>JAGFNQ010000406.1:108241-505168 GCA_024364735.1 Boesenbergia rotunda
ACTCGTCTGGTATTCTGATTTAGTAAGAGTGCCATGTACTCCATACAGATACCAAAAAGATATGGGGAGAGAGGATCACCTTGCCTAAGGCCCCGCGCACCCTTGAAGTGCATGCATGCTACCGTTAATACTCAAGGAATAGGAAGTGGTGGTGATACATTCCCGGGTCCAATCAATGAAAGTGGCTGGAAAATTCAAGACCGTCATCACCTCAAACAGGAAATCCCAATTTACCGTATCAAATGCTTTCCGGAGATCAACTTTCAATGTACATCTAGGTGAGATCCTCTTCCTCGTATAATTTTGCAGTAGCTCTTGTGCAAGTTGTACATTATCTGCTATTGTGCGCCCCTTCACAAAAGTTGTTTGTGCCGGGTGGAAGATCTTCTCTGCTACAGAAGCTAGCTTCCCTGCCAGCAATTTTGCAACCACTTTATAGTACACTGTACAACACAAGATCAGACGATAATCTGTAACTTTGCATGGGTGCTCCTTCTTTGGTACCAATGAGATAAGTGAGTGATTCCATGCCTTCAGCAGCTGCCCTGTCCTAAAAAATTCCTGCACAGCAGCTAAAAAGTCAACACTGACTGTGTCCCATGCACATTTGAAGAACTTGGACCCATATCCATCCGGACCCGACGCTTTCTGATCTCCGATACTGAACAAGGCTTGTTTAATCTCATCTAGAGTTGGTTCCCTAATCAATTCCTGCTGCTGCTCTGCTGTAATAACCTAACCAAAAGCCAAACAGCTGGTCTGAATAGGCTGTCTCTGAGCACTTGTGCCCAACAACCCTTGGTAGTGGCTTTCCAATTCTGCAATTACCTCCTCATAGCTCTGTGTTGTGGCTCCAGATTCCTTTTCCAGCATAATAATTTCGTTCCTTTTGTTATTTCTCTTGACTAAAGCATGGAAATATGCAGTGTCCCAATCTGCTTCCTTGAAGTATTTGATCTTGGCTTTCTGAGCACAAAACAAGTAATCCGCTCTACTCAACTGTGCTGCCAGTTTTTGAGACTGCCGGTAGCTTACCTCAAATTCCCCTCTCTCAAATCCATCTTGCTGCATTTGCTGAAGAACAGACTGCGCCTGGACAGCTTTCTCATGGATGTGCTGGAAATGTTGCTGGTTGAGTTGCTTGAGGCAACCCTTCAGGTGGTTAAGTTTCCTCTTCAATCTATACTGAGCTGTGCCCCAAGTTTCCTGCCAATGCACAGAGTGCCAGCTGCTAGCAACCACTGAACCGAAATCTTCATGTAATCCCCACATGTTGAAAAACTTAAAGGATTTCTTCCCACTAACACTGCCATCCTTTAGTGTGACTACAGATAGAGTATGGTCAGAGTATGACCCTGGTGGTAGAAACGCAGCAGTAGTCTCTATATCCTGCTCCAACCAAACCTTGTTGACCATTGCCCTGTCCAATTTACAAAACACACCACCATTAGACCAAGTATATCTATACCCTACCTGCAGAAGATCCTCAGTGCGTTGTGGAGAACAAATTCCTGGAAATCAGTCAGCTGGTAGGGGGTCACTGCCCTGCCTCCCTGCTTATCAGCTTCTGTGAGTATTGCATTAAAATCTCCCATTAGCAGCCATGGTGTCTATATGTCCTCACCTATTCTGTTCAGTTCTGCCCACAGAGTTCTGCGACTTACTACTGATAATTGATTATAAATGAAAGTGAGTGTATACTGCTTCTGACTCATTAAACAGTTAACTGCTACATGTACAAACTGCTCATGCCATGCAACTATCCTCAAGTTGACTCTCACTGGATTCCAAACAACTACCATCCTACTGCACTGGGCACGTGACTCTTCCAGGATATAATGTTGCACATCCCACTGCTTGAGTCTCCTAGCTTTCATCCTTGCATATGCACGCTCAGTCAACTTGGTTTCCATAAGCCCTATCAATGAGATCCCATTCCTCCAAAGGAAGCTCTCCACTTCCTTTTGCTTGGGGCCCTGATTAAGGCCCCTTATATTCCACGCTGCGATCTTCATGAGGAAGAAGATGACCTTGGCCGTCTCAAGCTTTGCAATCTAGTGTTCCCTGCTTCATGTGTACAAACCCTGCCACCTCTCCGCTGACTGACCTCAACTGCTTGCTGCTTATTCCAGTTCTGAGATGTGCTGCCGTTTTTGAATTTTGCACACTTAAACTTCGGGCCTGGCAAAGCTGTGGTTAATTCAGCCCCCTTTTTCACATAACCCTTTTTCAAGCCCAGTCTCCTCTTTGCTGCTTTAGATCTGGTTTGCACACACCATCCACCATCTTCCTCAATGCAATCTAGCTCTGCACTGGCCCGTGAATCCTTTGCATAGTCATCATCCGAGTCCCCTGATTGGAGTCCATTACTACTTGTGCACCCTGCCTCTACTGATCCTTGCCCCGTCCTCGCTGATTCTGATCTCCCTTCATCTGACTCAGCATGCATACAGTTCGGCTGAAGTGCTGGGTCAATTGACAGACTCCTCTGATACAAAACCTCCTGGTCTGTTCTCCCTGCACCTTACCTCCGACACCATTCATCTATGCTCGCCTTCTTGTGAATGCCTTGATATAATGCATCCCCCCTTTCTCCAACCCATCTCAAGTAATCTGCCCCCTCCACATACTCTTCCGTGCAGCTGATACGCATAGTTTGCCCTTCTGGATGAGCCTAATCTTGGGTAGGAGTAGGATTCTGAGGTTCTGGCATATCACCAGCGACACCTGCAGCAACCACTTTGCCTACCAAGCAGTGAACCTCCCACGCTGTTGGCTGCACCTGCCGGCCTGTTAGTGATATGAGAGAAGTGTCCTAAGGCAATCGCCTTATGATTGTAAACATTTATTTCAATAAATGATAATTCACTATTTGAGTATACATGCTTGTGTATTTGATTGGGATCTTAAACTCATCTACTGAATGTCCGCAATACAACTCACAGCATAAGAGAATTTGTGATGGGATCACAACTAGTGATTATCTCTAAATGCGCAAATGTGAAGTATTGAAAATATCCCTAGTCGATGAATTGATAAATACGGACACTATCAATTCTGTTGAGACTAGCATGGGTTATTCTCTAATCAGCTGATTCTCACTGGCTGGTGACATTGGGATGTCTGGAGATAAACATGGATGCTATTTAAGGGAACTAGTTCATTGGAGTGACTAGCTGTAAGACTTCATATGGTAATCTATATAGATATGTCAATGAAGTTCTTACTGCGGCTTAAGTGCGATGTTCCTTTGACTTGCGGTGTTCAAGTCATCTTGGTCATGGAGACTTATACTTTAACATCTTAAGAAAGCATCTCCAAGGAGGTGTGGACCCAGGATGATTGGGTATAAGACGAAGTGCCCGAAGATGTTTGAACAGCCTACAAAGGATTCACCACTCCTTGCGAGGAGATGTATACCCAGGCCTATCGTCGGATTGTTACTCAAAATCTCTGGCCAGAGTATATCATGTTAAGAGTGCAAGTCTCTTAAATACATGAGAGTAATTAGAAATCCAAAGGACAAGAAAGACATTACTTGGGCTAGGTGTGACGTAGTCAGCCTAGTGGGGACTGACACAAATAAACCGTGTCCTGAACCAAGTGGGTATAAGATGGTGAAGGGAATGGGGCACGATTCATTAGAGCTGCTGAAGGGTTTCAGAATAATTTCTTCTGAGGTCAAACCGTTGATCTTTCGATTAATTGGGGATCATGATGTACTACTAGGTGCCACTCATGATCGTTCTATAATTTGTTGATTATAGACGACCAACATAAATCGAAAGCCTATTTAGTCACACGCACTACGAGTAATCCGAGGGATTTAAAACGAGTTGAAAATTGGATTTTCCGATCAAGAGAAATAAGTCGAATCTGAGTTAATCAGAGGCGCAATGGAAGCTAAAAATGGCTAAGTCTTTTGAAGGCTTTTTGGGCGAATTAAATGAGTTTAATTCGCGTTGGTTCGGCTCGGTTTGGGCCGGCCAAAGAGGGTGCCAACCCTCCTTGGTTGGCCGGCCACAATAGAGGGAGTAAACCAATTAATTTTGGTTTAATTAATAAAACAAATCTAGCGCGATTTGTTTTATAAATTATGGATAAATAAATTTGTATAAAGAAATTTATATAAATAAATTTATAAAAATTTATTCTTTTTATGGAAGTTAAAATAATCCATGAATTGGTTTATTTTAATTTTATAAAATCAATTATGAATTGATTTTTCCATAATAAGAAAGCTTATAAATTTCTTATAAAATTTATTCCAAAATAAAAGGAGAGATTAATTAGTTTTATTATAAAGTTAGTTATAATAAAACTTGGTTTAAACGGAATAATTCATAAGAGAATTTATAGGATAAATTTCTTATGATAATTAATTAGTTTTATTATAAAGTTAGTTATAATAAAATTCATAAGAGAATTTATAGGATAAATTTCTTATGATAACTAATTAGTTTTATTATAAAGTTAGTTATAATAAAACTTGGTTTAAACGGAATAATTCATAAGAGAATTTATAGGATAAATTTCTTATGATAATTAATTAGTTTTATTATAAAGTTAGTTATAATAAAATTCATAAGAGAATTTATAGGATAAATTTCTTATGATAACTAATTAGTTTTATTATAAAGTTAGTTATAATAAAACTTAGTTTAAACGGAATAATTCATAAGAGAATTTATAGGATAAATTTCTTATGATAACTAATTCCGTTAATTCCATTAATTCGGTTAAGATGAGACTTGGCAAGGGAGAAGCAACTATATAAGAAACCATAGGCAAGCCTTGGATTCCTAAGATTTTGATAATCGAAATAGAGCTCCCTCTCTCTCTCTTAATTCTCTTCTCTCTTTCCCTTCCCCCCACCTAGGGCCGGCGCCCTCTTGGCCAATTAGGGCCGGCGCCCTCTTGAGGACCTAGGGCCGAAGCACCTCCCTCCCAAGGGTGAGTTGCCGTGAGCTTCAACAAGAAGGAGAAACCAAACAAGAAGAAGAAGAAGCGGATAGCGACTCCTCTCTTCTCGGAATTCGATTTCGTTTAATTTCTTTGTTAGTTAATTTCCACTCTTTCCTATTTCTTCTCTTGTTTTTCTAGTTGTGCCTTCCGAGAATCTAGTAGTTCTCGTCGGTACAAAACTTGTGACTTTGTGAAGTCATCCCGAAGAGAACTCGGCGTGGACGCGAATAGAGGCGAAGCTTCCAAGGGACGCTACGGTTGGATCTCGTCCCTTACTTCGAGTTACGCGAGGTACAAAGTAAATTAGTTTACCTTTTCCGCAATGTTTTATTTTATGATTATGTCAACACACCATAAGATTGCATGCTAGATACGAAGTTAAAATAATTTGGGAAATTATTTTATGCAAATTCTTCTGCTGAACGTAAAAATTTAAAATTTTACGAACTCGTATCCTTGTCGACATGCACCCGGTCCCAACACGGCCAGCCTGCAACTGCTGACTGCCCTCCATACATCTTACTGTATTTTCCTGCCGAGCATCACCAGGTTCCTTGAAAGACTGAGCCTGCTGGTTGATGAGTTCCTCCTCCACCTAGTTTGCTTCCTTCAGATTTTGACTGTCCTGGGTTCCATCCTGAGCCGCATCCCTCACTTGCTAACTTGTTACTGAATTGAGGATACATGGAGCACCTGAAGCCTTCACCTTGTACCTATTTGTTGTAGAGCATGGAGTGACTGCGACCCTTGGTTGTGCTGCGGCGGCTTGGACATCAGCAGGCCCGGTCCCTGCCGGCCTTTTCCTGAAAACAACTAAACTCAACCTTGGCCCAGGACCATGAGACTGTTGTGCTCCTTCTTGCAGCAAAGTGCCACTATCCTTCTGGATTGTTGCGACCCGTGTGACCACTGGACGCTTCGCTTGCCTTTGCACACCTGCCATGTCTCCGGTCTCATGAACCACTTCAGCTTGCCTGTCTAACCGCTTGCTGTGAATGTGAATTCCTGCCCCTGACACCTCTTGCCTTTGCAGCCTGCAGTCTTCATGATAATGCCCCAGCAGTTCACACCTGGAACATAGCTTCAATGGTGCTTCAAAACTTACCCCCAGGTCCACTTCTCATCCATCAGGGAGGGTCGCCGGTATGGAACTGGGCAGATGCTTGGTTATGTCCATTTCCACCAGCACCCGAGCAAAACATATGCGCTCCTTCTTTTGAGTGACACGGTCCGTGTACAGGAGGTTGCCGACCATAGATACAACCTTACTCAGGCCAGAAACGGTCCAACAATCAACTGGTAACCCATAGATTTGCATCCATAATGGCACCTGGCTACGCGACTCCAACTGAAAACTAAAACACTGAGGCATTGCTTTGAGATACAAGGGGCACCCATATGCCACATACGGACCATTGTGCATTACACTCTCTGCATCTTCCTTCCTGTCAAACTGGAACACTAACCACAAGGTGTGATGGCTAAATAGCTTGTGCTGCACCTTCCATCTCCTTGTGAGTTCCTTCAATGTGGGCCATCCTGGAAACCTCCCAATAAACCTACCAACTAGACAGTGCCCCATAGCACTCTCGATCGATTGCATGTCCTCCTTGTCAAGCGCCACCCTTTGCCCTATCAGTGAGACTTTGCTCAGTGCCATACTGCCGTCACAATGTCGATTATCCTTAAACAGATCCACCCACTGCTTGGGTGGCAAGCTCCTAGCTGACACCTACTCTGGCAACCACTCCTATAAGGGAGCCCCCGCCTCTTCCGCCTGCTTATCTGGAGCCGCAAGCCCCTTGGACCAGCCCATACTTCTTCCATCTGTGTCTGATTGTTGACCACCATCGCCGCCCACTGCATTCTGCTCCCTATGGCCTTCTGATGGTCGGTGATCAACATCCCTTTGACTTGGCTGCCCTCTTTCCGCCCTCCACCAACGCAGCGTTGACTTTCACTGAGCCAATAGACACATATTAGGTTTTCCGTGCTTAATGGAACTTTATTGGGTCCCTAACCGCAGCAAGGCCACACCCGTTAGCCCACAACCTGCAATCCGCTAATTTCAAATGCAAACCGATGCTTCACCAATTCCTCGGGAACCAAAGCCGGCCTACGTCAGGTCCTCTGCTTGACTGATTGACTCCACATCACTTCACCTTCCCACACACGCTGCCTCCAGTCCAGCGAACCATTGTCACCACCGGCTACCGCACTTCGACTAACTCAATCCGTCTGCTTCAGCCCTTCCACCACAGCACCTAGTTGCACCCACCTTCCCTGATGCAGCTACCGCCCGTTGCTTCCACCAACCTGCCCCTTCTGCCGTGACGATTGTCCGGCACAAATCTCCGGCGGCACCGTCACCTCCCTTGGGGAGGGGAAGCAGCGCTCCCTGAACAACACTCACCCGGAGTCACCCGACAATCTACTGGCTACAGAAGGCAATTCTGAATGCGATCGACAATTCCGAATGCAATCTACTGGCACCCAGTCGCACCCACCTTCCCTGATGCAGCTACCGCCCGTCGCAATCCAGAAACTTGAGATCAGGAGAAGATTTCATCATCTCTACTGGTCTGCACGTCGAGTTGCATGTCCAAACTTTCCATGACGAAAATTACAGGCTTGCTTTGACACTCCTCACCAATTCCTTGATTAGTAAAGGTGATGGTTGCGGAGGTAATGCTCTTCTTTCTGTTTCCCTACATCATCAGCCTTTTGTGAGGGCGAGTTTTTTACCAGATAGGATGAGTGGTGCATCAGTTAATCAATTGATTTTGGTGCCAAGTTGCAATGGGTAATTGACATCCATAATAACATTTTCAATTATTTTTTTAGTAAATTGCACTAATTATGTGTTTGTGTGTAGTTTCCATTGGAATTTCACTGTTATTGAACCTCATAAGGAGATTGTTTACTTCTTGGATTCCCTAAATCATTGCATTCGCGATCAGAATTGGAAATATGTTGTGGAAATGTGAGTTCATATATTGTTTTTATTATGCAATTAATTTAGTCACAAAACAATCATATATCAACTATATTGTATGTATACATGAAGGGCGTTAAAATTGTTTAATTCGAACAAAGGAAGGAAAGGAAGAAAGAATGAAGAATGGGAAGTAATCAAGGTATGTGTACTTCTATTTCAATCAAATATTTTAATATGTATATTGGTCATTAACCATATGAATTATCTTTAACATAGGTTCTTAGGTAGCCAGATGCTAAACAATGTGGTTATTATGTAATGAGATTTATGAGACAAATTACTGAAGAAATTGCAACAATTGAGGGGGATGCATTGCGATCGATAGTGATATTATCTTTATTATCTCAAATAATTGGAAGTTATTTTGATATCATTTTTTTCAATTAATTATGTTTTGTTCTTTAAGATTATATAATTTATGTGTGTTCGCAGTTCACACAAGTGGAGTACTCTCAACAAGAAATTGATGAAGTGCGCTCTGAGGTAGCCGAATGCATACAAGATTATATTTATGAATAGGTATGTACAAGTTCCTTTTCTTATTATTATTTTTCTACTATTTCCAACAAATATGGGCCAAATATTTTATTTTGTGCATGACTATTACTTGGAGTTGTATTAATCTAATTTGTTTAATATTCTGTTGTTGTATTTATGTGTAGATAACCCTTTTATGAGTTTTGATATCATATATAGGTATGTACAAGTTGATTTGGTGATTATTTATACCAACAGTTTAAATTTCTAGGAAGAGCCTAATCCATAAGCTGATAGCTAACATGATTGTTGTGAGCAAACATGATAGCTAACATGAATTCTCTTTGAAGCGAGATCTGAATGCTGTCGATAGCTAACATTGATATCATGTTGCTGTGATAGCTAACATGAATTCTCTTTGAAGCGAGATTTGGGCTGCCTAGCTACTTCCTTAGATGCTTTAGAACTCAATTTTGATTTCAATTTTCGAGATGCATTTTCTGATAAGCGCTGCACGTTTGCAGGTTCAACTATTGGTCTTAACACTACAGACTTTGATTTTTCTTTCTTCCCAAATCTTCTGTCAGAATTTGTATATTTGCGTCTATTGCCATTGGCTTGCCTATTACTATTTTCCGCAGCATCTTCTTCATCCAATCTTCTGTCAGAATCTGTATATTTGCGTCTTCTTCTTCTACCTGGCTAAGTTGTGATTGAATAAAAACAACAAATTTTACAAACACATAATTTCAGTCGGCCCCTGTTTTCTTCTAAGTTGTGATTGAATAAAAACAGTAAATAGAAGCAGCACAATGATAGAAACTAAAAGTAAATCGATAACTTATTTCCACTCTTTTATCTTTTCCAATTTCATTTTATCTATCATTTCCTATTTAGCACCATCCACAGAATGCACAAACTCTTAGATTTTGTAACTGATACAGTGCAGCATACATACTGTGCAGATACAATAAAGTCCATGGTAGGACTAAGTCATTTTATCCTCTATGATAAACTATATCCTCAAGGCAGTAATCGTTACTAAAAATTCTTAGCATGACATTAGAATAAAGAATATAAAAGTTTAGAAAATGAAGAAAAATAACTTCCGATAGATACGTAACAATAGTGGTATTGTCTTCTTACATGATAGTTAACATGATAGCTAACATGATTGTTGTTAGCTATCAATGCATATCTGAATGCTGTCGATAAGGTATCACTTGCTGTAAGTATTTTACAAAAGAACTCTTCTGGTTGATTGTTTTGTTTTAGACCAATTTCAGATGACAACATTGCATCTCTGTCGTACTATAATATAGTTGTATCGTAATTATCTTCTAGAATCTTTTGTTCTACTAATTTTAGTTGTGAATGATCATTTTATATTTGTATTTGTTGTGACATTCATATCTAAGGGAAGAAATCAGCTTATGGTGTAAAGCTAAGGGGCGCGACTCTCTTCATCTGGTTGACTGCACTTGGATGAAGCTAGCTGCTGGGGATATTTTGTGATGTAATTATCTTAGTTTCTGGTACTTCTTGATGTATATGATATTTTGATGATGTTATCTCAATTTGGACTAATACTGGAGATATCTTGATGTATGATATTTGCGGAGTATGATGTATAATATTTGATGATATTTTGATGTATATATGATAATTTGAATTGTGTTTGGTGAATATTATTTAATTATTAAAATAATTTAATTTTTAAATGGTATTTGTTGTAAATTGTTGGCTGCCTCAACCAAAAGACAACGATTTTTATTTGTTGTCAAACTATTGTTTAAATCACACACAAACAACGGTTTAATACTAATGTTAACATGTTGTCGATCACATTAAAAGGCAATGGTGAAAACCCATTGCTACTCTGTTGTTGTTAACAATAAACGACAACGGTTTGTAACTATTGATGTTGAGCACCCCTTTTAACAACATGACCTTTAACAACAGTGTTTTTAGCCTACGACAACGGTGAACGCCCGTGGTTAATAAGCATTTTTCTACAAGTGAAAGAGTTCATAGGTTAAGGTGTTATTGTGATCTAACAAGCTTACTAAGTGTGCAGGAAAGTCCTAGGTACACTAGGCAAGAAGTCCTGACAAAGGGCTAGGCAAGAAGTCCTGGTCAAGGATTGGGCAAGAAGACCTAACCAGAAGTTGGGCAAAGAAGTCCTAGTCAAGGACTGGGCAAGAAGTCCTGGCAAAGGGCTGGTCATCGAAGACCTGACCGGAAGTTGAGCAAGAAGTCCTGGTCGCGGACTGGGCACGAAGACCTGATCGGGTGGATTAGGCAAAAGTCCAACTGAAGGAGCCGGTTGGCAAAAGGTAAAACTCTCCTGAGAGGAGTAGGTGAGGACGCGTTCCCCGTGCGAGGGAACAATAGGCGTCGATTCGACCTAGGGTTCCATTGGGGAAACCCAAAGTCAGAACCAAGATAGCTTAAGCTGTAAATAATTGCTAACATGTTTGCTCCTTTTTGTTTAGGAACTAACCTTGGTTGCAGGGAATGAAGGAATGAGTTTCTACAACTGAGGCGCCTCAATGGAGTGAGGCGCCTCACTGGGGCTAGGCGCTCGGATGGATACGGGCACCCCAGGTCATGGCCAAAACAGAACCATCGAAGCAAACTGCCACGAAGCCTCTGGACCAAGTCAGCTCAGGCGCCCAGCACCATACAGGCTCCCCTGTGAAGTGGATAAGCGGTAACTGAGCCTGTGGATAGGAGTTCTTGCAGGAGAGGCCACGTGTAGGCGTCCCCATCGACACAGGCGCCCCTATGGGTGCTATAAAAGGGGGTTCACCCCCAAGGCTTCAATCAACTTCGCTCACAATGCTCCAAGCACTTTTGTTCAAGCACTACGCTCCAACAACCTTCGAATTCGAGATTCCAGCGCCGACGATGACCCTCTGCTCCGAACTTCGATCCACCTCGGGCGTCGGTAAAGTTAATTTACGAAAAGTGTTGCAAATTTAATTTTCAGTTCTATATCTGTACTCAATTTGTAATAGACTTTTGACGACTATAGAATTGCCTAACGTAAACGGTCAAGGACTGTGGGCCTTGGAGTAGGAGCCAACCGCGACTCCGAACCAAGTAAAATCAACTTGCGTTCGTGATTGTTTTGTTATTTTCCGCTGCTAACTGCTCTATTTTTTCGAAAAATTCATTATCGATATTCACCCCCCCTCTATCGATTTTCTCCGATCCAACAAGTGGTATCAGAGCGAGTGGCTTAAATTTGGTGTAACCACCAATTTGAGAGTTTTTTTTCGAATTTACAAAATTTTAAATTTTTTTTCCGAATCTTTTTCGTTAATTGAGGTTGGTGCAACACCACTGGATCATTTTTTTCGTTGCTATTAATTTCTTCCGCACTACAAATCCAAGACTCAGTATTGGAACAAGTTTTATTTTAAAATTCTTTTCAAAAAATATTAATGGTCATACAAGAGGGATTCAGCACTGCCAGACCACCGCTTTTCGTGGAGAATATTTCTCCTACTGGAAAAGCAGGATGGAAGTCCACCTGAAAACTCAGGTGGGCATGTGGATAATCATCCAATCTGGCCTGGAGATTCCCAAGAACATAGAAGGAGTAGCACAACACTATTCTGAATGGGACGCCTCGTTGAAAAAGAAGATCGAGGCTGATGTAAAGGCAACCCAGACCTTGCAATGCAGATTGACCAAGGAAGAGCTAAACTGGGTGGGACCCTTCAACAGCGCCAAAGAGCTTTAGAACAAGCTGATTGAGCAGCTCGAAGGCACCTTCGACACCAGAATCAACAAAAGATATCTGTTGCTGAACAGATTCTACACGATCAAGATGAACGAAGGAGAATCAGCAGCACAACTCCACGCCAGAATCCAGGATCTAATGAATGGACTGCATACGATAGGTCACAAGGTCCAGAACCGTGACCTAATCAGGTACACTCTAAACGCATTCCCTAGGAACACACTATGGGCATCCATGGTAGATGCTTACAATGTTTCTAGGGATCTATCCAAAATTAAATTAGATGAACTTTTCTCTGAATTAGAATTGCATGAACAGACTAATTCCACTTTGGTCGAGAAAAGTATTGCTTTCATTACAGGAAAACCTCAAGGTAAAGTCCCCAAGAAGAAGTCTCTACAAGCACCAGAGTCTGACTCCGACTCAGACTCAGAAGACAGTGAAGGAGATCGACCCAGGTTGGCTCGACTAGCTCGGGACTATTACAAGGAGCTGAAGTACCAAACAAACAAAAAGAAAGCAAGCCGAAGGAAAGAAGATCCAGCTGAACCTTCAACCTCAAAAAGCAAAACTAATGTCACCTACTACGAATGCAACAAGAAGGGACATTACAAGTCAGAATGCTCCAATCTGAAGGAAACGAAGAAGGCGCGAAGGAAGAATGATCTTCAAGCCACGTGGGATGAATCTTCCACTGAAGAAGAAGGTGAGGTCCCTCACGCGAATCTTCTCTCCTTAACCGCTTCGGAAGACATCGACACCGGATCAGAATCGGAGGCGGACGATGGAAGGCTCACAATCTTAGAAAACGGCCAAATAACGGTAAGATGTTATTCTGAGGTTGAACTATCCAAATTAATTGCTTATTTATCTCGCAACTTGGTGAATGCCAAAATCCGGGTCGAGTCCCTCCGACAGGAAGTAAAACGCCTGAAAGAGGAAGCCGACTCGAGATCCTTGATCGAGAAAATTCAAGAAGGAAACTCAACTCAAGATCAAAAGCTTGAGTAAGAGAATTCCTCCATGAAAACTCATGTTAAGGAGCTCAGAGTGGCTTTAGAACGATTCACTTCGGGTTCCAAGGGTGTTGACATGATCCTTGGAAAGCAAAAGTCCATTCATAATCAATCCGTACTCGGTTATCGAACCAAGTCAAGACAACGATCTTATTACGCTGTATTGAACCAACATAGAACCAAAGTCCAAGCATGGGTCCCCAAGCTTTGTTTGAACAAACAAGCTGGACCAAACCAGTATTGGATCCCCAAGGACAAGATTCACATCTTGCCTAACCATTATCGAGGCTATAGTCCAGGGGGAGCCAATATAAAAACAATATTCATAATTAGATAAGTTTTTTTTTAATTGCAACTTTTTTTTATTGCATGCTTGCTTGTTTATTTCCTTTTGCAAATCATCATGCTTAGACTTAGGACTGGTTAGACTAAGGATAAAATGATTTAATTGAAATTTGAACAACCTAGTATTGGGAGGAGGTGAGATGATAGTACGTTAGGGAAGCCCTTCTAATAAGGTCAAGTATACTCTACTTGGTCTGTTTAGTCTGGTGGAACTAGCCGAAGCTACCGATCCAAGACCCAAACTAGTTAGACCAAAATCTTTCAAGAAGTAACTTGAAGATGAATTTTCAATAAAAGGCATTGTCAAGGAAAGAGTTGATGATCCAATAAGGCTATGACCAAAAGAAGGCCTAGTGCCTCGCCATGACCTGGAAGCCAATTATTGAAAATTAAATTCACTTTACTATTGTTAGATTTGAATCTAACACATATTTCAATTAATCTTATATTCAAACACTTTTCAAAATCAATAAAATCATCCTTATAAATCTTAAAAATTAATTCAAGTCTTTCAAAATTAACCATGCTTTTCAAATTAAAATCTTTATTTTTGCTAAAACCTGTCTCACAAAACCCATAAGGTTAATGTGATTGATAACTCTAGACTGAGTGAGATAGTTAGGACCTAACATTTTGGATTTCATTCTAAAAATCACAAATAAACTCATCTTAAATGGAATCCAGGGCGTGTTTGATTTAATTATTGATTAGTCAAACACAGTCAACTGAGTCAAACCTGGTCAACATAGTCAACCATGGTCAACGATCAACGGTCAAGTCAAAGGTTTAGATTATGATGAAACCTATGCCCCAGTAGCCAGACTTGAGTTGATTAGAATGCTGTTAGCATTTGCAGCCCACAGAGGGTTCAAGCTATACCAAATAGACGTTAAGCCTGCCTTTTAAATGGGTTGATCAAAGAAGAAGTCTATGTAAGACAACCCCCAGGATTTGAGGACCTAGAAAAACTAGACTACATTTTCAAACTTAAAAAGATACTTTATGGGTTAAAGCAAGCACCTAGGGTATGGTATGAACACCTATCAACTTATCTTATTTCTAAGGAATTTAACCAAGGACAAATTGACTCCACCCTTTTTGTTAAAACCTTAGAAAAAGATATTTTCATTGCCCAAATCTATGTTGACGACATAATTTTTGGATCCACCAATTCAAACTTTTTAAAGGAATTTGTAAAAATAATGGGAAATAAATTCGAAATGAGCTTAGTTGGTGAGCTCAATTTCTTCTTAGGATTGCAAATTAAACAAACTAGAGATGGTAATTATGTTCACCAATCCAAGTATGCTAAAGAGTTAATAAAGAAATTTAAAATGGATATCTCTAAAAGCATAAGCACCCTTATGGCCACAAATGTCAAAATTGATAGTTACCATGAAGGTAAACCTGTAGATCTTAAGCTATACCGAAGTATGATTGGAAGTCTACTTTACCTTACAGCTAGCAGACTTGATATCCTATTCTCTATAGGAATGTGTGCTAGATACCAAATATGTGCTAAGGAATCCCACTTAGCAGCCCTAAAAAGAGTACTTAGGTACATTAAGGGCACCCTAAATGTAGGGAATTGGTATCCTAGGGCTTCCACCTTAGAACTGTCAGGATATTCTGACTATGCTGGGTGCAAATTAGATAGGAAAAGTACAAGTGGAAGCTACCAACTTTTAGGACATAGTTTAGTCAGCTGGTGCAGTAGAAAGCAACACTGTGCAGACCTATCTACAACTAAAGCAGAATATGTTGCCTTAGGAGAGTGTGTGGCACAACTCTTATGGATGATGCACACTCATAAGGACTTCCAGCTTGACTACACCCAAACCCAGGCCTACATTGATAACATAAGCTCAATCAACCTGACTAAAAACCCAATTCAACGCTCAAGAACAAAGCATATAGAAGTTAAACATTATTTTGTAAGGGACCATGTAGCCAGGGGTGAAATAGTCCTTATGCATGTGGACTCAAAGTCAAACTTAGCTGATATCTTTACCAAACCCTTACTTGAGTTTGAGTTTAGCTCACTAAGAAGGCAGTTAGGGTTATGCTTAGTAGAATAGGACTGTTCTATATGTGTTTTAAAAAATTATTTTATTTCTGATATGTTGATTAATATTTTTTCAAAATCATTTCTTTATCAAAGTCTTAAAATTTAAAATGATTTTCCGACTTAATTTTTTTTCAAAAACTTACCCCTTCAAAACTAGGGGGTTTTTCACAAATCGACTTAGCTTAGGCCCTAACCCTAGAACTGCATGCACCTATAGATCTAGAAGTCAGCATCTCACAAGCACCTTAGGGTACTTTTGATTGATAACCTAGGCTGGGTTGAGATACTTAGGTCTATGCCTTGATTCAAGATGCTTTAAGTCAGTACATCTACAGTAATTGGGGCAATAAATACCAATTGAACAACAATCAGGTTAAGTGTCAAGCTTAGAAAATCTAACTTGATCAGATCACTTAACTTGACAAACCCTAGCAAAGGCTACTATTTATAACAGTTAGTAAGTAGCTAACTGGATTAGACAGGACCCGAACAAGAGCGATTTAATTTGGTTTGGTCCAGTTTATGCTTAAACATACTAGAGTTGGTTCAATACAGAACTTCATTTTTTTTTCTCTATTTTTTTCTATAATTAGTAACATTTTTTTATATATGGAAAAGGGGGTGAGAAAGGCAAGGATAAAAATTTTATCACTTTTTCAAAAAGTAAAGTAAATAACCAAAGTGCTTAACTGGTTCTAAGTGAAAATCTGTTTTCAGAAGTGTTTTTGGTGTACGAAGTATTTTCAAGAAAATTTTTCTAAGTATGAAAAACTTGAAATATTTTCAAGAAAATTTTCTAATGTGAAAAACTTCTTTTTGAATTTTTATAAGTGTGAAAAACTTCTTTTGGAAAATTTTTCAAAGTGTGAAAAACTTTTTTGGAAAATTTTTCAAAGTGTGAAAAACTTCTTTTGGAAAATTTTTCTAAGTGTGAAAAACTTCTTTTGAAAATTTTCTAAGTGTTAAAAAGTTCTTTTGGAAAATTTTTCTAAAGTGTGAAAAACCTTTTTGTAAAATTTTCTAAGTGTTAAAAACTTGCAAAATCATATTAAAGACTTAGAAGATTTTCAAAAGCCCATATATCTTTGAAAAACTCAGGGGGAGAATATTCGTTTCAGGGGGAGAAAACTGAATACTTTTTACGAATTCTTTGCTTGTTAACTTTTTTAAACTTAACTTTTTGAACCGTGTAGCTATCAATCAAAAGGGGGAGATTGTTGGTGCAGGAAGCACCTATGTCAAACTTGTGTCTTGATAATGGCAAAGGGCAGAAGTTAAGGTGTTATTGTGATCTAACAAGCTTACTAAGTGTGCAGGAAAGTCCTAGGTACACTAGGCAAGAAGTCCTGGCAAAGGGCTGGGCAAAAAGTCCTGGTCATGGTCTGGGCAAGAAGACCTGACCAGATGTTGGGTAAAGAAGTCCTGGTCGAGGACTGGGCAAGAAGTCCTGGCAAAGGGCTGGGCACCGAAGACCTGACCGGAAGTTGGGCAAGATGTCCTGGTCGCGGACTGGGCACGAAGACCTGATCAGGTGGATTAGGCAAAAGTCCAACCGGAGGAGCCACTTCGCAAAAGGTAAAACTCTCCTGAGAGGAGTAGGTGTGGACGCGTTCCCCGTGTGAGCGAATAGTAGGCGTTGGTTCGACCTAGGGTTTCATTTGGGAAACCCAAAGTCAGAACCAAGATAGCTTAGGCTGTAAATAATGGCTAACATGTTTGCTTCTTTTTGTTTTGGAACAAACCTTGGTTGCAGGGAACGAAGGAACGAGTTTCTACAACTGAGGCGCCTCAATGGGGCTAGGCGCTCGGATGGATACGGGCGCCCCAGGTCGCGGCCAAAACAGAATGAACGAAGCAAACTGCCACAAAGCCTCTGGACCAAGTCTGCTCAGGCGCCCGACACCATACAGGCGCCCCTGTGAAGTGGATAAGCGCTAACCGAGCCTGTGGATAGGAGTTCTCGCAGGAGAGGCCACGTGTAGGCACCTCCATCGACACAGGCACCCCTATGGGTGCTATAAAAGGGGGTTCACCCCCAAGGCTTCAATCAACTTCGCTCACAATGCTCCAAGCACATTCGTTCAAGCGCTACGCTCTGACAAGCTTCGACTTTGAGATTCCAGCGCCGACGATGACCCTATGCTCCGAACATCGATCCACCTCAGGCATCGGTAAAGTTAATTTACGAAAAGTATTGTAAATTCAATTTTTAGTTCTATATCTGTACTCAATTTGTAAAAGACTTTTGACGACTATAGAATTGCCCAACGTAAACAGTCAAGGACCGTGGGCCTTGGAGTAGGAGCTGACCGTAACTCCGAACCAAGTAAAACCAACTTGTATTCGCGCTTGCTTTGTTATTTCCGCTGCTAACTGCTCTATTTTTTCTGAAAAATTCATTATCGATATTCACCACCCCTCTATCGATTTTCTCTGATCCAACAAACTATTGGTATAGGGTCTTCAGAAATCCAAATTTCCTAGGTCTATCAGTGGGTTTCGGTTGAAACCCACTGATACACAAACAGAGTATCCTTTTGCAACATAATGTAGTAAAATTATTTAAACTTGTTCAATTATTTAAAAGATTACCCCTACAAATATAATATATAAAAAACCAAGGAGAAAAATAATGATTTTAATTTTTAAAATTGGAAAACAAATTTCAGTCGATGTTGGGCCTGAATATCTCAGATTTCAGGCCCATAGTGTGCTTAAAATCTGAGGAATTCAGGCCCATGGTGGGCCTGAATATCTGTTATTTCAGGCCCACGGTGGGCCTGAATATCACTGATTTCAGGCCCATGGTGGTTCTTAAATATGTTTATTTGACACACTTCAAAAATACATATAAATACAAAATCAATAAAATTATAAATAAATCAGAGTAATGTATGAGTAAGGAAAAATACAGATGTTATATCGTTCAGTTATAAAAATAAATGTTATGTAGATGTTATATATTTCAAATACAAATAAATAGAACTCAAATGAATAAATAATACATATAGAAAATAAGGCCGGCGTTGGGCCTGAAATCCTATTATATCAGGCCCAGCAGTGATGAAGGTTTAAAGCGTGCTCGGGATCCTAGTCGTAAGCATTCGTCTTGTAGCTCCTATTTTCTTGGCATTTGAAGTTCTAGCATGCTTTCGTCAATTGGAGTCATGTGGGCGATGCCCTCCTCATCGGACTAGTGGAAATGTATGTAACCTCAAATTTAGTTTTTCATTTTAGTTTTTGCTGTTGACCTAGGGTTAGCGATAGTCTTAACTCACTGCCCGAATATGAGGAGGCTCTTTATGAATGAAATCTAAGTGTTATATTTGTTTGTATCAAATAATTTTTGTTTGATGGTTGCTATGTTTGGGATGGCTCCAAAAAGATCATCTTTAAACCAATCAACTTCCAAAAAATCGAAGAAACATCAACGCCCTGGTGGAAGTAAAAAAAAATACAGTTGACACAAGGAAAAAGGAAATTGTTTAGCGACTATACAAGTTTTGTCAACAGAGGTCGAACTAAACGAATGAACTGGAAAAGTAGCCTTTGCCATTTCCAAAATTTTATTGGTTCAGTTCCACCCACACCAGCAGATGAACAGTTACTTCGAGATAAATCCTTTTCTTGGGTCCTGGACCTCCCTAATATTTCATATGTAAGACCCCAGGTTCAGAATATGTTCGATAATTGGGATAAAGAAGAATAGAGCTTTATTTTCCATGGGAAAAATATGAAATTCGCAAAGGTTGATATATCACTTATTCTAGGGCTACCTGACAATGGAGAGATAGTCCAACTTGATTTGAGCGAGACCTCAAGCCCACTGTACAAGCAGTATTTTGAAGAGTCAAGTTGTTTTGCAAAGAATTTGGAGAAACTGATAATGAAGTCTACATCCAATGACAAACTCTATTGTCAGTTGTATATACTCTATTTTTTTTCTACAGTTCTATTTAGTGGTACTAGCAGCATACTAGTCATCCTGCCCTGCCACTAATTGATTGCGTAGATGATTTTGGCAACCTACTTACCTATAATTGGTGCAATGTCGTCTACAATTTCATGGCTCCTCAGTTGGATTCCATTGGAAAGGAGGTTACACTGAGGCATAGAACAAATGTAGGTGATTCAAGCCAAACGAGCAAGGCTCCCTTGCTAAAGGGATTTCCAAATATTTTGGCTGTAAGTTAGAGTACATATACCAGCTCAAATATGATATGATGGATATTAATTATAGAATATAATCATGTTGCAGGTATGGCTGAGTGAACATATTAGTATTGCTGCTCCAGAACATCCTCATAGGTTGCCAAGAATACTTCACTGGACTTGGCCTAAAGCCCATGTTGAAGTATCAAGAGGAGGATAGACCGTGTGGCCACAAATTTAATTATTGTTGATTTAATCTCGGCTAAGTCAGAGCTTGATTTGGTACCTCACTACTCTCCTCCAACTCAACCACTTGAGGTACACTGTGAGGTATTACAGCAGGCACCAGAAGGAAGCCAAGCAGTAGAAGGAAGGCTACATGCCTTAGAAATGGAAGCCTGCAATCTATATATAGAAAAGCAAGAACAAATTGATACCTTACAACAACAATTAACTATAGCACTTAAAAGTTTGGAGGATGTTAAAATTGACAGGGCAACAACCATCAGTGACAAGGATCAAATTATTGGTCAGAAGGAAATAATAATTGCGGAGAAGGAGTCCCAGCTTAAACAAAAAGATGAAACTATTGCTGAAAAGGATACAATAATTGGTGACAAGGATTCCTAACTTAAACAATAAGATGATCACTACACAAAAATGGCAGCTGTAAGAGAAACGATCATACTCCAGTCTAACCAGAGAATCATGAAGCTACATAAACAATTGGAAAGAAAAGGGTCAGACAAACTTGAGCTACTTCCCAAAAAAAAGGAAAATAACTCATGTCAGACCAGGCTACGAGGCTAAAGGCAAGGGCAAAGAAGTTGTTCAGGCTGAGGAAGAGGATGAGGATGAAGATCAAGATCAAGATGAGGAGGCTCCTACCCCATCAATGTCACAAACTACAACGCAAACAACAACATCTGCAACCTCAACCCAAACAAACATATCTGAACAACAGGCAGCTAAAGCAAAAGAAATACAAAAGGTGAAAAGCAAAATATTCAAGAATGCCAGGGCATTTTTAAAGAAGAATAAAGATGCAGAGATGGCTGAAACCTTATTAAAGCTTAGTAAATTAAAGTGAGTTAGTTGTTATTGTGATTGCATGAATTTGTAAAACAATTATGATTATTCTCATTCATTAATAAAATTTATTCGTTCACCTTCTTATTAAGTTGCTTATATTATGTTCATGTAGGTATCAGAATAATCCAGTATGGTCTAATAGGACATTTTCATTAGATATACAATCATTTTTGATAATATTTGATTGGAATGACTACACCACCGGGGATTGCATAAATACATACTGGACAATTCTTGTAAATGAAGCAAAATATTGTAACTCACCATACCACCCCTCCATATTCTGTGGGGTGGGGTTAGATGTAAGTCAATTAGCAAGTTGTTTTGTTGTTTTTTTCTAGGATTTAGTCGACTAACACTTCCTTTTTATAAACATAGGAACTGTTTGAGGTGATTCACGCTGTAGCATTTGAACAATTAATTACTACTGATATAGATAAGCAAATTAGATATATCATCTATCCTCTAAATAATGCAGATGATCATTGGCATCTAATTATTATTGACCTTGAGGAAGGTAGTATCCATCATTATAATTCTCTCAGCGCCACAGAAGGGTACACTACCAAATTTGAAAAAACGGTAAGTTTTGTATTTCATATATATAGCTCTACAAAAAGTTGCAATGGAATATAATTGTCACTAATGTAATATCTGTGTAGGTGGCGTTTTTCAAAAATTTGAACTGGTCATATTACAAGATATGGAATAAAGGATTGCCTTCTATATCGGGGACAGACTTTAATAAAATTATAGTACAAGGACCCATCCAAAGCAGATCGTAAGATGATTTTTTTTTGGTTAAACATATCAATTGATTTCATGGTTGGATTTATAAGATGAGAACAATGGCAATATTGGTTTTTTCAGGTTGGATTGTGCGTTTTTCATTATGCGGTAAGCTGAAAGTCTGGTCTTTCAAAGATCTACAGAGTTTAGCCAAAAGTAAATGAAAGCTTATCGATTTCAGGTGGGATATAAAATAATGAGAGACAAGTTCTGGAAGATAAATCTGTAAATACTGCTTTTGTTCATACAATGCATATGTAAGAGAAATCTAAACATTGCATATTTGTACAATGTATGTAATGATTTTGAAATCAATAAAACATTGCTTTTGATCCTTGTTTTTGTGTAATATATAAGCTATAATCTGTAATTGTTGTCGATACCATCAGTAATATTGAACCTTACTTTTGCTGTAATCATTTGAAACAATCTAATTTTAGGCCCACTCAGGGCCTGAAACAAACTGATTCAGGCCCACGCTGGGCCTGAAATAATCTCATTTCAGGCCCAACGTGAGCTTGAAACAAACTGATTTAGGCCCACGTTTGGCTTGAAATAATCTCATTTCAGGCCCGGCGTGGGCCTGAAATAAACTCATTTCAGGCCCAGCGTGGGCCTGAAATAATCTCAATTCAGGCCTAGCGTGGACCTAAATTAATCTCATTTCAGGTCCACGCTAGGCCTGAAATAATCTCATTTCAACCCCACGTTGGGCCTGAAAGCCTCTGGTTCAGGCCCAACGTGGGTCTGAAATCAGATTGCAAAAATTTTAATAAAACCTGCTTACAAGTATGATTAAATACTTATACGGCAATCTTTTATATAATTGTACATGTTCTGACATCAATTCAATAATGAAAAAAGAAGGTTGCAACTCGAGAGTACCTAAATACAAGGCATTGCATACCACAATTGGATTCCATGTACATTATGAGCTCATAATTTGAGAATTTTGCACACAAGGAGACATTTTTGATGGAGCTAGGATATTTGAATTTTTCAAAACTCATTATCAGTAGTTAGAGTTTAGCTACCAGATGGTATTTTTGGTTTCCAAACATAGTCATAATGACAGATATTCAGAAAATAGAGGAGTTCAGGACTTCAAGAATCAACAAATCAGTTGGCACAGTATCAGTTGGCACACAATAATGAATCAACAAATCAGAAATCAGAGGGGCTCAAATGACAGATATTCAGAAAACAGAGGACTTTAGGACTTCAAGACATGAAAAAACAATCTTGTGGGTTCAGAAATTAGAGGACTGATCTTTTCTGCTTACATTGAATTACACAAGGCATTGCTATGTATCATAATATTGAAATACTTTTCAAGTGACAATATTAACAACAACTATTATTTTGACAATATTATGGCTGTATAATATACAAAATATATAGATTCATTTCTCCTCCTTACAAAATATATACTTCAATCAGAATATGTTGGATAAGAAAAAATGATAGGGGGGGGGTGAATATCATTAAAACTTTTTTGGATTAAGAAAAGAGTAAATGCAGCGGAAACAAATCAATCACATAGCAACACAAGTGGATTTTTACTTGGTTCGGAGTCACAGTCGGCTCCTACTCCAAGGCTCACGGTCCTTGACTGTTTACTTTGGGTAATTCTATAATCGCGCAAAAGGTTTACAAGTTTAAGTAGAAGAATATCTTAGTAAATGAAAATAACTACACTTTTCGTTACCGACGCCTGATGTGAATCGTATTTCAGAGCAGAGGGTCGTCATCGGCATTGGAATCTTGAAGTCAGAGTTTGCCAGGGCGTAGCATTTGAACGAAAAGGTTTAGAGCGTTAGAAAGCAGTTGAGTTGAAGCCTTGGGGTCGAGCACCCTTTTATTGTGCCCCTAGGGGCGCCTGATTCGCTGGGGGCGTCTAACACGTGCCTTCAGCTGTGAGAACCTCCATTTGCAGCTCGGTCAGCGCTTATCCCCTTTGATTCGGCCCCTGGTCTGACTGGGGCTCCCAGGACCTCCTGGGCGCCTAGCTTGTGTTAGTGATATGAGAGAAGTGTCCTAAGGCAATCGCCTTATGATTGTAAACATTTATTTTAATAAATCTTAATTCACTATTTGAGTATACATGTTTGTATTTGATTGGGATCTTAAACTCATCTACTGAATGTCCGCAATACAACTCACAGCATAAGCGAATTTGTGATGGGATCACAACTAGTGATTATCTCTAAATGTGCAAATGTGAAGTATTGAAAATATCCCTAGTCGATGAATTGATAAATACAGACACTATCAATTCTGTTGAGACTAGCATGGGTTATTCTCTAATCAGCTGATTCTCACTGGCTGGTGACATTGGGATGTCCGGAGATAAACATGGATGCTAGTTAAGGGAACTAGATCATTGGAGTGACTAGCTGTAAAACTTCATATGGAATCTATATATAGAAATGTCAATGAAGTTCTTACTGCGGCTTAAGTGTGATGTTCCTTTGACTTGCGGTGTTCATGTCATCTTGGTCATAGAGACATATACTTTAACATCTTAAGCAAGCATCTCCAAGGAGGTGTGGACCCAGGATGATTGGGTATAAGCCGAAGTGCTCGAAGATGTTTGAACAGCCTACAAAAGATTCACCACTCCTTGCGAGGAGATGTATACCCAGGCCTATCGTCAGATTGTTACTCAAAACCTCTGGCCAGAGTATATCATGTTTGGAGTGCGAGTCTCTAAAATACATGAGAGTAATTAGAAATCCAAAGGACGAGAAAGACAATACTTGGGCTAGGTGTGACGTAGTCAGCCTAGTGGGGACTGACACAAATAGACCGTGTCCTGAACCAAGTGGGTATAAGATGGTAAAGGGAATGGGGCACGATTCATTAGAGCTGCTGAAGGGTTTCGGAATTCTTTCTGAGGTCAACCGTTGATCTTTCGATTAATTGGGGGTCATGATGTACTACTAGGTGCCACTCATGATCATTCTATAATTTGTTAATTATAGACGGCCAACATAAATCGAAAGACTATTTAGTCACACGCACTACGAGTAATCCGAGGGATTTAAAACGAGTTGAAAATTGGATTTTCCGATCAAGAGAAATAAGTCGAATCTGAGTTTATCAGAGGCGCAATGGAAGCTAAAATGGCTAAGTCTTTTGAAGGCTTATTGGGCGAATTAAATGAGTTTAATTCGCGATCGGTTCGGCTTGGTTTGGCCGGCTAAAGAGGGTGCCAAACCCCTTGGGTTGGCCGGCCACATTAAAGGGAAGAAACCAATTTAATTGGTTTAATTAATAAAATAAATCTTGTGCGATTTATTTTATAAGTTATGGATAAATAAATTTGTGTAAAGAAATTTATATAAATAAATTTATAGAAATTTATTCTTTTTATGGAAATTAAAATGATCCATGAAATGGTTTATTTTAATTTTATAAAATCAATTATGAATTGATTTTTCCATAATAAGAAAGTTTATAAATTTCTTATAAAATTTATTCCATAATAAAAGGGGAGATTAATTAGTTTTATTATAAAGTTAGTTATAATAAAACTTGGTAATTCATAAGAGAATTTATAGGATAAATTTCTTATGATAACTAATTAGTTTTATTATAAAGTTAGTTATAATAAAACTTGGTTTAAATGGAATAATTCATAAGAGAATTTATAGGATAAATTTCTTATGATAACTAATTCCGTTAAGAGGGAGACTTGGCAAGGGAGATGCTACTATATAAAGGAACCAAAGGCAAGCTCTTAATTCTAATCAAACAATCAAGAGAAGTAGCTTCCTCTCCCCCTCTCTCTCTTACTCTCTATTCTCCCTTTCTTCCCCTTAGGGCCGGCGCCCTACTTTGGTGGTTAGTTTCCTATCTTTTCTCTTGATTCTTCTAGTTGTGCCTTTGGAGAATCTAGTAGTTCTCGTCGGCACAAAACTCGTGACTTTGCGAAGTCATCCCGAAGAGAACTCGACGTGGACGCGAATAGAGGCGAAGCTTCCAAGGGACGCTACGGTTGGATCTCGTCCCTTACTTCGAGTTACGCGAGGTACTTGGTAAATTAGTTTACTTTTCCGTAAAGTTTTAATTTATGATTATGTCAACACATCATAAGGTTGCATGCTAGATACGTGGTTAAAATAATTTAGGAAATTATTTTATGCTAATTCTTCCGCTGCACGTAAAAATTTAAAATTTTACGAGCCCGTATCCTTGTCGGCATGCACCCGGTCCCAACAGTGGTATCAGAACCGGTTAGTGTTCGACATAATCATATAATTGTTTTGTGGAAAACTTTGTCATGATCTCAATTTCGAAAAAAAATTTCAATTATGGAAACTTTCAAATTATAATAAATTTTAGATTTAGGAATTTCAAAGTTTGGAAATCCTCATGAAATTTCGCAAACGTTTGAAATTTTCTAGTTTCTGAAATTTTATAATAATTGTGAAAATTTCCCATCTTTGGAAACTTTCCAATTTTGAAAATTTTTCTATCTTAGAAATTTTCCAATTTTGGTAATATGTAAGTTTTCTTTGTACCAGAAACATACAATTATTCTGAAAATCTATTATGAAATCTTGCAATTTTGGGTACTTTCTTTTAAGAAAGTCTAGACAAATTCATGGACAGTTAATTGACAATTAAATTTGAATTGGTTTTTAAATTGACAATAAAATTCTTTATTTTGGATTGAGCCTCGGGGAGCCGTCCAATTTAAAGATAGTTGTTGTAATTTAATTTCCCAATTTTAATTGAAATTGTCATGTTTGATTTGGATTGAGCCTCGGGGAGCCATCCAATTGGATTTACAACAAATTACTTTTCTTTGGGTATCTGAGCCTCGGGGAGCCACCCTTAGAAAACAATTTGTTGTAATTAATTAAATCCATGAATAAAATATGTTTGAAGAGGTGATGCTCTTACATATTGTTGTCTCCAAAATTAATTAGGAAAATAGTTTCCTATAGAGTTTTCTTAAATGAGATTTTCATGAAAATAATATGTAGTTGAATTAAGGGATTTGTCTCTTAATTTAATAAGATTTGATTTAGAGAAATCAAAGTCTTGAACATATTATTTCCGAAATTAATTATGACAATTTAGGAAATTGTTTCCCAAAACAATTCCTTTAATTAAGTATGAAATTGGAATTAGGAAATCCGGTTCCTAATTCAATTAATGAGACTTGATAACTTAAGTCACATACATACTTTATTAAGGAAATCGTTAGTCATGACATAATTCTATGTCATGAATGTGCTTAGAAAAGAAAGGATGAGACCCAAAACCCCTTACAAAATATTAAGGCCAACACCTTCCATTAATATGGTTAGAATCGGAGTTTTGTTTCTCGTTTGGGTTGATGGACACATCCATGCCCGACTTGAACATCAACATGTTCAAACCATGGAATTAGTTTATGAATAATATAGTTGGAGTCAGAGGTCAATCATTAGTTTTGGTTGTTGGACACATCCAAGCCTGACTAAGCGGTTGAATGAGCTCCAACCATATTAAAACTATTTCTTGATTAATGGGTCAACCTTAAGCTTGGAGCATCGATTTGTTGTGCCACAGCCAAGGTCGATGTAAAGAGAGGTGCAGTTGGGTGCTATGTATAATGTTGCATACTTGTTAATGAGTTAACAACCTAATGATTTATGCAAACATTCAATTAGTTGATAGCATAATGTGATAGTTACATATATGTGATGTGTAATCGGTATAATTACCTACCTTCATAGCTAAGAATAACTTGATGGCCACAGTCATGGTTGTTCTTATCTATGGTTGGATATCAACCTATTTGGAGATGTTCCTACGATCTCCCGAATTGATAAAAAGGGTTATTCAATTTGAAAAATAAATAGGATTTTATTTATATGTATGTTGATACATTCTTTAATCATTCTTCTCACATAAGCTCAATTTGTATTTCTAGGATAATCACACGATCATGTCTTCTCTGAATTTGCGTTCCATTTTCGACACCAATAAACTGACTGGGCCAAACTTCATGGACTGGCATCGAAACCTGAGGATAGTCCTCAAGGCAGAGAAGCTTGCTTATGTCCTTGAAGATCAACTTCCCAACCGTCCTCCTGAAAATGCAACTCTGGACCAGTTTCCTGAGTTGCTCAACCTGCTGAAGACTGTAGAGCGTTCTGTGAAGCAGGATCAAAATACGGTACTGTTAGTTGGTTCCTTGAAGAAATGTTCTAAGAGGAAGGCCAAAGAACAGAATAAGGGAAAGATGAAAAAGGCCAAAAAGACTGAAAATACCCTAAAAGGCACTTGCCATCACTGTGGCAAGGAGGGTCACTGGCGAAGAAACTGCATGGTTTATCTTGAGTCCTTGAAAGAGAAGGCATCCGATGCCCCATCCTCTTCAAGTATCTTCGTTATTGAATGTCACTCTATTTCCTCAAACATATGGGTACTTGATACTGGGTGTAGCTCACATATATGTAATGACATACAAGGGCTAAGGAATAGAAGAAGACTCGTCAAGGGAGAAGCGAATTTGCGAGTTGGAAACGGAGCAAAGATTGCTGCTGTTGCCATCGGAACATATTTGCTAAAGCTCCCTACAGGACGTATCTTAGAATTGGATAATTGTTATTTTATTCCTTCGTTAATAAAGAACATTGTATCTATTTCATGTTTGAATGAAAAGGGTTATCATTTAACTTTTAGTAACAATTGTTGTTACATAACTTTAAATGGCGTTCTTTATGGGAATGGAACTTTGTGCAATGGTATCTACACGTTAGATTTATCCAGTGACGTTTTCAATATCGAAGATAGCAACAAACGTGCTCGAATAGATAATCGAATAGACTCCTACACTTGGCATTGCCGTCTTGGCCATGTAAGTAAGAAACGCATGACCGAATTACACCGATGTGGAATTCTGGAATCATTTGAACCCGGTTCATTTGATACATGCGAATCATGCTTAAAAGGCAAGATGACCAAATTACTCTTTTCCGGAAAAGGTAATCCAGTGGGAGAATTGCTTGGTCTAATACATACTGATGTATGTGGACCAATGTCAACTCTTGCACAAGGAGGCTATAGCTACTTCATCACCTTTATCGATGATCACTCACGATTCGGGTACATGTTCTTGATGAAACACAAATCTGAAGCCTTTGAGAAATTCAAAGAGTTCAGAAATGAAGTAGAGGAACAGCTTGGCAAAAGTATTAAAATACTTTGATCCGATCGGGGTGGTGAATACTTAAGTCAAGAGTTTCAAGATTATCTTAGGGACAATGGGATATTATCCCAATGGACTCCGCCGTATACACCACAGCATAATGGTGTATCTGAGAGGCGCAACCGAACCTTGATGGACATGGTTAGGTCGATGATGAATCATGCAACTCTTCCAAAATCCTTTTGGGGCTATGCACTTAAGACAGCTGTTTACTTGCTAAACAGAGTCCCGACCAAGGTAGTCTCTACTACTCCATATGAGACATGGAATAGTAAGAAACCCCACTTAACTCACCTTAAGATATGGGGTTGTCCTGCTTATGTGAAGCGGATTGTATCAGACAAATTGGATGCTAAGTCTGATAAATGTCTATTTATTGGATACCCTAAGGAAACGAAGGGTTACCAATTCTATCATCCCTTAGAACAAAAGGTGTTTGTTTCAAGGCATGCTGTATTTCTGGAAAAAGAATTTCTTTTACAAGAAAACAGTGGGAGTGGGATTGAACTTGATGAAGTTCAAGAAACTCCAATAGACATTACAGAGACACCTAGTCTAGACCCACAACCAATACCTCATAATGATGAGCTATCAGTTGAACTTAAAACTACACCACCTCTTCGTAGATCTGATAGGACACGCAATATTCCAGAGAGATACGGATTTCTCATAAGTGAATCGAACGACGTGTTACTCATAAATGATGACGAACCTATCAGTTATGAAGATGTTCTGAAAAGTTCAGAAAGGGACAAATGACTTGAGGCCATGAAGTCGGAAATGGATTCCACGTACGAAAACCAAGTATGGGACTTGGTTAACCCACCTGAAGGGATTAAGTCCATAGGGTGCAAGTGGGTTTTCAAGAAGAAAACCGACATGGAAGGTAATGTTGTTACCTTTAAAGCTAGATTAGTGGCAAAAGGATATCGTCAGAAGCAAGGAATTGATTATGACGAAACATATTCGCCAGTAGCTATGCTTAAATCCATTCGGATGCTCCTAGCCATAGCAGCTCATTATGATTATGAGATATGGCAAATGGATGTGAAAACAACTTTCCTTAACGGAAACCTGCTTGAGGATGTATACATGATACAACCTGAAGGTTTCACATCGGTTGATAAAACCAAAGTATGCAAGCTTCGACGATCCATATAAGGACTGAAGCAAGCATCTAGGAGCTGGAACATCCGTTTTGATGAGACAATCAAAAAGTTTGATTTCTCACAAAATCCAGACGAACCTTGTGTGTACAAGAAGGTTAGTGGGAGTGCAGTCGTATTCCTAGTATTATATGTCGATGACATCTTACATATAGGAAACGATATATCAGTCTTACAGACAGTTAAAATTTGGTTGTCCAAAACTTTCTCCATGAAAGACCTGGGAGAAGCAACCTATATCCTTGGGATTAGAATCTATAGAGATAGATCAAAACGGTTGCTTGGTCTTTCGCAGTCTACATATATAGACCGAGTGCTAAAAAGGTTTAGCATGTCGGAATCCAAGAAAGGTTACCTTCCCATCAGGCATGGAATCAACCTTTCAAATGTGTCCGTGCACAGAAGACGAGAGGATTTGCATGAATAAGATTCCTTATGCATCCGCGATAGGATCTATCATGTATGCTATGTTATGTACAAGGCCCGATGTATCGTATGCTTTGAGCGTCACAAGAAGATACCAGTCGGATCCAGGAATGGATCATTGGGCGACTGTTAAGACAATCCTTAAGTACTTAAGAAGAACTAAGGATGTGTTCCTAATATATGGAGAAGGAGATATGGTAATACGTGGGTATACAGATGCCAGTTTCCAGACAGTTAAGGATGACTCCAAATCTTAGTCTGGATACGTATTTACTTTGAATGGAGGCGCAGTAAGTTGGAAAAGTTCCAAACAAGACACCGTAGCGGATTCCACCACGGAAGCAGAATATATCGCAGCTTCGGAAGCAGCAAAGGAAGCAGTCTGGATCAAGAAGTTCGTCTCCGAACTTGGCGTGGTTCCAACCATTGATGATGCAGTGCCGGTTTACTGTGACAACAATGGAGCTATTGCACAAGCAAAGGAACCAAGGTCTCATCAGCGATCCAAACACGTGCTTCGCCGCTATCATCTGATCAGAGAGATTATAAGTAGGAATGATATACAAATTGAGAAAATTCCCACTGAAAGGAATTTAGCGGATCCTTTAACAAAGGCCTTGCCTCAGAGCAAGTTTGAGGGTCATGTTAGAGCTTGCGGTATTGGATACCGTAGCGATTGGCATTAGGCCAAGTGGGAGTTTGTTAGTGATATGAGAGAAGTGTCCTAAGGCAATCGCCTTATGATTGTAAACATTTATTTTAATATATGATAATTCACTATTTGAGTATACATGTTTGTATTTGATTGGGATCTTAAACTCATCTACTGAATGTCCGTAATACAACTCACAGCATAAGAGAATTTGTGATGGGATCACAACTAGTGATTATCTCTAAATGCGTAAATGTGAAGTATTGAAAATATCCCTAGTCGATGAATTGATAAATACGGACATTATCAATTATGTTGGGACTAGCATGGGTTATTCTCTAATCAGCTGATTCTCACTGGCTGGTGACATTGGGATGTCCGGAGATAAACATGGATGCTAGTTAAGGGAACTAGTTCATTGGAGTGACTAGCTGTAAAACTTCATATGGAATCTATATATAGAAATGTCAATGAAGTTCTTACTGCGGCTTAAGTGCGATGTTCCTTTGACTTACGGTGTTCAAGTCATCTTGGTCATAGAGACTTATACTTTAACATCTTAAGCAAGCATCTCCAAGGAGGTGTAGACCCAGGATGATTGGGTATAAGCCGAAGTGCTCGAAGATGTTTGAACAGCCTACAAAGGATTCACCACTCCTTGCGAGGAGATGTATACCCAGGCCTATCGTCGGATTGTTACTCAAAATCTCTGGCCAGAGTATATCATGTTTGGAGTGCGTGTCTCTAAAATACATGAGAGTAATTAGAAATCCAAAGGACGAGAAAGACAATACTTGGGCTAGGTGTGACGTAGTCAGCCTAGTGGGGACTGACACAAATAGACCGTGTCCTGAACCAAGTGGGTATAAGATGGTAAAGGGAATGGGGCACGATTCATTAGAGCTGCTGAAGGGTTTCGAAATTCTTTCTGAGGTCAACCGATGATCTTTCGATTAATTGGGGGGGTATGATGTACTACTAGGTGCCACTCATGATCATTCTATAATTTGTTGATTATAGACGGCCAACATAAATCGAAAGACTATTTAGTCACACGCACTACGAGTAATCCGAGGGATTTAAAACGAGTTGAAAATTAGATTTTCCGATCAAGAGAAATAAGTCAAATCTGAGTTTATCAGAGGCGCAATGGAAGCTAAAATAGCTAAGTCTTTTGAAGGCTTATTGGGCGAATTAAATGAGTTTAATTCGCGATCGGTTCGGCTTAGTTTGGCCGGCCAAAGAGGGTGCTAAACCCCTTGGGTTGGCCGGCCACATTAAAGGAAAGAAACCAATTTAATTGGTTTAATTAATAAAATAAATCTAGAGCGATTTATTTTATAAGTTATGGATAAATAAATTTGTGTAAAGAAATTTATATAAAAAAATTTATTCTTTTTTTGGAAATTAAAATGATGCATGAAATGGTTTATTTTAATTTTATAAAATCAATTATGAATTGACTTTTCCATAATAAGAAAGTTTATAAATTTCTTATAAAATTTATTCCATAATAAAAGGGGAGATTAATTAGTTTTATTATAAAGTTAGTTATAATAAAACTTGGTAATTCATAAGAGAATTTATAGGATAAATTTCTTATGATAACTAATTAGTTTTATTATAAAGTTAGTTATAATAAAACTTGGTTTAAATGGAATAATTCATAAGAGAATTTATAGGATAAATTTCTTATGATAACTAATTCCGTTAATTCCGTTAAGAGGGAGACTTGGCAAGGGAGATGCTACTATATAAAGGAACCAAAGGCAAGCCCTTAATTCTAATCAAGCAATCAAGAGAAGTAGCTTCCTCTCCCTCTCTCTCTCTTACTCTCTATTCTCCCTTTCTTCCCCTTAGGGCCGGCGCCCTCCTTGAGGATTAGGGCCGGCGCACCTTCATCCACCTAGGGCCGGCGCATCTCCTTCCCTAGGGTTGGTTGCCGTGAGCTTTCAAGAAGAAGGAGAAGCCAACCAAGAAGAAGAAGAAGCGGATCTCATCTCCTTTCTTCTCGGAATATTGATTTCGTTACTTTGGTGGTTAGATTCCTATCTTTTCTCTTGATTCTTCTAGTTGTGCCTTTGGAGAATCTAGTAGTTCTCGTCGGCACAAAACTCGTGACTTTGCGAAGTCATCCCGAAGAGAACTCGGCGTGGGCGCGAATAGAGGCGAAGCTTCCAAGGGACGCTACGGTTGGATCTCGTCCGTTACTTCGAGTTACGCGAGGTACTTGGTAAATTAGTTTACTTTTCCGCAAAGTTTTAATTTATGATTATGTCAACACATCATAAGGTTGCATGCTAGATACGTGGTTAAAATAATTTAGGAAATTATTTTATACTAATTCTTCCGCTGCACGTAAAAATTTAAAATTTTACGAACCCGTATCCTTGTCGACATGCACCCGGTCCCAACAGCTTGACCTCGTCCAATGGCTTCGTGGCAGATTTGCTTCGATGGTTTGTTTGGCTTTGACATTGGGTGCCCGGGACCTCCAGGGCGCCTAGCCCAGTGTGGTTTCGAAGTGTTCTTGCTTTCATGCTGTTTTAGCTTTGACCTTGGGCGCCCGGGACTTCCTGGGCGCCTAGCCCAGTTGCCTGCCACCTTCCTTTGGGGCGTTCTGAGCTGCAACAACACATTCCTTCGGTCCCTGCAACCAAGGTTAGTTCCAAAACATACAAAGCAAGAATATTAGTCAATATTTACAGTCGTAGCTGTCTTGGTTATGATTTCAGGTCTCCCAAATGGAACCCTAGGTTGAACCAACGCCTACTGTTCCCTCGACGGGGAATGCGTCGTCACCTACTCCTCTCAAGAGAGTTTACCTTTTGCCAACCGGCTCCTCCGGTTGGACTTTTGCCCAATCCCTCTGACCAGGTCTTCGTGACCAACTTCCGGTTAGGTCTTCGGTGCCCAGCCCCTTGCCAGGACTTCGTGCCCAGTTCTCAACCAGGACTTCTTTGCCCGACTTCCAGTCAGGTCTTCTTGCCAAGTCCTTGACCAGGACTTCTTTGCCCAGCCCTTTTCCAGGACTTCTTGCCTAGTGCACCTAGGACTTCTTCCTACACACTCAGTGAACAAGTTAGACAACAATAACATCTTAACATCCGAACCCTTTTCCACTATTAAAACCCTGGATTGACTTAGGTGTTGCCTGCACCAACAATCTCCCCCTTTTTGATTTATGGCAACTCGATTCAAAAAGTTAAGTTAAACAAAAATAGGCAAAGTATCAGTTTTAATTTCCTCCCCCTAGAAGAAATCTCCCCCTAAGATTTTCAAAAATTCGTGGGGTTTTTGAAAAAGTTTCTAAGTCTTTGTTTCTAAAATTGAAAAAGTTTTTTAGGTTTTCAATACTTAGAAAATTTTCAAGAAGTGATTTTAGAACAAAAATTTTCCAAAATATTTTGAGTTGAACACTTAGAAAATTTTTCAACACATCTAGCTTTTAGCTCCTAGAAAATTTTCAGAAAAAATTTGAAATTAACACTTAGAAAATTTTCCACCAAAAAAAAATTAGAGTAAGTTCTTAAAATTTTTGTCAGCAATTTTAAGTTAAGTACTTAAAATAATTTTCAAACCACTTTTGTTTTTGTACTTTAGAAAATTTTTCTAAATTGCTTTTGAATTTTTAACACTTAGAAAAATTTTCAAGCAGTTTTAATACTTTTAAAAAAAATTTCAAGCAAAATTTTGAATTTATAACTTAGAAAGATTTTTAGAGGAATTTTTAGTGCACGTACTTAGAATATTAACTTTCAAAAAGGACTTAAATACTTAGAGAGCATTACTTTTTGAAAAAGGAGATAATCATTTTGAAAAAAAAAATTAATTTGAAAAAAAAATTAAATTTTAAAACCCCTTCTTTTCTCTCCTTTCCAATCTCTCCCCCTTTGCCATATATCAAAAAAAAATATAGCAAAAAACTGAGTAATAAAAGTATGGTGCTGTACTGAACCAATTCTTTGTATAAGCTGGACCAAATCAATTTAAATTTTCTCTTTTGGGTCATGTCTAACCCAATTAGCTACTTACTAACTGCTATAAACAGTAGCTTTTGCTAGGGTTAGTCAAGTTAAGTGTTCTGATCATGTTAGATTTTCTAAGCTTGACACTTAACCTGATTACAGTTTAATTGGTATTTTTTGCCCCAATTACTGCAGATGCACTGACTTAAAGCATCTTGAATCAAGGCATAAACCTAAGCATCTCAACCCAATCTAGGTTATTAATCAAAAGTACCCTAAGGTGCTTGTGAGATATTGGCTTCTAGATCTATAGGTGCATGCAGTTCTAGGGTTAGGGCCTAAGCTAAGTCCATTTGCGAAAAGTCTTAGTTTTGAAGGGGGTAAGTTTTAAAAAAAAAACTATGTCACAAAATTAAAAAAATAATTTTTCAAATGAAATAAGATAAGAAATAAAATAGTTTTTAAAAAAAAACATAAATAGAGCAGTCCTATTCTAACAAGAATAACCCTAACTGCCTTCTTAGTGAGTTGAACTCAGACTCAGGTAAGGGTTTGGTGAAGATATCAGCTAAGTTAGATTTTGAGTCTACATGCTTAAGGACTATCTCACCCCTGGCTACATGATCTCTTACGAAGTGGTGTTTAACCTCTATGTGTTTAGTTCTAGAGTGTTGGATTAGGTTCTTAGTTAGATTAATTGAACATATATTATCAATGTAGACTTGGGTTTGGGTGTAGTCAAGCTGGAAGTCCTTAAGAGTGTGCATCATCCATAAGAGTTGTGCTACACACTCCCCTAAAGCAACATACTCGGCTTCGGTTGTAGATAGAGCTACGCAGTGTTGCTTTCTACTACACCAACTGACTATACTATTTCCTAAAAGTTGGTAGCTTCCACTGGTACTCTTTCTATCTAGTTTGCATCCAGCATAGTTAGAATCAGAGTATCCTTACAAGTCAAAAGTTGAGGTCCTATGATACCAAATCCCTACATTGAGGGTGCCCTTGATGTATCTAAGTATTCTTTTTAGGGCTGCTAAGTGCATTTCCTTAGCACAGGTTTGGTATCTAGCACACATTCGTACAGTGAAAAGGATATCAGGTCTGTTGGCTGTAAGGTAAAGTAGACTACCAATCATACTTCGATATAGTTTAAGGTCTACAGGTTTACCTTCATGGTCACTATCTATTTTTACATTTGTGGCCATAGGGGTACTTATGCTTTTGGAGTTATCCATTTAAATTTCTTTATTAACTCCTTAGCATATTTTGGATTGATGGACATAATTTCCATCCCTAGTTTGCTTAATTTATAATCCTAAAAAGAAGTTGAGCTTACCAACTAAGCTCATTTCGAATTCGTTTTCCATTATTTTTACAAATATTTTTAAGAAATTTGAGTTGGTGGATCCAAAGATTATATCGTCAACATAGATTTGGGCAATAAAGATGTCTTTTTCTAAGGTCTTAACAAAAAGAGTTGAGTCAATTTGTCCTTGGTTAAATTCCTTAGAAATGAGGTAGGTTGATAGGTGTTCATACCATGCCCTAGGTGCTTGTTTTAGTCCATACAGTGCCTTATTGAGTTTGTAAACATGGTCAGGTTTTTCTAAGTCCTTAAAACCGGGGGGTTGTCCTACATAGACCTCTTCTCTGATAAACCCATTCAGAAAGGCAGACTTTACAACCATTTGGTAGAGTTTAAATCCTTTATGGGCTGCAAAGGCTAGCAACATTCTAATAGACTCAAGTCTGGCTACTGGAGCATATGTTTCGTCGTAGTCTAACCCTTCGACTTAACTGAGCGGGCTTTATTTCTAACAATTTCCTCTTGGTCATTTAGCTTATTCCTAAACACCCACTTAGTGTCAATAATGGATTTGCCCTCAGGTTTAGGTACTAGTTCCCAGACTTGGTTCCTTTCAAATTGGGCTAACTCTTCTTGCATTGCTATGATCCAATCAGGATCAGGTAAGGCTTCCTCTATAGTCTTAGGTTTAATTTTTGAAATCAGTGCGATCTGACTAAGATTTCTATAGGAAGACCTAGTTCTGACTCCTAAGGTTGGATCACCCACAATTTGATCAGTTGGATGACTGAGTCTGGGTTTCTTAGTTCTTCTATTACTTGGTTCAGCCTCAGGTCCGGCTGGATGGTTCGGTTCAGTATTTGGTTCAACTACTTGGGTTGGTTCAATTATTGGTTCAATTGACTCAGTAGTTGGTTCAATAGTTAGTTCATTTAGAGGTTCAAGTAGTGGTTCAATTGATGGTTCAATAATTTGTTCATTATCTTCATGATCAATATTTGATGAATTTAGATCTGGATTATCAGATTTTGAATTAGTTTCCTCATCAAATATTAGATTTGTTGTTTCTTCAATTTTGTTAGTGTGTTTATTGTAGACCATGTAGGCTCTACTTGTTGTTGAATATCCTAAGAGGACCCTTGGGCTTGACTTAGACTAGGATTTACCTGGGTAGTCCTTGGTGTTTTGGATATGGACATTGCACCCAAAGACCCTTAGGTAATGTAGGTTTGGAAGTCTACGGTAATATAATTCATAGGAAGTTTTATTATGTCGTTTATTAATGAGGACCCTATTTTGGATATAGCAAGCCGTATTAATTGCTTCTGCCGAGAATTGGTTAGCTAGGTTGAATTCATTGAGCATGGCCCTAGCGGCTTCCTGTAGGTTTTTATTTTTCCGTTCTACTATCCCATTTTGTTGGGGGGGGGGGGTTCTAGGACATGAGAATTCGTGAATATACTTGTTTATTCTACAAAATTCCTCGAACCTTTGATTCTCAAACTCTCCCCCGTGATCACTCCTAAATCTTTTGATTTTGGTATCCTTTTGATTTTCAATTATCTTACAAAAATCAGTAAACAGGTTTAGGGTTTCATCCTTAGTCTTTAGGAACCTAACTAAAGTAAACCTAGAGTAATCATCGATAATTACTAAGCAGTACCGGTTTCCGCTTAGTGACTTGGCTCCATGCGAATCAAATAGGTCAAGGTGCAGAAGCTCAAGTGTGGTTTAAGTTAGGTCTGATTGAATTTGTTTGTGATTAGACTTGGTTTGTTTACCTTGGTTGCATGATTCACATATCATGTTTTCATGGTTCTTAATTTTTGGTATTCCTTTAATTAGGCCAAGTTGGGTGATTTTTGAAATTAATCTTAGATTAGTGTGACCTAATCTCCTATACCAGAGGTTTGATTCTTCTAACTGAGTTAAGAAGTATTTAGGTATTAAGGGTAGGTTTATAGTGTAAACATTATTTTTCCTAGTGCCCTTAAGCATGACTTCTGAGTCTTGCAAATTTCTAATCAGGCAGTCAGAGTTGGTAAAGGTAACTACATAGCCAGTATCACATAATTGACTTATACTAAGCAAATTAAATTTAAAATTTTCAACCAAGAGTACCTTTTTAATTACAAAATCAGATTTGAGTTCAATATTACCTGACCCAATGGCTTTGAGTGTAGCATTGTTGCCAAATGCTACTGAGCCTAGGTTCTTGAACTTGAGTTTTGTGAATTTTAATTTATCTCCAGTCATGTGCCTGGAGCACCCGCTATCCAACATCCATTGGTCCAAATCTTTATGTTCCTACACATAAAGAATTTGTTGATTTGAATCCAATTATAATTAAGGATAGCTTAAATTGATTTTCACACCCTAGTCTATCTCACCCAATCTATAGTTATCAATCACGTTTACCTTATGGGTATTATGAGACAGGTTATAATAGAAGTAATGATTTTATTTTGAAAAACCATGATTAATTTTGAAAAGTTAAATTAATTTTGAAAAACCAATTAATTATGCTTTAATGTATTTTAAAAAATGGTTGAATCTAAGATTAATTAAAATATGTGTTAGATTCAAATCTGACAATAGTAAAATGAATTTGGTTATCATTAATCGGCTTCTAGGTCTTGGCGAGGCACTAGGCCTTCTTTGGTTGTAGCCTTATTGGATCATCAACCCTTTCCTTGACAAAGTCTTTTATTGAAAATCCATCTTCAAGTTACTTCTTAAAAGATTTTGGTCTAACTAGTTTGGGTCTTGGATCGGTAGCTTCGGCTAGTTCCGCCAAAATGGCTTCCCTAACGTACTATCATCTCACCTCCACCCAATACTATGTTATTCAAATTTTAGTTAATTATTTTAATCCTTAAACTATCCAGTCCTAGGTCTATGCATGATAATTTGTAGAAAATAAATAAACAAGCAAGCATGCAATTTTAAAATAAGAAAAGAATTTATCTAACTATTAAAATTGTTTTTAAGTTGGCTCCCCCTGGACTAAAGCCACGGTAATGATTAGGCAAGATATGAATCTTGTCCTTGGGGATCCAATACTGGTTTGGTCCAGCTTGGTTGTTCAGGCAAAGTTTGGGTACCCATGCCTGAACTTTGGGCCTAGATTGGTTCAATACAACATAGTATGACCTTTGTCTAGACTTGGTACGATATCCTAACCCTGATCGATTTAGAACAGACTTCTATTTTCCAAGGATCATGTCAAGACCCTTGGAACCCGAAGTGAATCATTCTAAGGTTGCTCTAAGATCCTTGACTTGAGTTTTCAAGAAGGAGTTCTATTTCTCAAATATTTCAACTTGAGTAGAGGTTCCTTCTTGAACCTTCTCGGTCAAAGATCTAGAGTCAGCTCCCTCTTTCAGGAGTTTTACTTCCTGTCGAAGGGACTCGACTCGGATTTTGGCTTTCGCCAAGTTACTAGATATGTAAGCTATTAACTCTGCTAATTCGACTTTAGAATAACCACTTACAGTTATTTTGCCGTCCTCCAAAATTGTGAGCTTTCCGTCGTCCGGCTCCGATTCTGATCCGGTGTTGATGTCTTCTGAAGCAGTCAAGGCGAGCATGTTCGATTGTGGGGCCTCTACTTCTTCTTCAGAGGAAGACTCGTCCCACGTGGCTTTATGGGCCTTCTTCCTTCTTGTCTTCTTGGCTTCTTTTAGATTAGGGCACACCGATTTGTAGTGTCCCTTCTTGTTGCATTCATAGCAGGTCACGTTTGATTTAGTCTTGGACATTAAGGGTTCGGCTAGATCTTCCTTCTTTCAGCTGGATTTTCTTCTGTTGGTTTGATGCTTTAGTTCCTTCTGGTAGTCCCGGGCTAGCTGAACCAGCTTGGGTCAATCCCCTTCGCTGTCTTCTGAGTCTGAGTCTGAGTCAGACTCGGGTGTAGGTTGAAGCTTTTTCTTGGCCACCTTTCCTTGGGTTTTTTCCTCTAAGAAAAGTAATACCTTTCTCGGCTAAGGTGCAGTTAGTCTGCTCATGTAATTCTAGTTCATAAAATAATTCGTCTAATTTAATTTTGGAAAGATCCCTAGAAATCTTGTAAGCATCTACCATAGATGACCACAGAGTGTTTCTTGGGAAGGCGTTTAGGGTATACCTGATAAGGTCACGGTTTTCTACCTTGTGACCGATTTTGTGCAGGCCGTTCATCAGCTCCTGGAGTCTGGCGTAGAGCTGTGCTGCTGACTCGCATTCGTTCATTTTGATAGTGTACAATTTGTTCAGTAGTAGGTCCCTCTTGCTGATTCTGGTGTCGGAGGTACCTTCGTGCAACTCGATCAACTTACTCCAAAGTTCCTTCGCACTGTTGAAGGGTCCCACCCTGTTCAGTTCTTCCTTGGTTAATCCGCATTGGAGTGTCTGGGTTGCCTTTGCATCTGCCTCTATCTTCTTCTTCAGCGTGGTGTCCCATTCTGAGTAATGTTGTGCCACTCCTTCAGCATTCTTGGGGATTTCCAAACCAGATTGGATTATGATCCACATATCCACCAGAGTTTTCAGGTGGACTTCCATCCGACTCTTCTAGTAGGAGAAGTCTTCTCCACTGAAGAGTGGTGGTCTGGCTGTGCTGAAACCCTCTTGCATGGCCATTTGTAATTTCTGAAATAACCAAAAAAAAAGGGAAATTTTTTCCCAAGACTTGGTCTTGGATTAGTAGTGCGGGAAAAATAATTAGAAAAAAATCTAATCGAGTGGTGTTGCACCAACCTCGATTAACGAGAAAAATTCGTAAAAAACTTCGTAAAATTCGAAAACTCTCAAATTGGTGGTTGTTAGTGATATGAGAGAAGTGTCCTAAGGCAATCGCCTTATGATTGTAAACATTTATTTCAATAAATGATAATTCACTATTTGAGTATACATGTTTGTGTATTTGATTGGGATCTTAAACTCATCTACTTAATGTCCGCCATACAGTTCACAGCATAAGAGAATTTGTGATGGGATCACAACTAGTGATTATCTCTAAATGTGCAAATGTGAAGTGTTGGAAATATCCCTAGTCGATGAATTGATAAATACGGACATTATCAGTTCTGTTGAGACTAGCATGGGTTATTCTCTATTCAGCTGATTCTCACTGGCTGGTGACATTGGGATGTCCGGAGATAAACATGGATGCTAGTTAAGGGAACTAGTTCATTGGAGTGACTAGCTGTAAGACTTCATATGGGAATCTACATGTAGATATGTCAATGAAGATCTTACTGCGGCTTAAGTGCGATGTTCCTTTGACTTGCGGTGTTCAAGTCATCTTGGTCATGGAGACTTATACTTTGACATCTTAAGCAAGCATCTCCAAGGAGGTGTGGACCCAGGATGATCGGGTATAAGCCGAAGTGCCCGAAGATGTTTGAACAGCCTACAAAGGATTCACCACTCCTTGCAAGGAGATGTATACCCAGGCCTATCGTCGGATTGTTACTCAAAGCCTCTGGCCAGAGCATATCATGTTTAGAGTGAGAGTCTCTAAAATACATGAGAGTAATTAGAAATCCAAAGGACGAGTAAGACATTACTTGGGCTAGGTGTGACGTAGTCAGCCTAGTGGGGACTGACACCATTGACCGTGTCCTGAACCAAGTGGGTATAAGGTGGTGAAGGGAATGGGGCACGATTCATTAGAGCTGCTGAAGGGTTTCAGAATAATTTCTTCTGAGGTCAAACCGTTGATCTTTCGATTAATTGGGGATCATGATGTACTACTAGGTGCCACTCATGATCGTTCTATAATTAGTTAATTATAGACGGCCAACATAAATCGAAAGCCTATTTAGTCACACGCACTACGAGTAATCCGAGGGATTTAAAACGAGTTGAAAATTAGATTTTCCAATCAAGAGAAATAAGTCGAATCTGAGTGAGTCAGAGGCGCAATGGAAGCTAAAAATGGCTAAGTCTTTTGAAGGCTTTTTGGGCGAATTAAATGAGTTTAATTCGCGGCGGTTCGGGTTGGTTTTTGGCCGGCCAAAGAGGGTGCCAAAACCCCTTTGGTGGCCGGCCACAATAAGAGGAGAAAACCAATTAATTTTGGTTTAATTAATAAGATAAATCCAGTGCGATTTATTTTATAAATTATGGATAAATAAATTTGTATTGAGAAGTTTATATAAATAAATTTATAGAAATTTATTCTTTTATGGAAGATTAAAATAATCCATGAATTGGGTTTATTTTAATTTTATAAAATCAATTATGAATTGATTTTTCCATAATAAGAATGTTTATAAATTTCTTATAAAATTTATTCTATAATTTAAAGAGAAGAAGAATTTGTTTTATTATAAATTAGTTATAATAAAACTTGGTTTAAACGGAATTAATTCATAAGAATTTATAGGATAAATTTCTTGTGATAATTAATTAGTTTTATTATAAAGTTGGTTATAATAAAATTCATAAGAGAATTTATAGGATAAATTTTCTTATGATAATTAATTTGTTTTATTATAAATTGGTTTATAATAAAGACTCGGTTTAAACGGAATAATTAATAAGAAAATTTATAAGATAAATTTCTTATAACTAATTCCGTTAATTCCGTTAATTCGGTTTAGAGGGAGACTTAGCAAAGGAGTTGCTACTATATAAAGGAACCAAAGGCTAGCCCTTATTCCTAACGAAAATAATTAAGAGATTAATTATTCTCTCCCTCTCTCTCTTAATCCCTCCTCTCCTCCTTCTCCTTCTCTTCCCTTAGGGCCGGCGCCCACCCTAGCTTCCCTAGGGCCGGCGCCCAACCTACATCCAAGGTGGTGGAGGCCGTGAGCTTCAAGAAGAAGAAGGAGAACCCGAACACGAAGAAGAAGAAGCGGATAGCGATTCCTCTCTTCCCGGAATTTGATTCCGTTACTTCGTTGGTTAGTTTTTCATTATTTTCTCTTATCCTTCTAGTTGTGCCTTCCGAGAATCTAGTAGTTCTCGTCGGCACAAAACTCGTGACTTTGCGAAGTCATCCCGAAGAGAACTCGGCGTGGACGCGAATAGAGGCGAAGCTTCCAAGGGACGCTACGGTTGGATCTCGTCCCTTTCTTCAAGTTACGCGAGGTATAAAAATAAATTAGTTTACTTTTCCGCAAACTTTTATTTTATGATTATGTCGATACACTATATGGTTGCATGCTAGATACGAAGTTAAAATAATTTAGGAAATTATTTTATGCAAACTCTTCCGCTGCACGTAAAAATTTTAAATTTTACGAACTCGTATCCTTGTCGACATGCACCCGGTCCCAACAGTGGTTGCACCAAATTTGAGCCACCCGCTCTGATACCACTTGTTGGATCGAGAAAAACGATAGAGGGGGGGGGGTGAATATCATTAAAACTTTTTCAGATTATGAAAAGAGTAAATGCACCGGAAACAAATCAATTACACATGAACACAAGTAGATTTTTACTTGGTTCGGAGTCGCAGTCGGCTCCTACTCCAAGGCCCATGGTCCTTGACCGCTTACTTTGGGCAATTCTATAATCGCGCAAAAGGTTTACAAGTTTAAGTACAAGAATATCTCAGTAAATGAAAATAGCTACACTTTTCGTTACTGACGCCCGATGCGGATCGTATTTCGGAGAAGAGGGTCGTCGTCGGTGCTGGAATCTCCAAGTCGGAGTTTGCCGGGGTGTAGCATTTGAACGAAAAGGTTTGGAGCGTTTCAAAGTAATTGTGTTGAAGCCTTGGGTCGAGCACCCTTTTATAGTGCTCCTGGAGGCGCCTGATTTGCTGGGGGCGCCTGACACGTGCCTTCATCTGCGAGAACCTCCATTCGCAGCTCGGTCAGCATTTATCCCCTTTGATTCAGCCCGTGGTCTGACTGGGGCGCTTGGGACCTCCTTGGCACCTAGCTTGACCTCGTCTGATGGCTTCGTGGTATATTTGCTTTGATGGTTTGATTGGCTTTGACATTGGGCACCCGGGACCTCCGGGGCACCTAGCCCAGTGTGGTTTCGAAGCGTTCTTGCTTTCTTGCTGTTTTGGCTTTGACCTTGGGCGCCCGGGACCTCCTGGGCGCCTATCCCAGTTGCCTGCCCCTTCCTTTGGGGAGTTCTGAGCTTCAACAACACATTCCTTCGGTCCCTGCAACCAAGGTTAGTTCCAAAACATACAAAGCAAGAATATTAGTCAGTATTTATAGCCGTAGCTGTCTTGGTTCTGACATCGGGTCTCCCAAATGAAACCCTAGGTCGAACCGACGCCTACTGTTCCCTCGACAGGGAACGTGTCCTCACCTACTCCTCTCAGCAGAGTTTATACCTTTTGCCAATCGGCTCCTCCGGTTGGACTTTTGCCCAATCCCTCTGATCAGGTTTTCGTGCCCAACTTCCGGTCAGGTCATCGGTTCCCAGCCCCTTGCAAGGACTTCATGCCCAGTCCTCGACTAGGACTTCCTTGCCCGACATCCGGTCAGGTCTTCTTGCCCATTCCTTGACCAGGACTTCTTTGCCCAGCCCTTTGCCAGGACTTCTTGCCTAGTGCACCTAGGACATCTTCCTGCACACTCAGTGAATAAATTAGACAACAATAACATCTTAACTTCCGAACCCTTTTCCATTATTAAAACCCAGGTTTGACATAAGTGTTGTCTGCACCAACAGAATATTCCTGCAATACATATACCAATTAACTCAAGACCTTGGTGTTGGCGGCATTCTATATGCCCTTCTATTATGGCCAAGTTATTTGCATCGGCTGCATTTTAGTTTCACCATACCATTGTGTCTTGACTCAATCCGTGCCTTCTTTCGTCTACCAGGCTGCACAAGGCTACGGGGGCTGAAAACTATAATGTCGTTTACGCCCATAGGCCAAAATTGCTTGCTTCTACAAGGGAAAATACGATCCAAGTAAACCCACATCCAAGTTTCTGAATAAAAATAATGTTCACAATATGACAGTGTATCCATGTTCCTGTGAATGATTACGACAATAGCATGTGAGCAAGGGAGTCCTGAAATTTGAAACTCTGCACAATGATAAAATTTTTTTTCCAAATCAACAATGTATGAAGTGTCCCATGTTTCTACTTCCATTTCTGATTGAGAGTAAGGGTGAACCTTATAAGCTCTAGCTTTCTCTCTCCTTGAATCCATTTTTTTTGTAACATGAGGTGTCAAAACAACATGCCATTTGGAGACTTCCTCTCTACGGTTAAAGAACCATTGAGCTACTTTTCTTCTGGAAGTATCAATTAACCTATTTATGGGAAGCTCACGTGTGGACTTGAACAAAGCAGTTAAGCTCTCCACACAATTTGTGGTAAGCATTGTGTACTTTCTCCCAGTAAAGTGTGCATTTGCCCACCATTTAGGGTCAATGTTCTGAAGCCACTTATGGGCATCTGGATGTTTTTCAAACATTGTCTGCATTATCATATCATATTGGAGTGTTGTGTTGGCTCGTGCTGCTGCCCAAAACAAACCTAAAGCAGCCCTACTTCCAGTATCAATTACCATATTACAAGACATTTGGTGGCAACAAAAAGCATGATGTGCGTTTGTGTAGACTTTTCTAACTGCTGATATAATGCCCCGATGTCTATCAGATACTATAGTGATTGTGTGATCATCGACAGCAAAGTACCTCTTTGTATGCTCCAAAAACCACTCTTATGCAAACCCACATTTAACTTCAGCTATTGCAAAGGCAACTGGGAGAACATTTTCATTACCATCAATCACCGTAGCAATCAACAATACACCCAGATACTTTCCTCTAAGGTGTGTGACATCAATTTCGATAAGTCTACGCAAATAAGAACTGAACACCCTTCGGCAAGCACCAAAATCCCAAAAACACCGCTGGAACTGATTGTCACCATTCCTGCATAGTGCAACATAAGTTTCAAGATCTCTAGCTCTTAACTCACGCAGATATTGTGGAATATCTCTATATGCCTCATCATAATCTCCGACAACCTTTTTCAATGCTTTCTCCCTAGCTATGTATGCTTTTCTGTATGATATGGTCACTCCAAATTTAGCATTAATATCTGATATAATCATACTTGGTTTGTATTGTTCATTATGAAGAAATTGCTTTTCAACAAAAGAAGCAACAAATGATGAAGAGCATGCATGATCATCAACACTTTCCCTAACAGTTCCACATTGGTGATCCTTTACATATTTTGTAACAGTAAACTCTACTTCCCCCCTTGCTACTACTCTCCATGTACATGGTTAGTTGAAGCACACTACTTTAACTCTATTTATTCTAGTGTCAACTGGGTTATATCTCATATGCTTAACCATGACATATTTGACAAGTGCATTCATGAATTCTTCTCTAGATGGAAATATCTGCCCCACAAAAAATGCATGCTCATCTCTTGCCTCTACCTCTTCAATTGGCCCAGCAAGCAATCGAGAATTTAAAATATGAGGATCTTCAGCTAATGGAAAGTCCTCTAAGTCACTGTACTAATCTGGGGGGAATTCATATTGCTCAATCTGCATATCATCAGCTTGGAATTCTAGTACACTTGTACTGGGTTGTAATTCATCTGAATTTCGGATTTCAATTTCTTCCTCCCCACTCCAAGATGGCATAAAGAATTCAACAACTCTTGTAGAAGAATTCAGACCCTCATCTTCTAGATTAGTTGCTTCTCCATTTAGATCAATTGCCAAATTCCTTGTAATTCTATTATCACCATACTAGGAAGATAATGGAATATTATTAATGGTTATTTCTGCTCCATTCCCCATGACAACATTATCATCAAGAGTATTCCATATCTCAGAGAGAATTTCGTCAACAACATTATCATCCCTGAAAAATAAATCACAATTACATTTAGCAACCTTTGAAAATCATAATCAAGGGCCTAAATTATTTTGACTTCAGGCCCTCCCAGGGCCTGAATTCAAACGATTTCAGGCCCTCCCAGGGGCTGAATCTTTTGATTTCATACACTCCCAGGGCCTAAAATCCTTTAATTTTAGACACTCGTAGGGCCTGAAATTGTTTTATTCAGGACCTCGTAGGGCCTAAATTTTTTTTATTTCAGGTCCTCCTATCATTTGATTTCACTGCCTCCTAGGGCCTGATACGGTAAGAAATCTCCCTCTAGGTCGAATTCAAGCATTAATTTATCCTAAGTTTAAAAAATTTTAGAGAACCCTAATTATGTAATGCATGACACCTTTAGAGTCCTTCTCCAAACATAAAAATAGTAAAAAGAGTTTATCATCTGTAAAACTAGGTCTGATACCATATCAAAGATGACAATCATACGTACATTACTATTTCTATTTGTTACCAAACTGCTGCTTATTTTTTCTCCTTCAACACCTATCTTCCTCAGGTGCCTTGGTGATGACTCGAATTGTGCAAGGTAGAAATATATATGATGTATGTGATGAATCGACTTGTGCAAGGTATAAATATATATATATATATATAGGCCGAAAAAATCGACTCCATCTCCATCCGAACCACAAAATAATATTTTACTGATAAAGTGGTTCAGAGCTCTCGAAAATGTGAATTGAGAAAGGCATCACTTGGCGGGATGAGTATAATAGGAAGTTCACTATATGGGATGCGTGATGGACCCAATAACAAGTGTCACGATGAGCCACAAATTTGAATTTATAAGTTAAAAACTCTTAATCTCACAAAGCTAAATGTAGTATAGGGGTCTCAAATCGTATTTTTCCAAGGACTAGTTGTAAATGCTCAACTCAAGCTTGAAATTTGTCGTTTGATGTTTTGGGTTTTCAATTGAAATGGGGGTTTTTGTGCGATAAGGAATGAAATTACAGTAGAAACAGAATGGACATAACTAAATCAAAAATTAACTAGGAAATTACAACAACTAAACTTAACCTATTTGAAAACTAAGCAATTCAATGCAAAACTATAGGATTGCAATTCAAAAACTTATATCAACTGTAGGAAATCGTAAGATCTATAATGAAATTGCAGAAATAAAATTGAATTAAAAAATTAATACTGAATATAGAAAACAGGGTTGAATTGCGGTTGAAAACTGCCTGATCGGTCAACAGACCGATCAGATGCTGTCTTGATCGGTCAAACAGACCAATCAGTTAGCCGATGAACTGATACAGAATGAAACAATGGAAGAAATGAGTTTAGAAACTAAATGTTCAGGAATTTAAACACCAAACCAATCCCTTAATCCAAGATCCTTCTTGCCATCACACAAGAACCAGCTAGGAACCCCCTAGTTCGACAAATCAGCAGAGATTTGACTCCCACGATCAGTTTAGCTTCAACTTGGTTGCTCAATCTGAAACCTCCTCCGATCTCTTCCTTCTTGCTAATTTGGATGGCGATTGCGGCTCAGGAACCCTCAGAACACTTCAGAGAACCCCTTTGAATGCTCTGATTGATGAAGATTGGCGATCAAGTAGGAATTGATTGGATGAAGCAAACTCTCGGCGCCGGAGCTTGGCAGCGACGCGATTGCTTGCAAACTTCACCGAAAATCTCCCTTGATGATTCGGAAACTTGAACAAAGCTCAGATCTATTGCGGCCGCGCGAAGAACGGAGAAGAAAAGCTACGAAATCGATGAACTGGGAAAAACAAATAGGAAAACTCATACCAAGAGTTGGTATTCGATTAGTAGTGCGCGAAGAAGTAAAATTAAAAAAAAAATCTCGAGTGGTGTTGCACTAACTTCGAGAAATAAAAATTTATGAATGAGAAAAAAATATCAGAAGAAGGAAAAAATATCATTTTTGATTAGTTCAAAAAACACAAATCCGAAAAAAGGGCTCAAATGGTGGTTTCACCAAATCTGAGAAAATTCCGCTCTGATATCAATTGAAGGACTAGAAAGAGCAATAGAGGGAGGGGGTGGGGGTGAATATCACTTTTGAAAAATGTTTTGGATTTAGAGTACACAACGGAAAATTAACTAGCAAAAACCAATGCTAACACTTTTGTTATTGTTTGATTCGGAGTCTTATGGCGGCTCCTACTCCAAGGCACACAGTCCTTGACTGTTTATGTTGGGAAATACTCTCAATCCACAATAAGTAGTACAAATGTTCAAGAACAATGCAAGAGAAATAATAAAAGCAGTAAAGAATTATACCCACAACACAAGTATGAAAAGATCTAAGTACGACATTGTCGGAGCAATGTTTTGTTGACTTCGGATCGCTTTGGCATAGCACACAAGAGAACAAGTTATGAGAGAGTTGATTTCGAAGCCTCTGGTGGAAGAACCCTTATATAGGATCACTCGGGCACTCGTATAGCCATCATGGGCGCCCGTGTTGCTGCTATCCGGCTACTGCCTCATCCCTGCTCAGTCCAAACCTTATCCGCACTGGGGCGCCTGACTGCATTTGAACTCCTATGTTGTTGACGTTGAGATTCCATTCAGCATGCGATAGCTCAGCCAAACCTTGGCTGAGTCACACCCTCTCAAGCGCCTGTGTTCTTGAGTGCCCAAATCCCTCTTAGGCGCCTGAGTGCCAGCAAATACCCCTTTTTGCTTCGCTGCAACACAGGATCAGTATGACAAATAATATGTAAAGGAAAATGCATATAAGGTGATAACCCATGCTATTCGATCCTGACTTTCAGATTTCGACCGAGACTCTAGTTTAGAGCGACGCCAACTATTTCCTCTTCTGGGGAACACGACCTCACCTACTCCACTCAGGAGAAGTTAGCTTTTTGTCAACCGGCACCTCCGGTTGGACTTTTGCTCGACCTCCGATGACTCTGGATCTCGTGGCATCCATACCTCAACTCATCGCAACTTCTATCCATTGTCCTTGCTTGGCTATGACTTCTGCCCGATCTTCTAAATCAAGACTTCGGGGCCCAATCCTCGGTCAGGTCTTCGTGCCCAACTTCACTCACGAGGTCTTCATGCCCAATCCTCGATCAGGTCTTCGTTCCCAGCTTTACTCACTAGGTCTTTGGTGCCTAGTCCTCAACCAGGACTTCGTGCCTAGTTACACTAGGACTTTCTTGCACACTCAGTGTAACTGATTAAAACACAAAATAGGCTTAACTTTAAACCTATTGTCATTATCAAAACAGGGTTTGATCTGGTGATTCTAGCACCAACACTCTGATATCATCATTACTCATATTGTCAAACAATACTTTCAACTACTTTTCTCGTACAAATTCTTTATTACGATTTTAGGATTTTAGGCAGGTTTTAGGATTTAAAGCAGCTCTACTCTTATTTCGGTATTATTTCCTTAATTTATGTATATAATTTCTTGTATTTAATTTTTGCACTATGATTACTTATATTCTTGTATCAAATACAATTATAAGAGATTTCTCCACCTTTGTTAAGGTACTCATAAAGAAGAAAGTATAGTGGGATTTTCAAATACAAATCCACCTAACATATCACCACATCGTGGAGTAGCAACCTGTGTTTGTGAACCATATTCACATGTCACTGCACTTGTGTTGTTTACTTTTTCACTACATTTATTACTCTATTAAATACTATTTATTTTCAAATGATATTCATCCCCTCTTGTGTTACTTTCTCAATCCTACAATTGGTATTAGAGAGGGTTATTGTAGCGACCCGCCTTCTCCTGCCTTAGACGGATCGTTACTTCTGTCTACTTCTCGACTCTAATGCACGACTAAAGAATGCGGAAATCTTTTTTTTTCTTCTCAATTTAAATCTATCTATGATATACTAACTCTAATAGTCATGCATGATACCATGTCACACTTTCTTCCTCAAAAACTCCTAAGATGAAACTTATTGAAACTTGCCTCGCCCAACTCCACTTTCGGGTATCAGTCGACTGATACTGTATCAGTCGACTGATAGGCCTGAAAACAGAATTTTCAGATTTCGGCACTTGCTTCAAAACTCCACCAAACCTATACTTTCGAGCCAAATAGAATCATGACACCATTTCTATACTCTAGACCAGTTTTCCAAACAATTTAGCCAATCAAACGAATCCATAAACTTGAATTTAAGACTTTTATGGAAGAAAATAAACTAAACAAGTTTATATAAACTTTAACAATAGAGTTTGTACCAATCTTGACTCCTATGCATTCATAACACCAAATACATGTTCTACGACCTTGCTAAAGCATTATGAAATGTGATTGCAACTTTTCTAAACATTTTTAAGCAATAAAAACTTGATTCAAAAAGGAAATTGATACTATCTTGGCACAAACACCTTTTTCTCTAACAAAGTATCAATATCTCTAACTACTCACACTTCTACTCATCCAATGCAATCATAAGGATATGTATGCTAAATGAAATGACATGGAATCTTTACTCTAAGAAATTGAGCATGTAAAACTATCCAAAACTCAAATACTCTATAATCTCCATAAAGCAAGAACTTGAAATTTGAATAAACTTAAACATTTCAATTCAAATAACTAAATTGTCTCGTCTCAAAGATCTCTCCATAATCAGCCACCACACACACTCTACTCAGCACCGCCTCGTCGTCTTCCTTCAGAATTGCTTGCCTTTACATTTATCTGCAATAAGAGGAAATGCATCTATAAGCATAAAGCTTAGTAAGTACTATCTAGCTCACAAAAACTCTAAATATGCAAACATGCTTCTAGATCAAACTGAACATCATATGAGATACTAATATGCTTGAAAGAAAAACTAAGAACATGTATAACTCAAAACATGCATACTCAAGCAATAATAAATCTCATTTTACTTTTCTTGGCTCAACTTGGAAACTTTAGCTATTCTTTGACTTTTTGGAAACTCTTTAAATTTTCGAAACTTTGCTAAAGCATATACTTGAAAATAATAATCACTTGGATCCACTGAAGACGTAAGTACCATCTCATATGCGCGTTCCCTAAAAGGTTGGGGTAGCGAGCCACCAATCCTAATAGAGCAGACCTTGGTCTACTAGGGCCAAGACCTTGGAATTGGACACCTGGATTTCTTTAACGACGCCCTTGGACGCCGGGTACTGGCCTTATAAAATAAAATAGCTTTTCTTTCTTTTCTTTCTTATCTGTAAATGCCTTGGCATTTTCTCGAGCACCTTGCGTGCTAAAATCCCTAAGTCTTGACTTTTGGGGATTTCTTAAGGCCTTGGCCTTTTCTTTTCTTATCTTTATCTTCTCTTTTCTTTTCTCATAACTTTTCTTAGCCCTAATCTCATATAGGGTGCTTAATCAACTTATACAAACATATAATGAACTAATATCACATGCCAAAAATCATAAACTAAAGAAACTATCTCTTTTAAAACTTTTAAAGGAAATTCTCGCGGAAAAACCGCCTCTTACTGCAGGTGAGCAGTACTTACATTGATATCTTGGACTTACAACCAAGATTAACGTCTAGGACTCGAGAGAAACTTGAGATCTCGGAGAATTCTTCACGTCTACGCGTTCCTCTCGCCGCGGGGATCCCGAAGATAGAATTATCTCTTGGAGAAGAGCCTTAACCGACCCCCTAGAGCTTGGTGTAGTTTCGCCCAGAAGAGGAGGGGTCGGCGTGAGGGTTTGGAGAGGAGAGAAAATAAAACTTCTCTCTTTAATTACCTATTTATACTTATGGGGCGGATTAACCTAACTACACCTTAAATATAGGTCTCTCCATCCGTTTTTGTGCTTGATACCCTAGCCCAGCTGGTCGCGCGCGTTTCTGGTTCGTGCTGGTCGCGGGTTCGATCCACCAGCTGCACTAAATTGGTTTTTCCATTTATACTTATGGGGGCAAATCGACCTAACTACTCCTTAAATATAGGTCTCTCCTTCCTTATCTGTGCTTGATTCCCTAGCCCGTTTGGTTGCGCGCGCGGGCTGTTTCGTGGTGGTCGCGGGTTCAATCCACCGGCTGCCCTTCAACGTTTTTATTATTTTTCTTTTTATTTTTCTTTTTCTTTTTCCAAAAACACCAAACGGACTCGGAAAATTCCATAAAAATACTCTAAAAATTCCTAAAAATATCTAGAATATTTCTAAACCATTTCTAAATAATTCTAAGGACTTTAAGTACTAAAAATGGAAATTTTGGGGCGTTACAATCCCCCATACCTTATAAAAAGTTCGTCCTCGAACTTAGAATAATTCTGGATATCTCTCTCTCATGCTGTCCTCACGTTCCCAAGTAGCCTTTTCATGCTTTTGATTCTGCCAGATGACCTTCACTAGTGGCACTTCTTTGTTTCTTAATCTTTTAACTGCTTTGTCCACTATCTGTGTCGGTCTGCTCTCATAGCTAAGATCTTCTTGAATCTGTACTGACTAAGGCTGAATCACTTAGCTAGGGTCGTGAACACACTTCTTTAGCATAGAGACATGAAATGTACTGTGGATAGCTAACATATCCTCTGGTAAGTCCAGCTCATAGGCTACCTTCCCAACTCTCTTTATAATCTCATAGGGTCCTATGTAGCGAGGACTTAGCTTGCCCTTCTTGCCAAATCTCACCACTCCCTTCATGGGAGCGACCTTGAGAAATACTGAATCTCCAACTTGGAATTCAAGTGGCCTACGGCGTGTGTCAGCATAACTTTTCTGTCTACTCTGAGCAGTCTCAATCCTCTGGCGGATCGTCTGGATAGCCTGAGTGGTCTCATCTATCAGCTCAGTCTGGCTGCCTAGTTCTGACTCCATCTCTTTCTTCTCACCAGCTTCTTGCCAACATATGGGTGATCTACATTTCCTGCCATATAATGCCTCATAAGGTGCCATCCTGATGGTGGCCTGATAGCTATTGTTGTAGGCAAACTCAGCTAAGCACAGAAATTTGCACCAACTACCTTTAAAGTCCAACGCACAAGCCCTGAGCATGTCTTCTAAAATCTGATTTACTCTCTCAGTTTGTCCATCTGTCTGGGGATGGAAAGCTGTGCTGAACTGAAGTCTGGTGCCTAGGGCGTCTTGAACACACCTCCAAAAATGGGAGATGAACCGCCCATCTCTGTCAGAAACGATCGACTTCGGAACTCCGTGAAGCCTGATCACTTCTTTCACGTACAGCTGTGCTAACCGCTCTACTGAATGCGATAACTTGATGGCTAGGAAGTGGGCAGACTTGGTCAATCTATCCACTATCACCCAAATTGCATCGTGTCCATGGGTGGTTCTTGGAAGGCCTGTGATAAAGTCAATGGATATTTCTTCCCACTTCCACTCTGGAATGGGAAGTGGCTGCAGAACTCCTCCTGGTCTCTGGTGCTCGGCTTTGACTCTCTGGCAGGTCAAGCAGGTACTGATATATCTGGCCACGTCTCGCTTGAGTCCAGACCACCAGAATCTTTTCTTTAAATCTTGATACATCTTGGTAGAACCAGGATGCATAGAGTATGGGGTACTGTGGGCTTCTTCTAGAATATTCTTCCTTAGTTCCTCATCATTGGGGACGCAAAGGCGGTCTCCAAAATAGAGTATGCCACTGTCTGATACTCGCAACTCTGAATTTTCTGCCTCTTGGATCTCCTGCATGATCTTCTGGATCTCTGGGGTCTTGACCTTGCTTTCTTTGTATCTCCACAAGCAGGGTTGACTCTAGAGTCAATGCAGAAAGTTGCCCAATTATTACTTCGACTCCAAAATCCTTTATTTCTTTCTGAAGTGGTAGAGACAGTGATGATAGGGACATCAGTGCTGCACAGGATTTTCTGCTCAGTGCATCTGCCACTTTATTAGCTTTACCTGGGTGGTAGAGGATTTCACAGTCATAATCTTTGACCAACTCTAGCCACCTGCGCTGCCTCATATTCAGATCCTTCTGAGTGAAGAAGTACTTCAAACTCTGATGGTCTGTGAAGATTCTGCACTGCACTCCATACAGGTAGTGTCTCCAGAGCTTCAGTGCGAAAACCACAACTGCTAGCTCAAGGTCGTGGGTAGGGTAATTCTTCTCATAGTCCTTGAGCTGTCTAGAGGCATATGCTATTACTTTACCGTCTTATATGAGGACAGCTCCAAGGCCCATCTTGGATGCATCACTATAGATGTCAAAGGCCTTGTACCTCTCTGGAACAGTCAGGATGGGAGCACTAGTCAATCTCTTCTTCAGCTCTAGAAAACTGTGCTCGCATTTATCTGACCATTCAAACTTCTTGTTCTTTCTGGTCAAAGCTGTGAGTGGAGAGGCTATCCTGGAAAAGTCCTCCATAAATTTTCTGTAATATCCTGCCAGGCCTAAGAAGCTTCTGATCTCACTGGCATTCTTGGGTCTACACCAGTTGCTGACTGCTTCTATCTTGGCTGGATCAACTTGAATGCCTTCTTTGGATACAATGTGACCTAGAAAGGTCACCTGATCTAGCCAAAACTCACACTTCGAGAATTTTGCATAGAGCTTCTCCTGCTGAAGGATCTGTAGCACTATCCTCAAGTGTGTAGCATGGTCCTCTGGAGTCTGTGAATATATGAGGATATCATCAATAAACACAATGACGAATTTATCGAGATACTCCCCAAAGATGTGATTCATCAGCTCCATGAAGACTGCTGGAGCATTGGTTACTCCAAAAGGCATTACACAAATTCATAGTGGCCGTATCTTGTCCTGAAAGCCGTCCTGGGGATGTCACTTTCTTTAACCTTCAGCTGATGATACCCAGAACGCAGATCTATCTTCGAGAACACTGTAGCCCCTTGAGTTGATCAAATAAATCATCTATTCTAGGAAGGGGGTACTTGTTCTTGATGGTTACCTTGTTCAGAGCTCTGTAGTCTATGCACAGACGCATAGACCCATCCTTCTTCTTACGAAAAGTACAGGAGCTCCCCAGGGTGAATGACTCTGGCGAATGAAGCCCTTGTCTAGTAGCTCCTGGAGTTGCTCTTGTAATTCCTTCAACTCTGCTGGAGACATACGATATGGGGCTTTCGAGATTGGGTGGTTCCTGGGGCCAACTCAATTTCAAACTCAATTCCCGATTGGGAGGAGTCCTGGTAACTCTTCAAGAAACACCTCAGGATAGTCACAGACTACCCTCACTTCTTCTCTCTTCAATCCTTCTCCTTGACTCACATCCACTATATGAGCTAGAAAACCAGAGCACCCCTTTTCTAACATTCTCTGAGCTTGTAAGGTAGGTAGGAACCTATTTATCTTTCTCCTTGGGCCTCCAATAAACTCAAATGAAGGTTCTGCTTCTGGTGTGAACTTGACATTTTTTTCTTGCGGCAGTCTATAGAGCATTATACTTGCTCAAGAAGTTCATTCCTAAAATGACATCGTAATCCTTCATCTCAAGGACTAACAAGTCACTATAGAGCTCTCGGTTGGAGATCTAGATTGATACTGCCCTTAGCCTCTCAGTAGAGGTCATTACTTCCCCTGACGGTAAGGTTGTTAAGAACTTCATCGTTCAACCTTTCTGGTGGCCTTTATACTGTTTAAGTAGTGCTCAGTGATCAAAGCATACTTATTAGTTCTTCGGAGGTTTGCAGCCTCTTCACCGCTAGCCCCCTTCAACGCTATCTCAGGCCTTAACATCTTGAGCATTAGCCTAACTATCTCTTTTTTTGTTGTGCTAACTAGCTCTGGCACAGATGAGCTAACCGCTTAAACATCTTCACTGCTTCATCCACGGATAGATCTCCTTGTCTGAACTCTGGGAATTCATCATAATGCTTGTTGGTTACTTGCATGTGAAAGTATTCCTTCGAAGAACTCAGTCTCGAAGTCGGCCCATGTCATCTGGCTGACATTTCTCTTGGCCTTGACTCTCTTCCACTATATTCTATGCATTCTCCCGTAAGGCAGAAAGATGCACACTTTATCTTCTCTACCTCATGCCAGTCCAGTAGCCCTACTATTCTTTTCAACGTTTTGGAACCATCTTAAGCATCCATGGTTTGCTTGTGCCTGGGGAGTTCTCTGGCTTCAGTTTCTTCTACTAAATGAGGTACGCTTCCTTGCCTTACTCCCCCTTGCCCGAACTACGGATGTAATCGATGGGTCTTCGATTACAACTGGTGCCACTACATTCGCCACCGGCGAGGTAATAATAACGACCTGCTGGTTAGCCATCCTAGTGGCAATAACTTGTTGTTGTTCTGCTAACTGTCTCTGTAACTGAGCCACCACGTCTAAGAGATTTGGTGGGGGTACTGACTCTGTTGCCTCTTGCCCTCTAGGAGCTTGCTCCTCGTTTTGGCCTTTCTAGGACGTCCTCAANGGTGACTTGACTGGAGTTAGGGGGTGACCATGACATTGCACCATGTGCATATTTTGCATCGTGCATTGATTGCTGTACTTATTTTGCTGCACTTATTTGCTGCACTTGTTTGACATTGCATATTCCTGGAGACCTGTTTATCTGTGATTATATGTCTATTGGTATTCCACTGGTATTTCTTACCCTCTGTACAGGTTTAGATGGATTCAGGTAATGTATCTACCTCAGTATGTTCAGTACCAGTCTTTCCTTTCTGTTGATATGAGTCTGCATTAGCTGAACTCTTATTGTTGGTATAACCTCCTATGCATATCTGTTGGGTATTCGCTGAGTTTATGGACTCACACCGGTTGCCATTATGATTTTATTTCAGGTTGAGATACTTGGAGTCGCCAGAAGAGCCCAGCAGCCAGTCCCTACCCATCGCGACGGCTTAGTTTCATTTTGTACTTGGTAGTGTCTACTTGTATATTTACTTATTGGACTTGTATATGTCCTGGGAGTGTCGTCGTGTGCCCTAAGGGGTTGTTGTATTGGTTGTTCTATCCTAAGTCAGATCGGTCCGCAGTCAGGTATGATTTACTTAGTTGTCGGGTACTTTTACGTTGTGTTTATCTATTTTGGAGGCCTGAGGCCAAATATATACTGCGTGGGTTGTCATATATATTGTTTGTATGTGTAAATTGTCCGCCGGACAGGGGAGGTGCTGCCCGATTCTCTATTGGATCAGCGGCTCCTGGGTCTCGGGGTGTGACAACAACCATGCGTTGCCCTATCAACAACGGAAGCAGAATATGTGGCAATGGGTGGATGTGTTTCCCAACTCCTTTGGATCATACACACCTTAGAGGACTATGAGCTACATTACACCAAGGTCAAAGTCCTGTGTGATAATGTAAGCACGATCAACCTAACTAAAAATCCGATTCACCATTCTAGAACAAAGCACATTGAAGTGAAACATCACTTCATTAGAGACCATGTGGCAAGGGGAGACATAGAATTACACTATGTTGAATCAAAGTCGAACCTAGCTGACATCTTTACCAAGCCCCTTCCCGAATCGGAATTTACATCCTTAAGAAGAGGCCTTGGAATGTGCTTTGTGGAAGTATAGAATGATCTTGGACACATTAACCTTGAAAAAGGGTGCTTGATCCATTAGGGTGATACATTTGGCTCACTTGTGCTTGTGGCACATTGTTGAACCATTAAAAGTATCAAAATATCAAAACTAGACCGACTATGGGGGAGGCAAGTGTTTAATCAATGGACACTTTGTCAAAGATCATAGTTGGACATTTTAAACCCTTGAAAACCATTTTGTGTTTTACATATTGTGTCATGCTTTTAAAAGTCACACATTTGCAAAATTGGTTTCAAAGGTTGATACAAAATGTAGTGTTTTTCAAAACTCTTAAGTTTTTATCAAAAGACGTGCATGTTTAAAATTTTATATGGTTTCTTATTTTTCCCTGATAGATTATAACATTTCAAACATGTACGCAAAATTTTACAATTTTTGGAATTTTCTGGAATTTTCTGGGAGTTTCTGAATTTCGGCAGAAAACCTGTAAATTCAGACTGATAGAGTATCAGTCGACTGCCCTAAGGGCAGTCGACTGGTATAGCAATTTTCAGCTGCTGTAAGAAAATTCAGAAATCAATAATTCTCACACTTGATACCATAGGGATTGGTTGCTTGAGGCAATCATTTTGATGGTGTCAAAGGGGGAGAATGGATGGTTTAAGTTAGACTCTTGACTTAAAATGGGTAGTTTTAGGTATTTTTGTCTAACTTAGACCTTGAAAGGTTAAAACCTGAAAAGAAGACATGGATTAAGGGGGAGGTACCTCTTAGGTTCGGATATGTCTTATTAATGTTGTTAAGTGGAAACTTAACTTGGAATATGATTAGAATTGAAACTGTGGAGAGGACATAGGTTAAGGGGGAGGTTACCTCTTAGGTGTATTATGTCTCATAATGTTTCAATTGCTATCTTTTGCTATTACTATTGCTGTTATTTATCTCTAACTTAAACATATTGCCACACATCAAAAAGGGGGAGATTGTTGAGGCAATCGGCCCTTGAAATGATTGGAAGATCATGGTTTTGATGTGTGGGCGAATAAGTTTAAAATTAGAGTGTTATGTTGTATTTGATTTGTGTGATTGAGTTTGCAGGACTTGGAGAATCACACATGGTGGACCTATCCGAGGGACGAGAGCCGAGGGAGGAGAGCTCCAAGGGCAAGCCGGGAAGTGGACTTCAAAGGGCACACGTGAAGGGTGGCATGGAGGCAAGCCAAGGGAAGGCTTGTGTGCGCATCCGAGGGACGATAGCCAGAGGAAGAGGACTTCAAGGGGCGAGCCAAGGGATCAGACCTGAAGGCACACGCGAAGGAGAGGGTTCGGAGTGGCTGGAGCTGAGCTGGGAGGCAGGGCAGTCGACTGGCCCGAAGGCAGTCGACTGCCAAAACCCACAGAGAGTTCGCAGCTTCGGACCAGTCGACTGGCCTTGGGGCAGTCGACTGGTATACCCCAAAACTAGTCGTTGGCTAGCTGTTTGCTAGCCGTTGGCCGGCATTTAATGCCGAGCCAGTCGACTGCCCTTGGGGCAGTCGACTGGTGGGCGTCTGGACAGACTGCGAATCTGTCCTTTTCACCTATAAAAGGAGGCCTCGTTACACGTGTCTGTACCGTTCCGTACAGTAACGAAGTGCTGCCGAATTGTAAAGTGATTCATTGCTTCCTCCATCTCAATTCTACATCTGTAAAGAGGAAGCTCTTGCTGTGAAGGTTTCTCCACCTAAAGGAGACTTTTCTATAGTGAAAAGTGGTGCTCGCGGCGTGGTTCCTTGGACTAGTCACCCATCTGGGTGGATACCAAATAACTGAAAGTGTTAGCATTGTTATTTGTCTTTTGCATATTATTTCCGCTGCGCTAACATCTGTGTAGAGTTCAACGATCCGAAAAAGTGCATTCACCCCCCCTCTGCACGCCACATCGATCCTTCATGAAAGTCTAATGTACTTAATGAATTATACACAATCAGACTTAGTCTATGCAGTAAGTAAACTGAGTAGATACATGAGTGATCATGATGTTGAATACAGGAAATGGATAACAAGAGTACAGAGGTACTTGAGGTATACTCGTGAAAATGGACTACACTATATAAGATATCCTACTGTGATTAAAGGATACAACGATGCGAGTTAGATATTCGACATAAAATACTCGAAGTTTACGAGTGGATATGTATTCACTCTTGGAGGTGGAGCTATTTCATGAAAATTTTCTAAGCAAACTATGATAACTAGATCCACGATAGAGTCTGAGTTTGTAGCTCTTGACAAATTTGGTGAAGAGGCTGAATGACTACAATAATTCTTAGAATATATTTCGAGATGGCCAAAACTTGTGACGACAATTTGCATACATTGCGATAGTCAATCGACAATTAGCCGAGCATAAAGTTATCTGTATAATGGTAAGTTTAGACATATATGTCAAAGGTACAATACCATTAGACAACTACTCTCAATGGGAGTTATCACTATTGACTATGTGAAGTCAAATTATAACCTAGCGGATCCGCTAACTAAAAGGTTAAATCGAGAATTAGTTACAAGCTCATCAAGAGGGATGGGCTTGATATCGATGGAAAAAGTTGGTGGCAAGGAAACCCAACCTATCCAGATTGGAGATCCCAAGAACTATGTTTAAAGGGACAACCTAATTGCACCAACAAAGTTGCTCACTGTGGGGTAATGACCCAGTGGAAAAGTGAAGGATAGAGGTTAAGCACACAACTTTTAATGATCCAACAGAGTTATGTGGAATACTCTTAAGAGATCACCTATGTGAGAAATGAGTGGGGTCGCTTCGAAGAGAATTGGATGTGCAATTCATAGAACTTCTCACAAAACTAAGCATGTTCATGGCCAAAGAACAATACACTCATGAGAACTGAGTTGTATCAGGGAGAGTCCTGGGTGAGATATGTCAATTCTTACATTGACGGTAGAACAATTTAAAGACATCGTGTTTATTGTCAGCTAGTAAGCAAATAGATCTTCACAAGGGATGGTTCAAAGGGTAAAACCTGCCAATCCTATATTGGACTCAACTGCTGAATGTTATCACTTACCCTGTTTCCACTCATGTGGGGGATTATTGCCTTGTTAGATATAAGTGAATGAAAAAGAGGTGGAAAAGAAAGAGTCTTCATTGTGAATGGGACTTTTAGTCCCATATTGGGAGTTTCAAGACATATTTGTTGGTTTATATTGATTCACAAGTATGTTAATTGTAAACAAATGCATGGAGAGAGGCTTTCTGTCAGGTGTGAGTGCGTAGGAGGAGTGCAAATCTAATGCCTAGATTTGCACTAAACCAAGTTGACTCGTATGCGAGCACAACTTGCGAGAGTCGAAAGCTGGACTGATCAGGGCAATCTTTAACTAAGCGAATAAACTAACGTTTTGCCACTTGAATGGCTTTTGCTTATTGCTCAAATGTAACAGATGCATTAATCGATGATTAATAAAGGATCTGTAACCTCCAGATATTTTGATCTAGATGGGTTAATGGGCAATAAATGATGATTAATTCAGTCATTACATACAACTTGGTCTAAGCTCCTATATAAAGGGGTTGTGGTCAATAGAGTAGGTAGAGGCTACAGAGAGGCTGTGAGCTAAAAGAAAAGATTTTCTTCCACCTTCATTCCTCAAATATTCCTCCACCGTTATGCCCAGTGGATTACCCGTGATAGCAATCGGGTACTTTCTGTTGGTGCAATCGACCCAAGTGTGATCGAGTGGATCATGGATTTTGATGTGTGTGTCAATATGATTAAGTTAGGTTGTCATGTTGGTTTGATATGTGTGTTTGAGTCATGAAGGACTTGGTGAATCACATATAAAGTACACATCCGAGGGATGAGAGCCAAAGGAAGAGGACTCCGAGGGAAAGCCGGAGAAGTAGACTTCAAGGGCATACACGAAGGATGGCATGAAGGCAAGCCGTGGGCTTGTGTGCGCATCCGAGAGACGAAATCCAAGGGAAGAGAACTTCAAGGGGCGAGCTAAGGGAGTGGACTTCAAGGCATACGCGAAGGATAGACTTCGGAGTGAGTTTGAGTGAAAATGTAAGCTGGGCAGTCGACTGCGGGAAGGGTCAGTTGACTGCTAGTGCAGAACTGAAACTCACAGAAAGATCACTCGACTGATCCAGGCACTAGTCGACTGATCTGTTCGAAAATATAGTCGTTGGCTAGCCATTGGCTGGGCATCAGTCGACTAGTGTCGGGGGTTGGGTTGTTTAAAGAACAACTCTCTCCTCTATTTAAGGAGAGGCTTTGGAGCAGAATAGGGTTGCAGTTCTTAAGTGTAAGATCCTATTCTAAGTGCTCAAAGTCTCATTTTCTTCCTCACACTCTAATTTCTATTTTGTAAAAGAGGAAGAGAGCACCTTGTAAAGGTTTCTCCACCTCAAGGAGAAGTTCATAGTGAAGCTTGTGTGTGTGGTGTGGATCCTTGGATTAGTCACCTCTTGGAGGTGGATACCAAGTAAATCAGGAAGTTAGTATTGTTTTTTATTGATTATTGTTTTTGTCTTGTGCTTTAGCTAACATTCTTGTAGACACAATCGAAAAGAAGGTATTCACCCCCCCCCCTTCTAGCTAAACGCCAAGGTCCCAACAAGTGGTATCAGAGCAAGGTTCGTTTCAGAAAAACTCACCGTCAACCGGAACATCAAGATGGTGTTCCAAGAGGGATATAGTACCGCACGACCACCATTCTTCGATGGCAACGACTTTGCATATTGGAAAGGTAGGATGGAATATTATCTAATGAATGATATTGAGAATTGATTTAGTATTGTAGATGGCTTTGAAGTGCCAATGAATGAGAGGGGAAAACCTCTTCCTATGAAGAATTGGTCAAAAGAAGTTATGAAGAAGGTGCAAGCAAATGCAAAGACCATAACAACCCTACAATGTGGTCTTTTAAAGGAATAACTAAACAAAGTAAGAGCATTCAAGATCACAAAAGAGCTTTGGGAAAAGCTCATTGAGCTAAATGAGGGATCAAATGAATCAAGAAAAGCTAAGAAGGATCTCTTGGTGGCGCAACTCCAATCCCTCACCATGAAGACAAATGAAACCGTAAGTCAATTGCACGGTAGAGTTAAAGAAATCATCAATGAGCTTTATGTGATAGGTGAGAAATTGGAGAATAGGGATCTAGTAAGGTATGTGCTTCAATCTTTCCCTAGAACCACTCTATGAGCCTCAATGGTTGATGCCTATAAAATCTCTAGGGATCTTTCTTTAGTAAAGTTTGATAATTTATTTTGTGAATTTGAACTTCATGAATAAGCTAATGTGTCTACTAAAGAAAAGGGTATAGCTCTTGTTGTAGAAAAAGAAAGAAAGAAGAAGAAGAAAAAGAAGAAGGTTTCTTACTCATCATCCGATTAGGAAGAATCAAGTGTCTCAATGGATAGCGATCAAGGGGCGTATATGGTAAGGAAGATGAGGAAAGTTTTTAAAAGTTTTTCTAACAAATTCTATGGTAGGAAAAACTCAAGAAATAAGAGTAAAGCAAGGAAGGTCATCATATACTACAATTGCCATGAAGAAGGGCACATGAGGGATGAGTGTCCACTTTTGAAGAAAAGAAGAAGGATGAAAAGAAGAAAACAAAAGAAAAAGGCAAGAAGGCTACAAGTCTAAAGGCGACATGGGATGATCCTTCATCATCGGAAGAAGAAGAACACCACGTGTCTCATTTTGCGCTAATGGGAGTTGACATCATAGCATGCGCATCATCCGAAGATGAGAAGAGCTCAAGTGATGATGAAGAGGGGAGCTCAAGTGAAGGGGGAGGTCAATCCTCAGATTCGAACGTCTCGGTAAGTGAGGTATACAAGCTACCCCCTACTACACTTGTGAAGATTATTTCTAGTACTAATGATGATTTGTTTAATGCCAAAAGGAAAATTAAGGGGGCGCTTGGTAAGCGAGTTTAGAAGGCGGGAATGGGAATGAAATTTATTTCATTCCCATTTATGATGAATGAAATTTATTTCATTCCCATTTATGATGCTTGGTATACGGGAATCGGAATCAAAATATGGATATGATTCTCTTGATTTTATAACCCAACCCCACTAGATTATCACTAAACCCATAAACCCCTTAATCAAAACTCATTACCATTTCCATTACCGAATATATACCAAGCGCCCCCTAAGAGTTTGAAAAATGAGATTTGCATGTTAAAGGAAAAAATTAGAATTCATGACAATCAAGGACAATATGCATGATTCTTCTTTTAGTTTAAATGAGTCATTCTTAGAAGAAGAAAATAAAGAATTTAGGGAAAAGGTAGAGAGTCTCATCAGGGCCCTTAGCAAATTTCAAATTGGCTCAAAGAACCTTGATATGATTATTAATAGTCAAAGAGTCGTATACAACAAGGCCGGAATAGGATATAAACCCAAGACCAAGGAGGTTGCTTTTATTTCTCTTATAAGAAGAAAGGGTGCACTTAGAAAGCAAACCATTAAAGGCAATGTAAAGCAAGCATGGGTTCCTAAGAAGTATTTGAATGATGTTTGTGGATCAAGTGTATGGGTACCAAAAGATTATGTTTTTCGTGTTGTTTAGGTAGAAGAGAAGAAGGATTCAAACAAGTGGATTGTGGATAGCGGTTGCTCAAGACACATAACCGGTGATGTGAGCAAGTTTTTCACAATTAGCTACTTAAAAGAAGGAACGGTGTCTTTTGGGAATAGTGGAAAGCTCAATATTATAAGTAGGGACACAATTGAGGTATCACCTACAATCATCATCCATAAAGTGCTTCTAATTAAGGACATGTAATTCAACTTGCTTAGTGTTAGTCAATTATGTGATGCCGGGTATAGAGTTGAGTTTCATGCTAATAAATGTTTGGTTAGGCACAATAGCTCGAAAAATGTTATGTTGGAAGGATATAGGGAAGCAAATCTTTATTATCATAATCTCTTCTATGCTTCTAACATTTCTACTAAGTGTCTCATATCAAAAGAAGAAGAAGGATGACTATGGCATAAAAGGCTTGGACACATCAACATGAAGAACATAGCAAGAGTGGCCAAAATGGAGTTGGTAAAAAGACTACCAATGATCAAGTATACCAAGAATAAAATGTGTGATGCATGTCAAGAGGGTAAGCAATCCAAGTCATCACATAAAAGTAAAACTCTAACTAGTACTTCTCTACCATTGGAATTATTATATTTAGATTTATTTGATTGTCATAGTACTCCTTCATTAGTAGGAAATAAATATTGCTTAGTAATTGTTTATGATTTTTCTATATATACTTGGGTTTATTTCATGAGACATAAGAATGAAACTCTAGAGATATTTGTAGGATTTAGCAAAAGGGTTGAAAATGAGAAACATTTCAAAATCAACCGAATTAGGAGTGATCATGGTGGAGAGTTTGAAAATTCAAACTTCTCTAGCTTTTGTCTAGAAAATGGGTACAAACATGAATTTTCATGTCCAAGAACACCACAACAAAATGGGGTTGTAGAAAGAAGGAATCTGGCTTTGCAAGAAGCGGCTAGGACTATGCTTAATGCTTATTCTTTACCTAGCTATTTTTGGGCGGAAGCGGTAAATACCGCTTGCTACATCCAAAACCATGTTTTAATTTATATATTTTTAGGAAAGACACCTTTTGAATTGTGGATTGGGAAAATTCCTCAAATTCATTATTTTAGAGTGTTTGGTTGCAAGGTCTATATTTTAAATACTAAGGATAACTTAAGGAAATTTGAGTCTAAGGCGGATGCGGGGATTTTAGTTGGGTACTCATCTACTAGTAGAGGGTATAGAGTATATAACAAGAGAACTAAATTGATTGAGGAATCATCCAATGTGGATTTTGATGAGTCTACTAGTACTTACCCTAGGAAATCCTCCATTGACAAGGATATAGGAGTAAATCAAAACCTTCCCCAAGCAATCCAAGACTTACATTTAAGGGGTATTGATCAAGGGGAGGAAGAAATGCATCGGATGATGAAAGAGGCACTAATGATCATGAAGTAAATAAGCCCACAATCTCTAGAACCTTAAGGCATCATCAAGATCATCCTATCAACCAAATAGTTGGAGATATTGAACAAGGAGTAAGGACTAGATCCTATTTTAGAGAACATACTAGTCAAATTGCTTTAATATCACAACTAGAGCCAAAGTCAATTGATGAAACCTTAGTTGATGCGGATTGAATTCTAGCAATGCAAGAAGAGTTAAACCAATTTGAAAGAAGTGAAGTATGAGAATTAGTTCCAAGGCCCAATGATAGTACAATTGTCACAACAAGATAGGTCTTTAGGAACAAATTGGATGATCAAGGGAGAGTTACTAGGGACAAGGTTAGATTGGTAGCTAGGGGTTTCAATCAAGTTGAGGGACTTGACTATGATGAAACTTATGCTCCCGTAGCTAGATTGTAGTCCATCCAGATTTTGTTAGGATATGCCGCCCATATGGGTTTTAAACTTCATCAAATGAATGTGAAATCGACATTTCCTAATGGGTTTATTAAGGAGGAAGTGTATGTAGAACAACCACCAAGTTTTGAAAACATAGACTACCCTAATCATGTTTATAAATTGAGGAAAGCCTTATATGGGTTGAAACAAGCTCCCCGAGCTTGGTATGAAAGACTTTCATCTTTCTTAGTTTCCAAGGGATTTAGAAGAGGAACAATTGATCCAACTCTATTTCTTAAGTCTAAGGATAAGGATATTTTTGTAACCCAAGTTTATGTTGATGACATCATTTTGTTGGATCGAGTAAACACGATAGAGGGGGGGTGAATATCGTGAAAACATTTAGGATTAAAAAGAGAAAGTACGCAGCGAAATTTAAACAAAACACACACACAGAACTCAAGTAGTTTTACTTGGTTCGGAGTCACGTTCGGCTCCTACTCTAAGGCCCACGGTCCTTGACCGTTAACTGCGGGCAATTCTATATTTGTGCAAAAGATTACAAAGTTTGATACAGAATTATTGCAGTAATTAAACAAGTATGCTTCTCGTTATCGACGCCCGGTGTAGATTGTACTTTGGTGCAAAGGGTCGTCATCGGCGCTAGAATCTCGAGATCGGAGTTTTCCGGAGCAGAGCGCTTAAACGAAGAGTGTAGAGGCGTTGGAAAAAGTGATGTCGAAGCCTTAGGGGTCGAGCCCCTTTTATACTGCTCCTGGGGGCGCCCTGGACGCTGGGGGCGCCTGACACGTGCCTTCGGATCCGAGAAACTTCATCCGCAGCTCGGTCAGCGCTTATCCCTCCAGAATCAGCTTTGGAGCTGACGGGGGCGCCCGGGACGTTGGGGGTGCCCCGGTTGACTTGGTCTGCTGGCTTCGCGGCTGAGTTTGCTTCGATCACAATTTGGCTTGGACCCAGGGTGCCTAGGACATCCAGGGCGCCCGGGACCTTCAGGGCGCCTGGCCCAGTAAGCTTTCGAAACAATTCTTGCTTAACTGTTCGTTTGGCTTTGACCTTGGGCGCCCGGGACCTCCCGGGCGCCTAGCCCAGCTGCCGCCCCTCTCCTTTGAGGCGTTCTGAGCTGCAGAAACACAATCCTTTGGTCCCTACATCCAAGGTTAGTTCCACAATAAACATGGCAAGAATGTTTAGTTAGTTTTTACAGCCGTAGCTGTCTTGATTCTGACTTCGGGTCTCTCAAATGGAACCCTAGGTCGAACCGACGCCTACTGTTCCCTCGACGGGGAACACGTCCTCATCTACTCCTCTTAGGAGAGTTTATCTTTTGTCAACCGGCTCCTCCGGTTAGACTTTTGCCCAGCATCCCTTTGCCAGGTGCCTAGCAGCCCTTCGCCAGGTTTTCGGTACCTTGCAGTCCTTCGCCAGGTGTCTAGCAGCCTTTCGCCAGGTCTTCAGTGCCAAGCAGCCCTTCGCTAGGTCTTAGATGCCTAGCAGCCCTTCGCTAGGTGCCTAGCAGTCCTTCGCCAGGTCTTAGATGCCTAGCAGCCCTTCGGCAGGTGCCTAGCAGTCCTTCGCCAGGTCTTAGATGCCTAGCAGCCCTTCGCTAGGTCTTTTGATGCCTAGCAGCCCTTCGCTAGGTGCCCAGCTGCCCTTCGCCAGGACTTAGGGTTTCGATGCCCAGCAGCCCTTCGCTAGGTGCCAGCAGCCCTTCGCCAGGACTTCTTTCTGCACACTCAAGTAACATTGTTAGATCACAAATAGTACTTAACTTTGAATCCTTTGCCAATATCAAAACAAGGTTCGATATGGTGCTTCCGGCACCAGCACATTTTTGGGTCAACAAATAATGAGTTCCTTTATGAATTTATCAAGCACATGGAAAATGAGTTTGAAATGAGTTTTGTTGGGGAGTTGACTTTCTTTATAGAATTGCAAGTCAAGCAAACAAATAAAAGAACTCATGTCTATCAAACAAAGTATGCTTGGTAAATTATCAAGAAATTTGGATTGAAAAATGCAAAAGTAGTATCTACCCCCATTGGAACAAATGTCAAGATGGATATTGATCATGAGGGAAAGGTAGTTGATCCAAAACAATATAGGAGTATGATTGGTAGTTTATTGTATCTCACCGCTAGTAGACCGGATATACTATTTGTGGTAGGAATGTGTGCAAGGTATCAATCTTGTGCCAAAGAGTCTCACTTAGTAGTAGTAAAAAGGATTTTAAGGTATATTAAGAGCACTCTTAATGTCGGTCTTTGGTATCCTAGAACTCCAAAAGTTGATTTATTTGGGTACACCGACTCCGATTATGCGGGTTGCAAATTGAATAGAAAGAGTACTAGTGGTGGATGTCAATTTCTTGGATCATCCCTAGTTAGTTGGTGTAGTAGAAAACAACCATGTGTTGCCTTGTCAACAACCGAGGCCGAATATGTAGCAATGGGTGGCTGTGTAGCTCAACTACTTTGGATCATGCATACCTTAGAGGATTATGAGCTTCATTACTCCAAGGTCAAAGTCTTATGTGACAATGTGAGCACTATTAATTTGACCAAAAATCCAGTGCATCACTCTAGGACAAAACACATTGAAGTGAAGCATCACTTCATTAGGGATCATGTGGCAAGGGGTGACATTGAATTACATTATGTTGAGTCAAAGTCCAACCTTGCTGACATATTTACCAAGCTTCTACCCGAAGCGGAATTCACATCTCTAAGAAGAGGATTTGGTATGTGTTTTATAGAAGTGTAAATTTGACCTTGGGGTAATGCAATAATAAGGTAGTACATGAGCTATTAGGATGATACAAATAACTCACTTATGCTTATGGCATATTTTTGGGTTGTTGGAAGTATCACATTATTGAAAAAAGACCAACTATGGGGAAAGCAAATGTTTAAATAATGGACATCTTGCCCATAGATCATAGTTAGACATTTTAAATAATTTGAAAATATTTCTGTGTTTTATTTGCTATGTCATAAGTTTGTGAAACGCATAATTTCAAAACTAAGATGAAAGTTTGGTACAAAGTTGGATGTTTTCAAAGAATTTGAGGTTTGGTCAAAAAGTTAAACATGTTTAGATTTTCCATGGAAATTTATTTTTCTCTGTTAGAATACATCATAAGAAACATGTTTGCAAAGTTTCATGATTTTTCGAATTGTATGGAATTTATAATGCTTTCCTGAATTTCAGCTCAGAAGTTGCAATGTTCAGACTGAAATGTATCAGTCGACTGCCCCATCAGTCGACTGCCCCCTGGGGCAGTCGACTGAACTTTCTGTAAATTGGCAATACAAAGTTACCAGTCGACTGGTCCTTCTGGTTTCTGATTTCTGGGGGTTTTCAGAAAAAGAAAGGTATTCATATTTGGTGCCAATGGTTAATATTGCTTAAAGCAATCCTTTTGATGGTGTCAAAGGGGGAGAATTGGGAGGTTTAAGTTAGTTTTGTAACTTAACTTATGGAGAATTGAAAATTATATGGAGGGCATAGGTTAAGGGGGAGGATGCATGTTTATGCTTCTTAATTAACTATGTCTATAATTTTTAATTGTTATTATGTACATAACTTAAACATATTGCCACACATCAAAAAGGGGGAGATTGTTGGTGCAATCGACCCAAGTGTGATCGAGTGGATTATGAGTTTTGATGTGTGTGTCAATATGATTAAGTTAGGTTGTCATGTTGGTTTGATATGTGTGTTTGAGTCATGCAGGACTTGGTGAATCACACATGAAGTACGCATCGAGGGATGAGAGCCAAAGGAAGAGGACTCCGAGGGAAAGCCGGGGAAATAGACTTCAAGGGCATACGCGAAGGATGACATGAAGGCAAGCCATGGGCTTGTGTGCGCATCCGAGGGACGAAAGCCAAGGGAAGAGAACTTCAAGGGGCAAGCCAAGGGAGTGGACTTCAAGGCATACGCGAATGATGGATTTAAGAGTAAGTTTGAGTGAAAATGTAAGTTGGGCAGTCAACTGCGGGAAGGGTCAGTCGACTGCTAGCGCAGAACTGAAACTCACAGAAAGATCAGTCGACTCGTCCAGGCACCAGTCGACTGATCTGTTCGAAAATATAGCCGTTGGCTAGTCACCGGCTGGGCATCAGTCGACTGGTGTCGAGGGTTGGGCTGTTTAAGGAACAACTCTCTCCTCTATTTAAGGAGAGGCTTTGGAGCAGAATAGGGTTGTGGTTCTTAAGTGTAAGATCATGTTCTAAGTGCTCAAAGTCTCATTCTTTTCCTCACACTCTAATTTCTATTTTGTAAAAGAAGAAGAGAGCACCTTGTAAAGGTTTCTCCGCCTCAAGGAGAAGTTCATAGTGAAGCTTGTGTGCGTGGTGTAGATCCTTGGATTAGTCACATCTTGGAGGTGGACACCAAGTAAATCAGGGAGTTAACGTTGTTTTATATTGATTATTGTTTTTGTCTTGTGTTTTAGCTAACATTCTTGTAAACAAAATAAAAAAGAAATTATTCACCCCTCCCTCTAGCTAAACGCCAAAGTCCCAACACTTTCTCAGTTCTCTACGAGCAACTAGTGCTTGGTTATGTGCGTGGTTTGGCTGTTGTATCTTGGAAAATGGACGTCCATTATAATCTCCAAGTACAGTCGAAAGAGGACGAATCTGTTTTAAAGAAACTGCATTATTCAGGCCTCTCGGGAGCCCAAGTCGGGAGTCTGCACTTGGAGTCTGCAGCTTAGACTTTGTAGCTCAGGAGTCTTCAGTTCAGGAGATCAGATCGGGAGCTCAGGTCGAGAGTCTGTACTTAGACTCTGAATTTGGACTCTGCGCTTGAGAGTTTACACTCTGACATACAAAATAGCTCAAGTCTTTCTAGCCAACTCAGCTATTCTAAATAGTTTTTTCCCTATTGGGCAGCTTAGAATTGTTAATTCAAGTCATTCAACAGATAAGGTGAAATTAAATTATGTAATTTCAATTTAATCTTTATTTTCGGTGACTATTTGCCTAACAAGTAGTTCATAAATTATTACTTATCTGGAGCATGTTTTTTTTCACTCCAAGCTTAAATGAAATTATTATTGCTAAGGAGCATGTTTTTTTTAGTTCAAACTTAAATGAAATTATGGAGCATGTTTTTTTTTACTCCCAGCTTAAATGAAATTATTATTGCCATGGAGCGTGTTTTTTTTTTACTCCCAGAATGAGTTTGTTTTTAAAATAACATATAATTTTATTTTTGAAAAGAATTTTTAAATTAATCGGCTAATATATTTTTTTTATCCCTATCATAAAAAAATTCTTTTAAAATTTCTTCAAAAGTGCTCCTTACCTTTTATTTCGTGCCCTTCTCTAGATTGCCCTTGCCTTGATCATTTTTGTTTTTGGTAATCCAAAGATAAAACATATCAATTCATTAACTCACTGACATACTAATTTTATCAAAAAATAAATTATCGATCAAAACACATAAAAAGAACAAGAGGCAAAAAAAAAAAAAATAGTCAAGCTTGTGATCTTCCACGATTAATCCACATCATTAAGAAGGAGTAAATTAGAAAATCGAAATTAACCATCATAGAGAGTAATTCCTCAAGTAAAAAAAATTGAAATTCGTCATCCTTGTGGTCTTCCTCGATTGTTCCACATCATTAGGAGAGAGTAAATTAGCGAATCAAAGTTAATCATCACATGAGAGAGTAATTCCTTGAGCTTTGCCTGAATTCGAAAATACTTAGGCAATGTTTAATCAGAGTAAATATAATCTTGAAATGTAATAAAATTATAATATAATGCAATCAATATTATACTATTATGTTTGATCAAAGAGTTATATATTATGTATGTATGAGGTTGGAAAAACTTTCTTAATTATTTTTTTTTATACTATGTATGTAATCTATGATTACAAGGATGACCATGTTTGGTGGACCCTATCATAGCGAGAGGCCGAGAGGAAGCAGGCAAAGGGATGCTACCAATTGAGGAAGGTCCGTATCTCTCATGGAGAGTTCACTCCCCATGACACTAGCTAGCACCGAGAATCCCCATGCAACGGACACCGTCCACAGCCCGTTGGCCTCGTAGCAGATGGACTGTTGCATGAGGCCGGCGGGGTCAAGATTCGCAAGGTCGTCAAAGAGGTGGCGCAGCGTACGTGACTGCGCGAGATGCGGTGTGGGGTGGGTTGAGCAGGAGTCGAAACCCTTGATGCGTCTGTCAAGCCACACGAACCCGCACATCTGGCGGTGGAGCCACCACAGAGCTTGGCAGAGGCGGCGATGCCGAACACAATGTGCTGCAGGTTGGTCGCGGTTTCCGGCGAGGTCGCCGGTAGAGGTGGAGGAGGATATAATCTTGTCGTCATCTTATTATAGGAGTAGATCGAGGAGAGGTAGATGGAAGAGGACTTGTCGGAGTTGAAAGTGGGACAAGAGGTGGTGGAAAGAAAGATGTTGGCTAGATAGAAAATGTAAACATGTTGGCGGTCCTGTGACCTTTTTGTAATCTCCGCGGTATTTGACTTAGTCGATTTTACTTGACCGTCGGAACTTCCGGGAGGTTGCTGCCGGGAGGTAGCAAACTGAATTTGTTTACGTCGAGGCTAGTGTTGGACACTATCTCCGTAAAACGATATTGCTCCGCTACGGTGCTCACGGATAGCAGCAATTCGTTCCCAAGATACAACGACGTCGTCTCGGAATAGTAGCACTTCAAATTCCGAGACCGGCGAACCTTTCCGTAGAATTTTCGGACTCTCGATGCAGAAGATGAGCTCTCTAATGCTTAGATGCTTGAATGAATGAATATTTCCAAAGGAGGGATCCTTTATATAGTAGGTGAAGAGGCAAGTGACCCTTGGCGAGGACTGATCCGAACCATCAGTTCATAACCCTTTAAAGGGTTCTGATCTCAGCCATTAGATCTGAAGAGTTATAACTCTTCAGATGGCTTTTAATCTGGTTCGTTAGATCTGAAGAGATTTTAATCTCGTCCCTTGATCTGAAGAGTTATAACTCTTCAGATCCATCTTGATCTCGGCCGTCAGATTAAAACATTTATTCCGACGCCTCAGATCCATTCTCCCTCTTCACATTCAGATTTTTGATCCGACGCTCCAGATCGCACCTTCTTGCGATCTGTCCAGATCTTTGATCCGACGGCCACCATTGAGCGTATCTTGAACAATTAATTTCTCATTCACCCTTATTCGGTTTTGAGCAAATAAATAGTCCAGATTTATCTACGCAAAACGTAGATTTCGATTTTGAAGTCAAACTTGACTTTCAACGATCGATGGCATCAAAATCATATCCAACAATCCCCCACATGAATGGAAATTAATGCATGTATTGCATGTATGCATGCTGACACTTTACAAGAGTCCAATCGATAAGTCAAAGCATCGGGAGAGGTAGCTTGTGTCTTTGAACCTTCCGTAGTGGAATGCTATCGAGTATACTAGGCTGCGCAGTGAACGTGATGTCTTGAACTGCTCAACTGTTGGTGTATACTAAGACAATAACACCCACACAGAGACTTATCTCCCCTACTTTTGGTTCTCATAGTTGGTTCCGTTTCGGCCATGGACACCTTCTTGGATTCATGAGTGTTTCATTAAAGCGGCCTGTCTTCACACTCATATAGGTGACACTTCTATCTAGAGTATCCTACCATACTCTACCTTATAAAGGTATAGAAGTCATTAAAAGCATATGCTTAACCTCACTACATGTGATAGGACAGCACCAATTCATCCTAGGTTTGGGATAGAGATAACACATCTCTTTGTGCTGTTACACAACTTCTGTAACTTCGTTGTTCCATTGAACCAAGATCTTGGGATCTCCAGTCAACAAGGTTGGGTTACCGCTACAGCCGTTTTTAGTTGTAGATTTTTAATCCCATTCCTCTTGATGAGCAGTATACTTGATCTCGATTTAGCCCCTTCGTAAGGGGATCTGCCAAATTATCTTTAGATTTGACATAATCGATTGCAATCACTCCATTCGAGATCAACTGCCTAATAGTATTATGTCGACGGCGTATATGTTATGACTTACCATTGTACATGCTACTCTGTGTCCTTCCAATCGCCGATTGACTATCACAGTGGATAAGTATGGCGGGCACAGGTTTCATCCAGCTCGGAATATCTTCCAAGAAGTTCCGCAGTCATTCAGCTTCTTCAGCTGCTTTATCAAGTGCTATAAACTCGGATTCCATAGTAGACCGAGCAATGCACGTCTGCTTAGTGGATTTCCAAGACACCGCTCCCCCACCGATCGTGAATACATATCCACTAGTGGATTTGGAGTCTTTTGTATCCGATATCCAATTAGCATCACAATATCCCTCTAAGACAGCGGGATACTTTCCATAATGTAATCCGTAGTTCATAGTATATTTCAAATATCTAAGAACTCGCATTAATGCTTTCCAATGAGTATCGTTTGGATTACTCGTGAAACGACTTAATTTGTTGACCACACAGGCAATATCCGGACGAGTGCAGTTTGTGAAATACATCAAACTGCCTATTATCCGAGAATATTCCAATTGTGATATGGGCTCACCATGATTTTTTGCTAAGTGTTGACTTAGATCCATCGGCGTTTTGACAGTAGAGAGGTCGTATGCATTGAACCTTTTCAATATTGACTCTACATAATGGGATTGTTTTAAAACTATCCCATCGGATGTCTTGAGAATTTTAATTCCCAATATGACATCTGCTAGACCCATATCTTTCATGTCGAAATTCTTGGTCAACATTTTCTTAGTATTCATGATTATATCATGATTACTTCCCATTATAAACATATCGTCTACGTATAGACAGACGATTACATAGCTTTCAGGTGTGCTTTTGACATAAATACATTTGTCACATTCATTTATTTTGAATTCGTTTGACAGCATTATTTTGTCAAATTTTTTGTGCCACTGTTTGGGCGCTTGTTTAAGTCCGTACAACGACTTAACAAGTCGACACACCTTGTCCTCTTTTCCCGGAGCTACGAACCCCTCGGGTTGCTCCATGTAGATTTCTTCTTCCAATTCACCATTTAAGAATGCAGTCTTAACATCTATTTGGTGTATTTCAAAGTCATACAGTGCTGCTATAGCTATCAGCACTCGTATGGACGTAATCCTTGTCACCGGTGAGTAGGTATCGAAGTAATCTAAGCCTTCCTTTTGCTTGTACCCTTTGGCTACAATTCTGGCCTTATACTTGTCAACCGATCCATCAGCTTTATACTTACGTTTTAGTATCCACTTACAACCTAATGGTTTAGTACCAGAAGGAAGGTCTACTAATTCCCAAGTATGGTTATTCATGATGGACTCGATTTCACTATTGACTGCTTCTTTCCACAATGGGGCATCGGGACCAGAGAGAGCTTCACTTAATGTTCTTGGCTCCATTTCCGACATAAAAGTCATGAAATCCGGCCCGAACGATTTCTCAACTCTAGCCTGTTTGCTCCGTCGTGGCTCTTCGATTTGATCGTCAATAGTCCTTTTATGACAACTAAGTTCTGGAATGTTATCTTCGTTTGGACTTTCGTTGTCATCACTTTGAACGTTTCCCTTTTTATTTGGGAACACGTCTTCAAAGAATATTACATTCCGAGATTCAATGGTTGTACCCACATGAATATCAGGAATGTCTGACTTATGAACTATGAAGCGATATGCACTACTGTTTTGGGCATATCCGACAAATATCGCATCGAACGTTTTAGGTCCGATCTTTACTTGCTTTGGCTTAGGTACTTCGACCTTTGCTAAGCACCCCCACACTTTCAAGTATTTGTATGACGGCTCGCGGCCTTTCCATAGTTCATATGGCGTTTTGTCATTTTTCTTGTGAGGGATTTTATTGAGAATGTGGTTTGCTGATAATATAGCTTCCCCCCACAAGTTCTGGGGTAAGCCTGAATTTATTAGCAAAGCATTCATCATTTCTTTCAGTGTCCGATTTTTACGTTCGGCAACGCCATTCGATTGGGGTGAGTAGGGCGCCGTTGTCTGATGAATAATGCCAAATTCTGAGCAGAATTCATCAAACGGTGCACCATATTCTCCACCTCTATCGCTACGAATTGTTTTAATTCGTTTATTAAGTTGATTCTCAACTTCAGTTTTATAAGTTCTAAAAGCTTCTAAGGCTTCGTCTTTACTTCTTAAAAGAAAGACATAACAGAACCTCGTGCAGTCATCGATAAAAGTAACGAAGTACTTTTTACCTCCTCTAGTTTGCACGAATTTTAAATCACATAGATCACTATGTATTAATTCTAGAGGCGTCGTTGACCTTTCCACCGAGTGAAAGGGTAGTCTCGTCATTTTCGCTTCCACGCACACTTCACATTTGTGCATTTCGTCAATATCGATGTTCGATAATAAATTTAGCTTGACGAGACGTTTTAGTGTATTATTGTTAACATGTCCGAGTCGATCATGCCACAAATAAAAACACTCAACAACATAGCTGGAAGCTTTTATTTTATTATCATTAAACTCACGGTGTACAGTCATTACAACCATCTTGAACAGATTTTGTTCCAAGTATCCCTTACCTATGAAGACACCGTTCTTCGTAAGTACAAAGTTGTTGGACTGGAACACCAATTTGAAGCCGGCTTTAACAAGTGCCGCTCCAGAAACTAAGTTCTTCCTGATGTCGGGAACATGGAGCACATCAATGAGAGTTAGCTCTTTTCCGGACGTCATTTTCAGAACTACTTTCCCGAGTCCAACAATCGGGGATGAAGCGGAATTGCCCATAAAGAGCGTTCTTCCGCTTATCGGGGTATACGTGGAGAACAGCGCCTTATCTAAACAGATATGGCGTGTTGCTCCAGTATCGATCCACCACTGCCTCGGGTTGTCCACCACCGTATTGGCTTCAAACACGACCGCAGCGAGGTCCAGGTCCATTTCGTTGGAAGTTGCGACCTGGTTTGCAACATCCTTCCGGCCTTTGGTTGGCTTCTTCGGACGTCTGCAGTCTTTGGACATGTGTCCTGACTTTCCGCAGTTGTAGCAGGACCCCTTGAATTTGCCTTGAGCCTTCTTGATTGGTTGTTTCGGCTTCTTGGCTCTCGGTTCTGCCAGGTTGGACATCTTGTCAACTGTCCGCTTTGTTCCTTTAGAGTCAGAAAATTTTTGGTTATCCTCCTCTATGCGCAGCTTTAGGATCAGGTCTTCAAGTGTCATCTCCTTTTGCTTGTGCTTCAGGTAATTTTTGAAATCCTTCCACGACGGAGGGAGTTTCTCGATTACCGCGGCCACCTTGAATGATTCGTTTAGTGGCATGCCTTCGGCGTCCAGATCATGCATTATTATTTGCATGTCTTGGACTTGAGACATTATGCTTCTGGAATCCACCATCTTGAAATCCAAAAATCGGCCGACGATGAATTTCTTCAGTCCGGCGTTTTCGGTTTTGTATTTCTTCTCCAGAGATTCCCACAGGGATTTGGCTGTCTCAATTACGCTAAATACGCTGTACAACGCATTGTCCAGTGCATTGAGAACGTAGTTGCGGCACAGAAAATCCCCATGTGACCACGCTTCGCGAGCAGCCTGACTCTCGGAATTATTTTCCGCAGCGGCTGGCGGGTCATCACGCAAAAACCGTACAAGGTTTAGCGTGGTTAAGTAGAACAGCATCTTCTGCTGCCATCTCTTGAAATCGGCTCCGACGAATTTCTCCGGCTTCTCGGCGTGCGGGATGGAGGTCGGTATGTCGTTGATCACGGCCATTTCAGTTTGCCAAATAACTTTATTATAGAGCGGATTCTCTCAACTTGGTGTGGTGGTGCAGTTGGTTACCACCTCAAATTAACATACAAGAGGTCTCCAGTTCGAGTCCTCTTGACGTCAATTATTTTATAATAATTGCACCAATATCGTTTTACGATTGTTGGCGGTCCTGTGACCTTTTTGTAATCTCCGCGGTATTTGACTTAGTCGATTTTACTCGACCGTCGGAACTTCCGGGAGGTTGCTGCCGGGAGGTAGCAAACTGAATTTGTTTACGTCGAGGCTAGTGTTGGACACTATCTCCGTAAAACGATATTGCTCCGCTACGGTGCTCACGGATAGCAGCAATTCGTTCCCAAGATACAACGACGTCGTCTCGGAATAGTAGCACTTCAAATTCCGAGACCGGCGAACCTTTCCATAGGATTTTCGGACTCTCGATGCAGAAGATGAGCTCTCTAATGCTTAGATGCTTGAATGCTTCGAATGATTGAATGAATGAATATTTCCAAAGGAGAGATCCTTTATATAGTAGGTGAAGAGGCAAGTGACCCTTGGCGAGGACTGATCCGAACCATCAGTTCATAACCCTTTAAAGGGTTCTGATCTCAGCCATTAAATCTGAAGAGTTATAACTCTTCAGATGGCTTTTAATCTGGTTCGTTAGATCTGAAGAGATTTTAATCTCGTCCCTTGATCTGAAGAGTTATAATTCTTCAGATCCATCTTGATCTCGGCCGTCAGATTAGAACATTTAATCCGACGCCTCAGATCCATTCTCCCTCTTCACATTCAGATCTTTGATCCGACGCTCCAGATCGCACATTCTTGCGATCTGTCCAGATCTTTGATCCGACGGCCACCATTGAGCGTATCTTGAACAATTAATTTCTCATTCACCCTTATTCGGTTTTGAGCAAATAAATAGTCCAGATTTATCTACGCAAAACGTAGATTTCGATTTTGAAGTCAAACTTGACTTTCAACGATCAATGGCATCAAAATCATATCCAACAAAACAAAGATCAAATACAGCGGAAGAAGAAGAGGAGGCATGGGATAGAAAACATAGAGGAAAGATTTATAATTGAATTAGATATGTTATTAGTTTTGTAATTCAAATTATAAAATTTTATTAATTTTTATAATTCAGATTACATTACAAGGTTGATTATTCCTCGTCAAATATAATTTTAAGGTGATTGAATCACATTTTGCCATGTAATCTTATTTTTATTTATATTATGAGGGCATCACAATAGAGATATTTGGAGATAATATTTCTCTAAATATCTCTCATAATAAGGTTTTGCCCCATGATTTCTAATTTTTGCTTAAAAAACCCCAAAACAAAACTAAAAAAATCAAAAATAAAAAACTGCAACAGAAGGTGGGTGAATGGGTGAAGCCCAATTCTTTTGGTTTAATTTTTTTTGTTATTTTTTAAAATTTCAATGAAAAATACATAAATATTTGGGATATTTGATTTTTTTAATTTAAAATTCAATAAAATTTAATTTTTTTATTATTTTTTTTACTTTTGTTTGGACATTTGATGGAAGAATTTAGGATATTTAGAAATGAGTTAATTTTTATGAGTGTAATCATAAATAATATTTGATTAGTAAAATATTTGATTATAAAATTTGAAAGATTTAAGGAATAGGATATTTAAACAAAAATGATAGTTTCACTACCTCAGCGACTCTCTAGGATTAACTCCACGAATATGAAGGGGATAAATTTAGATATACAAGCCATTAGTTTCAAAAAAAAGAAAAATGTTATGTTTAAGGAAAAAAAACTCAAGGAAAATTTTAAGGAATGATGTGACATCACAATTGCAACGATCCCTGATAGGTTCATTGTGCCTCCAGGATATAATTTGATTAGGAGCGGCAGCCAGAAGTCGCCGATAATGTCCAAGTGACAATCAAACATGTGCATGTTGACTGTCACATCATTTATTGATTTTTTTTCCTTGAGTGTATCAAAGCTCTTTCAAAAATATCATATATTTACGCCTCTGCTATGTCCTGAAATCATATAAACAAGGGAAAATTGTCCTAAACTCCCGACATGCAAACTCAACTCCCTCCTTAGTCTCGTTAAAAGAAAATTTGTTTCAACTCCCAACATACAAAGTTTTATTTGCTTCAACTACAAATTTACCTAATTACCCTAGGTGTTTTTAGGTACAAACAATCCAAAATAAGGTATCATTCCTCCTAAATTATCATTTAACTAGAATCTAGTATATTTTTTATTAAATTGAGTACAACCCAATTAATTCATCCTAAGTCAATTGATTGGTATGAACTCCTAATCAATTGATCAAACGGAAAAAAAGTTATATTAAATTTGATAAAAAAATATACTAAATTTCAATTTAAATGTGTTGAATTTAGAAAAAATTATACTTACTTGGACTTTTTGTGTCTATAAAAAATAAGGACAATGTTCTCTCATGACATATACAATTAATCGATCATTCATCAATTTCTAATCAATCGGAGCTTCTCAATTGATTGGAGTAGCTCCGACCGATTCTCGATCAACTGAGTTTGAAAAAAAATCATACTCAATTTAATAAAAAATATACTAGATTCTAGTTAAATGATATTGAATTTAGAATGAATAATATCCCATTTTGGATATTTTATACTTAAAAGTAATGAGGGCAATTAAGTAAATCGGCATGTATTAGGGAGTTGAAGTAAATAAAACTTTGTATGTAGAAAGTGGAAATAAATTTTTTTTTTTATACGAGGGCTGATATTAAAATTTAAGATTCAAATAGAGATTTAAAAATAATCTACAATATAAACAATATTAGAAATGATAAATATAAAATAGGGATCATAAATATTTGAAAGAAATGTTCTATTGCTAATTGCTATAAGTGCGAACATATAGCCATTCCTTTTGTTTTTTTAATTAAAATAGAAATGACGGTTACTCTTCCGTGGAAGCTTTGCTAATTTAGATCGCGATCTCATCGCCAAAGGTAAAACCGCGAGGATTCCCTGCCTATTTTCGTAGGAAGGCAAAACCGCTCCGATCGAGAAGTTTTCTTAGGCACACAGATCTCTCTATGTCTTTCAATTCGGATCGCCTGTTCCTCCGCTAGCGTCTTCCCAAAGTCGCCACCTCCCTCATCGACCGATTGTCGGCGGGAACGAGGTACTTTGTTTGCTTGATTCCGCGTTCGTCGATGAAACTTAGGGTTCTCCGGCGACAAGTTGCGATTTTTATGCTTTTCCCGATGAGCTTATTTCCCTTGATTTCTTTTGAACAGTCCTTTCGTCCTGGATTCGTTCTTCCCGATTGGACGGTGAGAAAGGGGGGCGATTTTTATGATTTCTGGTTTCTTGTGATTTGTTTTCTGCTTTTGGTACGATCTTAGGGTTTTGAAGACTAGTGGTTGTTCAAGTTCCCCTTTTGGTTCAGTACCTTCATTTGTGGCATGATTTCGTTTCTTGGTCTTCCTTTTTTTTATTGGTATTGACTGATGAATTATGAGAGATAGAGGCTTGTTGAGTAAAGATTATTCATGCCTTTGTGTTTATGGATGCTATTTTCACAGTAAACGCTTAGTCTAAAAAAGTTTGGTTCAGATGAGCAGTTTGAGATTCTAATTTGGGCATTATAATTTTAGTTTATATGCTTTGTTTGTCTACTCTGTCTTCTTAACACTATTTCAGATAAAGTTTAGAGAGCTATTTCTGGTTTGTTGGCCTAACTATTGAATTTATCTTACTTATTTCTTTCTCTTTCTGTTTCCAATGGGCTTATTTTGACTAATCTGTTTAGTTGTTGTGGATTTTTTCCTTAACTGAAAAAGCACATCTAGAGTTTTGCCTGATCGTTGTCATTCTGTTTATTATATATAGGTTCTTTAATTATGGAGCCATTTGTCTAATGATTATTTCTATGTATTATCTCAATATTAGATTATTCAGAAATGGCAGATGAAGAGACTTGTTCTGATGCAGTCGATTGGGAAGTTGTTTCTATGACAGCCTCCATTTATGCCGCTGCACCCGGGCCTGTTGATTTTGCTCCACTGTACGAGAGTAAAGATAAGGAAAAGGATTCTTCCGCTCCATTATTCATGTCAAGTCACTTTGTCTTTCCACCAATGGAGCATGAAGCTCTGGAATCGAAGGATAAGAATGAACTTGAAAATAAATTCAAAGAGATCGATGCCAATCCTGATAATGATAGCTGCAATACAATGAGTAAGACTCTCAAAGAAAGCCTTATTTCTGAGTTAGAAAGCTTGCACGGAATTCAGTTTTATGAGAAAGATAATGATCTTTCTGTTGGAAATATCGATAGTAGTGAAGGGAAGGCTCTGCGAGAAATAAGCCTGGTTTTGGATGAACAGGTGTTACCAGCCTCCGAAATTTTTCAAGATTTTCATGCTGAAACTGGTATAAATGGGGATTCCCGTTGCAGTCCACAAGCTGATAAACTGAAGTCCTCTTATTCGCCCGATCAAGAGGAAAATACAAGTGAAAAACATGGCATTCCATGTGGAACATGGTGGAAGAGGCATGCAGTAACTTTGTATAATCATGCAAAGGAAGCAAACACATTTTGGTCTGTGCTTGTTGCCGCTGCTTTAGTAGGCCTTGCAATTTTAGGCCGACGGAAACAAGCAGCGAAACCTGAGCTTCAGCAACTCAAATTACATTTTGGCCCTAATGATCAGGTGCGAATAGTTATGTTTTCTTTTATCCTAGCATTTCTTCCTTCATATGTTATCATGTGGACGTTTAGTATCAGTTTATTATACCTGTAAGCTTCGAGACGATTCTTTTGGTGCCTGAATTTTTGTTAAATAGAAGTTTGACACAGCATGAAGTTTTTGTAATTTGACAATCAGATGAGATAGTCAAATAAATCAACCTACTACTATTAGAAGTCTATGTGAGAGCCTCATTTACATAGTTTCAGAAATAGTGGAAAACTAAACTGGATCAAAATAACCGCCTTTCCATGGGCCGTTCCGATCCTGTAAGACTTGCTATGGCTGCTCGATATCTGATTCTTCTTATTTCTTTCAGTATGATGAAATCATACAGGTGAATTGAAATTTTCCACAAGAATGAGTTGACTGTTGCCTATATTATTCTGTGCCTCGTGAACGTCCTTTGTTTTTATTGCTGTTTATTTCCTTCAATTTGAAATGATAGAAGATTATATCTAATCAGACTTTCATGCTAACCGAGGATGAGTTGCCTTCATAAGGTTCCTATTTGCACTCTCTTCAGATAACGTCCATGTGCCTTCTGCTATATCAGCACAAGGACAAAATAGTGTTTGATTTCATTTATGTTGTTAAAAATAGTGAAAATCATGCCTTTTTTGAAACAAGGTAATATATATGATTATCGATGTATGCCTCACTTCAGGATTCTTCTAACTTTTTTGATAAAATGCCAGTTTCTCAAACTGAAGCTATGATGGAGGAACCTAACGATATGTCTGTAACTCAATATTAGTATCTCACCTTGGTTTTTCAGTAATTTAAGTGCTTAGCCGTCTTATTACAGATCAGAATGTGCCGGTGTTGGAGTTTAATTGAACATTATGTAGCACATGATGACTAGGAAGAACAGTAAGACAAACCTTGTGTACTAATTAGTCACACTGAGAAATTGGTAAAACCATGAAAGTAATTAAGTAAAGAATATGCACACAAGCTTTAGAATTATTACGAGAAGAACAAGGATTGGGGTACGGTGATATCCAACCGTGCCCGGATTAGTGTTGATGAACACCTTGTGCATGTCTAACTTCACATTTGCTCGTGGCATTATTGATACATGGATGTATCTTCTGATCCTCTTTACCATTATAAGTTACTTATTGATACTGCTACTACATCGGAGGTTACTACTTCGCGTTGATTTTCGATTCTAGTTTTACTTACTAAACCTTTGTTATCCTATCTCGATTGCAGCCTGTGAATCTGACACTGGGACCGATGAATCAGATTAAGTGTGTTTTTAAGAGTGATCATCAGCAAAGTTCTCCACTCGGAGCTGCTAGTGTCGCTGCATACAACTAGTTGTGCTTGCTGATGCTGGTGGAGATGGCGACGAAAGTTACTGATGTCTATATGCATGTAAATAATGAAAAGATTTTCGGTACGTTTGTTTGTCCTAGCTATTTCATAATCTGGTGTCGAACTTAGTCAATGACTTCCGACTGTGCAAATAGTTCTTTATGCTGAAAGTTAAAAGTGTTTATTGATGGTGGTGAGATCATATTCACCGGATGCTAAGCGAAACCAAGTGTTTGCTTGAGTTTCTTAGACCGCAATGCACTTATATCTTTCCTTGGTGTTCTCCGGTCGATGTCGAAGTGTATAGTCACTTTTCTTAAGCAAAATGATTGTTTTCGTCTCCGGTTGATGTTAGTTTTCGTCTCCCTCTGGTACCTTTCATTCACGCAAAATGATTGTATAGCACTCATCGATTCTTAATGATAAAGTTGTTACCATGTGACTTAGAGGTCGCAGGTTCACCGCATTGCAGAAACAATGTAGTGGTCCGGCAAACTAGGCCCTAATGTTTTCCTCCATTAGAAGCTTATGTAAGGCCAATATGCACTAGATCTTGATCAAATTCCTTTAAAATATAGTTTCTGAAGCCTGTTAGATAAAATTAATTAGCCACTACTTCTCCCAAACAATCACCAAACCAAGAATCAATTCAATCTCCAAACAAAATCACATCAACTCAATTTAATGAAATTGCAGAATCATGTTGAATAACATCAATTCTCTCAATGGCTATTTTAGCTGACAAGCAAATTAACCATTACAGTAAAGTGATGACTTGCTTTGTTGAGGAATAGGGATACTTCATGAACCAGAGCATTTCCATTCTCCACTCTTCTTCTCCACCACTCCCTTGGAGGATCTTGAGTGATCACAGGATGGATATATACCTCAAATCACCATGCTGTTAACGTATCGTACTCGTTCAGGACAATACGCGTCCAAACGAGGATTGTAATTACGACCACGACAATTGTTATTGGTGTCCATTTCAGGGCAATCACCTGTTTGTGTACACAAATGAAGACATTCTTTTGTTTCTCTTAGTGCTTCTTGTTACTGAACAAATATTCTGTAGCCTATTAGTTTCCCTTCCGTGTCATACTGACCTCAAGAACTTGTGAGCTCCAAATTGTCAACTTCGTCTGAGCACTGGCAGATGTTCTTGCTTCAGATACTGCATTTTTTGATCTCCCTGAATTCACAAGGTAGATAAAATTGATCCGTGCAGAAGAGGAGTTTGAAACTTTACCTGATGAATGGCAGTTCCTCAGCATGTTAGCTAATTCCTCCGTTGCAATGTCAGGATCATTTCGGCGATCAGAATTCAACTTGAATAAATTCTCCTGCGTTCTTGTGTCCAAATATCTCTCTCTGATTTTGCCAACGACATAATCTACCAAAGATGTTTACATTAGTCTAGCTCATGATTAAGTTAATGACCAATTTATGATAAATGAATTACCAAATCTTTTAAATGCATATGGCTCTGAGAATGACTCTAAAACTCTCCTATCAACCTTCACAAGCGCCTTTTGGAGATCCTGAAGATAGTAAAATGCCAATTTCCTCGGGTACCATGACTCACAGAGGGTGATGCAGCAAATTCCATGTCCAACTAGACAACTGAACCAAATGAATCAAAACTGAGGAATACTAGATGGATGTTGACTCGGAGTATCGAGTATCATTGTCACAGTATTATGTCCAACGCATTTACAGAATGAATTTATAAAGAAAAAAAACTTACTGGAAACAATGGTGATCAATGAGGACTGTCATCATGGGGTTGGTCAAGGCTCTTCTTGAGATCTCCTTGAGCACAAGCTCTGCCTTATACTTGTAGGATGACAAGACAAGATTATCTTCATTCAAGTGAGCTGGTGCTTGTGACAAAGGCAGTCCATCCCTCAACCTTCCAACCAAGGTTAGCTTCACCATCTTTAGAGTGCCAACTTTTGCATTCAATTCAGCAGGAGCTTCAAATGAAGGAAGATAAAGGACAGGAAGAAGACTGTTTATAGGGAAAAGGAAAGGGAGAAGAGGATTGGAGTGCAAGTTATACCTTTTGGAGCTGAAAGAAAGCTTAAGGAGGTGAGATAAGTTGGAACAAAGTTATCAGTAAGCTTTTCTTGGGATATACAGTTGCCTAACTTTTCCATTATTCACTTTGTTGAATCAATTGCCTTTCCAATTGGTGGCAACAGGTAATGATGCACTAGGAAACATTTCATGGAGTGGTTGTAATACTTAATGAGGAAGTTGATACCATTTTGCATGGATGGATCTACAATTAGGGATAAAATAATGTACGACAGAATTATCTAAGATTTGAGATTTTATTTATTTGATCGAGGAATAGAATCAGATTCTGTTTCATCAGACCAAATTCTTCAGTCATGATTTGTATTTCAGGGTTGTGCTTGAACTCTAAATTGCCTTTTTTACTAATCAGCACTGAACACCTAAAGGTGCATGGTGTACCTATTTTTCTAAAACGCCTCTCTACCAAAGTCACTTTGATTTGTCACCACCCACCACTAATTGTTTGGATATGATATCAGTTGACTAATAGTCGTCAAACATTTATTGTTTGGCAGTTCTATAAACTTAAAATCAAGAAAAATTAACACGGTCAGATTAAATGGAACAATCCAACGATGTTTATTTGGCACGAACCAAGGTCTATAGGGTCGTTAATTACATTTGGTCAAAAGTGTTAGACAATTCGATCAAACTCAAAATCTGAAAAATAAGCATAAACGCATAAACTCAGTAGAACACTATAAAGGCAATGATGTCTATTTAACAAAAAAAATAAATAAATAATGATGAACTACATAAATTTTCCATCGACCGCGAGAGCAAATACGTAGAGTTGTTGAATATGCATTACAGTCAACAACTAAATATTATTCCAGTTTCTAATTAAAAAAAGAGTTAATTATACTGTAAATTACCTGTAAATCCCTAATAGCAAACTAAACTTTCTCCTAAGTCCCTATGTTTTGCTTCAGCTCCCTGGATACTAATTTATCTAATTGCCCTCAATTTTTAAGTAAAAATCTCAAAAGGAGATATAATTCATCCTAAATTCAGCATATATAAACTAGAACTTAGTATATCAAATTGAGTAAATTTTTTTTTCATACTAATCGATGGCTTAGGTCAGCTTCAATCGATTAGGGCAATCGATTGGGCAACTCCAATTGATTGAGAATCGATTCGCTGGATTTGTCGCGAGGGAATAGAACCCTCATTTTTTTAAAGTATAAAAAGTCTAAAAGTAGGTATAATTTCTCCTAAATTCAGTACTATTTAAAGAGAATCTAATATATTTTCTATTAAATTGAGCACAGCTCTTTTGCTCTTTTTTCGCCTGACTAATAAATTGGGAGCTCATACCAATTGATTAGCTTAAGATGAATCGATTGACTCAATCAATTAGGCCTAATCCAATCGATTGGTATGAGCTCCTGTTAGGGGTTGCAAGGGTCCAAAAACTTAGTCCCACATTGAGAAACACATTGAAAGATCATAGGTTTATAAGGAATATGGTATCTCCATTGGCATGAGGCCTTTTGGGAGAGCCCAAGAGCAAAACCATGAGGGCTTAGGCTCAAAGTGGACAATATCATGCCATTGTGGAGATATCCTAATTCCTTTTGGTCCTAACAGCTCCTAATCGATTGGTCAGGCAAAAAATGAGTCGTACTCAATTTGATAAAAAAATATACTAGATTCTAGTTACATAATGTTGAATTTAAAAGGAATTATACCTCATTTAAAACTTTTTGTACCTAAGAAAATAAGGGTAATTAAGTAAATCGGTGTGCATTAGGGAGTTGAAGCAAATAAAAGTTTGCGTGCAGGGAATGAAAATCAGGCTGCGTCCAGTTCATAATATAATTGAGTCTGTAATGTAATCCAAATTACATTGTTTGCCTTGTAATCCAGATTATAACACTTTTACTAGCTTTTGTAATGCAGATTACATTACATTACAGTTTTAAAACTGTATTAAAGTAATCAATCCTGATTACATTACAAGACTTATTATAGCTTACTAAACGTAGCCTAAATTTTTTCTGATGCAGGGACTAAGGAAGAGGTTTAGTTTGCTATTAGGGAGTTTAAGACAATTTACCCTTAATTATATACTTAATTAAAGAATTATTGAGGGAATTTATATAATTTAATAAACTAATTAATAGTATTAAATTAATCCCTCAATAATTCTTTAATTATCTTAAATAATTAAATTTACATAATTTACTAATAATGCCAAAAACATAATTAATAAATTTATTCAATTAACCTATTGAATTAATAATATAATATAATAATTAATTATCTAGGAAAGCTAACTTACATTTAAAATTAAAATATTAATTTATTTTTAATTAATTACTAATTAAAATAAATTAATTAATAATTTTAATCATTAATAATTAAATTTATTTATTAAATAATTAACAATTTTAGATGTGAAATAATTATTTTATTTTTTAGATTGTTGATGTTCAAATGCATTTAACTTACAGCTTTTAACAATATTAGAGACATTAAATTTGTGTTAAATATAAATTATTGCACTTCTAATGTTCTTTTGAGTCAATCCATACTTATAATTTTAGACACGTTATTTATTTTTAAAAGCACTCTTCGTTGTTAAGGATCAATAAACAACTCATCATTTGTGCTGTCAATGTCAAAGAGGACTAGAGGAGAGGATGATTACCTTCCCAACTAAGATGGAGTTGTACTAAAGATGCAAAGTAGTTGAGAAAGGTGGATCAAGATTAAACATGGGCAGAAAAATCATGGGCACTTAATTTTTAAAATGTTTTTTTAATTAATATTTTTTTATAAAAAATCATGTCTTCTAAAAGTTTGGTATAGCTCCCCCCACAAGAGTGCCTTTGTAATTTTTTTTTAAATTAAGACATTATCTATGGGTTCAAGTTGATTCAACTTAAGGAAACAAGGTATACCCAACCCAATCAGCCGATCGAACCATGTTTATCTTGATCGACATGGTTGATCCAACATGGCCTCCTAAGTCGACCTATTCAAAATAGATTGCCTCACTGGTTTAAAAATAAATAAATAAAAGGTTCATGCTGACCTGCAGAACAAGCAATATAAAACATTTATAGGGAGTATAATTCATGATTCAAAAGCATTTTTAAAAAATGAATAAACTACTCAGTGATAACCAGTGTTTCCTATAATTAGGAAGCTTAAGTGAACTAATCAAGCAAACCAGCTAGTTGACATCTAAACAATAAAATAATAAAAAGGTCAAAGAACATGCAAAAGAATTTAACACTTAAAGAATTATTATGAGTCTACTAAAAATATGGCCTTAGTGGGCTACTTGTCACATTCCTAAGCAAGTCCTAATATGACAGATATAATCATAGATATCTTTGTCGGTGATTGGTCAACTTGCCAATTTAAATCAACGACTTCTTAATTGGCACTCACAATCTTGATTCGTGAGAGGCATAATGTCAACCTAATCAAGAAATTAAGCATTCATCTTTAATCAAAGAGAACCATAATACTGTCCTTAAGCACTTGTATGACTCAATTTAAAGTAGCCAACTTAGAAATTCAATCTAAGCAAATATTTTCTTCACCTAACTTGGAAAATATTCTCATGAAAGCTTCTCAAAAGACAAGGAGACTATATTAAGAACAACGGTAAGGTGAAACAGAAATAAGAATTGATAAAACATAATGAGCATAATGTTTAGCATCTGTGCAACTGATTGAATCCAGTTAACTTAACGATTGGGCTGAGATAAATCTCCTTGATTGCAATCAACAGCTGGTGATTGAGTGAAGTATCAATGCCCCGTGCTACAACAATTTTGAGTTCTTCATGCATCATTCTACCATGAGCAATTAGTGATACAACTTGAAGAACTGTAAGCAAAACTAATAAAGACTAGCTTTTAGGTAATTACCATCTTAACGCAGCTCTTGGCCATCAAAAATAAAAACTCTTACTGCAATCAAGCTCTCCTCCCAAATTGAACTTTACAATCATGTTCATCAACCTGTATTACGGACTTCTTTGGGAAGGAAATCTGCATTGAGGACTTGAAAGTTGTATGTTTGAAAAAGAAAATTGCACTTGAAAAAACAATCTAACCTGATAGGTGAAGAACAAATAAGAAAGTGTTTAATAGGATAATCTAACAAATTGTTGATGCTCCCCTTCTGGACCAAAGCATGACAACAACTACCAACAGGATTCTTTATACATGTATATGCATACAATAAAACAATAAGGAAAGGATATGTTCTAGACTTAGTTGCTTCCATCTTTTTGCAGGAAACAAGCGCCCAAAGCTTCTCTTCCTTATCAAGAAAAGAGAATAGAAGAGCCGTCAAAGTTTGGACTTGAAGCCTTGAGTTGACCATGGCTTCAGTGAGCCCATGAGTCGTTCCTCTTCCATTCAAATGGATAGGAGAAGCAGCGGGAGATTGCACTTATCAGGAGGTAGCAGAAGAAGCCTAAAAGAGGTTGATGAGACATTATCAGCAGCAGTGGAGGTCTCAACATCTGAGAATGATGAGAGAAATGACAAGATGTATGTGGCAGTGGCAAAGGAATTCACGACTGGGAAGGACCACCTTGTTTGGGTGCTCAAGAATAACCCTACGATCAAGAAGATAGTACTCATCCATGTCCATGTACCCTCTCCAGTAGTCCCTATGAGTAAGCTCATAATCATCCCTGTGATGCTGAAATTAACTGCTAGTTGGCTATGTCATTGAGTTATTTGTAGTGTTGAATCAAATGTGAATTGATTCTGGGTTTTGTTTGCTCTTCATTTTCGAAACTTCTCCAGGAGAAGTAGGAAAAGATTGGAGGTTCAGTGTTTGCTATGTCTAATGATTAATAGGTAGATAATGAGATCCTTCTACTTAAAGGAAATAGAGACCTTTGTCTTGACCAGATTTAGCTCATCCTTTTAAATTGATCAATAATCTAGGAGCAGTTATGACTCTCAAACGATCTGTTAGCAGTACTATCATTCTTTCTTTCATCTTCTTCTCGTCTTCTCTTGAAAGCAAGGGAACATTAGTATCAACAACAACAATTTTACAAATACCAAAAAATAAAAATAAAATACCAAAGAAGAAAAAAGGATATGTAATTTCTCTTCTAATGTTATTCTGGAGAGCAAGCCTAAGCTTAATGTTCAATTGTGACATAAGAAGAGAAAAGAATCTCGACAAACACTTTGTGTGATATATGAGTTCTTACACTTGAAACATCTTTATGATTATATCATGCTTTTATAGATTTTCAGGATCTCAACTATTGTGATTTTGCTATCCATTATAGAGGGAGCTTGGTTTCCAGCAAACCAGCTAGAGCCAGAAGAGGTCAAAGCATACAGGCAGATTGAGCAGGAGACCATGCAAAAAGCTTTAAATGAATATATTGATGGATGCTCAGGTATCAAAGAGGTGAATTAACCATTCCTATAGACTACAACTTTCATCCTTCATTGGAATATTTCAAACAAAAAACTCTTTTACAACCGTTCCTAATTTATGTAAAAGAATTTTGATTACGCTCAACAGATCTATAAACACACTTCACAGGTGCAAGTTGAGAAACTGGTCATTGAGGCAGATGACATTGGTCAGGGACTGCTACAACTCATCTCCCAACATAGAATTACCAACCTTGTTATGGGTGCTGCTGGAGATAAACATTATACAAAGTATGCTTAATCAACCCCTTCTTATGAAATACAAATTTGATTTTTTACTTCATGTGCAATAGCAGTAGAAAATGCATTTTCAAATTCAGATTCCAATTGTGGTTTGCACTGTGAAATTGACCTAAAACTATATTTCTTGGATATTACAATTATATCCCATGCCATTTCATGTATGCTTTTACAGATAATTTGATGTGAAAATGTCAGTCAACAAAGTTAAATCATAATCCCAAAAGTTTATCATCTTCATTTTATAAGAACTATTTTCCTAGTTCTAAATTGTAATTAGAATATTTGAAAGACAGCAACATGAAGGAGCCAAAGTCAAGGAAGGCATTGATGCTACAACAGGAAGCTGCTTCATTATGCAAAATCTGGTTCATATGCAAAGGGAACCTCATATGCACAAGGTATGATCAATTGTATCTAGTTCACTTTAAAATTACTCACAGAATAGTTTTGGGTATTGCACCCATTCACGATAAATTCATAAGTTTATCTTCTCTTCTGTTCCTAAATGACCTGGGATTCTGTTCCACCAGGGAAGCTGAACTTTATGGATCTGAAACAATGAATGCGCAGAAAGATATCCCACACAAACAATCCGAGAGCAACTTGAAAACCTCACCACAAATTCATGGGAAATACCTCAGTTTCTACCTGAACACTATTGAAGATGCATTGAAGAAAAAGCCCCTATCCATCACTTCTGCTCCAAATAATGAAGCCATGATGGAGGCATTTGTTCAAGAGAAACGCGGCTATCCATCAAATCCAGAGAGCAAAGGAGAAATTGTTATTGATCTTTTGGAAGGGATTTCAAAGGGTTCTGGGAGTTCAATAAAATCAGTGAATGAGAAGATTGTCAGTAATACAAGTTCAATAAGGATTCTCTTGAATGAGGAAATGGAAAGAGAGTCATTTATCTTGCCATTGGTGAGTGTACAAACATTAATAGCTCTTTTAAATTTAGATTAAGGCATTAGCAACCAGTAATTTCTATAGTTACATTGAATTGCACAGAAGAATTCATTAAACATTGTAATTCTATGTTCAGTTTGCCTAATCTTCTAAGTTAAACTTCAATAGTAATGATATCACTAAACTATTTTTCTGTTATAGGAAGATGCTAGGTTAGATGATGAGGTGTACAAAGATCTCAAGCATGCTGTCATAGAGGCAAAGAACTTAACTCAAGAAGCTTATGAACAGCCCCCAATGGGGTGCCAAATAGCTGAAAGGGATTTACATGAGGCCGCACAGAAAGTAAGATTTTACTGTGATTTTATGTCAATGGCAGTGGAAAAATATCAAGGTATACAGCCCAATACATATCAAGGATGATTAACAATGATGGACAAGTATACAACCTTAATGATCACGTACTTCCTTGATACAAATACAACAATTCTTTTTAGCAAACATCTGGTATGTATGTGGATAATAAAATGAAAGAAACTAGGCTGATGTACAGAACCAATTATAGTTAAAGATTGGGGTTAGACATAAGATTCATGTATTTGATTCCAAATGGTTGTTGGGTTGATGGTGGTGGTGTTGGTCATGGTCATGGTGGTGGGATGATGAAAATCATGGCCTTAATGATCTTGTATGTATGTGCAGGCCAAAGTAACAAAGCAAAGAAGAGAAATTGGGGCACGACTTTCACTAGAAAAGAGGAAATCAGAAGAGTTGGAAAGGCAACTAGGTGAAATGTTTGAAGAACTACAAGAGTGTCACGAGCAAATAGAGTCATTGGAACTCCAATTGGCTGATTCAAGGAAGACAGCCAGGGATCTCAAAAAGAAGCTATCCGACACACATTACCTCGTCTTCTCACTCCAACATAAGTATGTGGAACTGAGGAGTGAGAGGGATGATGCAATCAGAGAGGTTGAGCAACTGAGGCAAAAGATAGTGGAGCTGATGGCTGATGACATGCATGGCACAGAGCTCTTCACAGAATTCTCCTACTCTCAGTTGGAACAAGCAACCAACAATTTTGACCCTTCATTGAAGGTTGGAGAAGGCGGATACGGAAGTGTGTATAAAGGATTGCTTTGCCAAAAAACAGTGGCTATAAAGATGTTAAATTCTGAAGGCATGCAAGGGCAAAAGGAGTTCCACAAAGAGGTATTCTAAGCATCTAAACAATATCTGAATGTGCATTACTTAATCTTGTTGTAGAATTTGTGTCTTTGATTCTAGAGTTCTTGGTTATGCAGCTGAATCATATGTATGTTGAAAAAGAATCCTCTACTAGAATTAAAGGTCACAGAACATGGTATTTGAGTGTGATAGAAGTTGAAAATCTATATCTAACATTTGCAATGCTCTCTACAGGTTAATGTTCTGAGTAAACTGAGACACCCAAACCTGGTTCGCCTCATAGGTGTCTGCCCAGGAGCCTGGGCTCTCGTGTACGACTTCCTCCCCAACGGCAGCCTGGAGGACCGCCTCAACCGCAAGGACAACACGCCGCCGCTCCCCTGGACGCTCCGCCTCCGCATCGCCACCGAGATTTGCGCGGCGCTCGTCTTCCTCCACTCCAACCCCGACCTCACGGTCGTCCACGGAGACCTAAAGCCCGCCAACATACTCCTCGGCGCCGACTTCGTCACCAAGCTCGCGGACTTCGGGATCTCAGGACTACTCCAGGCCTCCAACAACTCCACCGCCCTCTACCGCTGCACCCACGCGATGGGTACCTTCGTCTACATGGATCCGGAGTTCCTCGCCTCCGGCGACCTCACGCCGCGCTCGGACGTGTACTCGCTGGGCATCATCATCCTGCAGCTTCTAACGGGGCGTCCGGCGTTCGGGATCAACCGGGCGGTGCAGGACGCGGTGGAGGGGGAGTGCCTAGGCGATTTGCTCGACGCGGCGGCGGGGGAGTGGCCGCGAGGCAAGGCGGAGCAGCTGGCGCAGATCGGGCTGAGGTGCTGCGCGATCGTGCGGAAGAGCCGCCCCGACGCGAGGGAGGCGTTGGAGCTGCTCGAGGCTATCGCCAACTCCCCGACGCCGTCGTCCAAGTGAGAGCGCTTCTCCGGCCACATAAGTTTATTTGCAGAAACACACATCAATTATGTCAAAAATAAGTTCGTAAATCATTAAATTCCAATTAAATCCAAATGTCTATTCATTTGTATAAAATTTGCAAGTAATATTGTAAAATACGATTTACTCGCTTTCAGTATTTCATCAATTCATTCCATAATGATAACAGGTCAGACAATGAATCTGAGATGAGCTGACAAAATTGACTGTCATAGGTAAATCGGAACCTCCTTTCATCAAATTCCATAGCTAACATAGTAGATATAAATTACGAAAATTATTAGCATGAATATTATAATTAACGTGTGAGAAGATAGACATACTAATTTTATCAAATTTTAACTATCAAATCTCAAAATGATAATATCTACGTCCTAGTCATAATAAAATAGGGATGTCAATTCGGGTGGGTTGGATCGCCTTCGGGTCGGGCTGGAAAAAAAAATTTAAACTCCCAACCCGAAACGTCCAAATCCGAACTCGAACTCGACCAACCCGAACCCGACCCGAATAACCGAAAAATCGATTCAAAACGTCTTTTTTCGTTATTTTTTCCTATAATTCTTCGCTTTTATCTCAATACTCAATCATGATCATACTAATATTGATATTAATATACATAAAAATATCTTAATTTTCAAAATAAAATTTGATTTAACTGTAAAAAATCACTAAATATTAAATTCGGGTCAACCCAAATCCGATTCGAAAATTTTCAACCCGAAACTCTCCAACCTGAACCTGACCTAAACCCAAAAATTTTTAATCCAAACCCAATTTTTTTCGAATTGATTCGAATTGGATGATCTGTCAGGTTGATTTTTGACACCCGTAGGTTGGATCGCCTTCGGGTCGGGCTGGAAAAAAAAATTTGGTTCGATTTTAAGCTGAATACTTTCAGATTATCTCTCACTCCTTTATATGGAAGGTACTAAGTAAGTTGATCTGAGACATGTCACACGATGAATTCTATAATTATTTATAAAAAAATAAATTAAAAAAATTAACAGATGATCACATATTTAATATCGTCCCAATTAAATAAGTTCTTGGAATAATGGTACTGATTAAATTTTTCAATGAATAATTATGAGATTTAAAATTTAAATTTTAATTACGATTTCTTTTATAAAGAAAAGTGAATAAAAATACTGAAAAGGAATCGCCATGAAAATTTCTCGATTTAGTCTAAATAAATCTTAGTAAATATTTTTTAATTTATCTAATAGTCATAGGAAATTTTAATGTGATTGAATTTATCATCTCCAAATTAATCAATTCGAAATATTAAATATTAAATATTAATTTAAAAAATAATTATTTATAATTTATCATTTTCATATAGGAGCCGCTCGGACGGTGACTCCGTTTTTACCACTTGTAAGTATGAAACATCAAAATGAATGATCTCGGCCTAACTTACGTGTCGCTTGGTCGCCCAATCTGGTATCATCTAGGGTTGAGCGGATTAATCTCGTAGGTGCTGGATAGGACGAGGGGCAAAGTAGGAACCCTATCGCTCACCCAGCCCAGGGGAGACCGACCGAGCCGACCGCAGACGATGATTCAGCCCAAGTTCCCAAGCCTAACGTCGAGTAACTGACCCCGACTAACACACCTCTCACAGAGGGTTAGCGCGCAAGGTTCCCGTGGTCGAGCCCGAGCAGGTTGGTCGCCTTTCTTTCCGCACATTGCTTTAGCACGTCATTCTCGCCCGTGCCGGTGAATCCATCCGGGCCTCCTCGGACTCGAGCAGGAGCTCTGCTTCACTTGGGAAATTGCGCAGGTAACCCGATCTCACTCGGGTGAGCCAAATAAGAGGTCAGTAAGTTACCCCAGCTCTGTCTGCCCGACCCCCGCTCCCTGCCACCACATTAAATAACCCTAGTACGGGGGTCGGCACAGCCCTTACCCATTTACGACGCATGTTGTGGGCGACTCATTAAATGACCCTAGTACGGGGGGCGACGCAGGTCTCACCTATTTATAGCGTACGTCTTGGACGTCCTTTCGGCCCCATACTTCCTGTACTGCTGTCCGGAGCAGACACCTTGCACCATGCCGCCCTGACACGCTGCGCGGCGCCACTCGATGCCCAGAGCTGACAAACCCATACCCCTGTCTTAGCCTGGTACAGAGGTAAGGTTGACACAGACAGGGCCCTGTCAGCTCCTCGGGTTATATAAACTCCTCCCCCCTTCACCCCGCAGGTACGCGAACTGTTCATTTCCGTCCACTGCTTTTGTTTTCTTGTTCTCTTCTCTCGCGCGTGGGCTAACTTGACCGTCAGAGGGTCTGACCGGGGACTTTTCCCGGCGGGTTTGCTAACGATCCTTTCTTGCAGGTCAGCCGCCGGCGTCAGCAGTTCGTGCCACTCGGGAGACCGTCACGCTCTTGGAATTCCACCTCACTCGGCGACAGGATCAAATTTGGCGCTAGAAGGAGGGACTTTCCGCCTGATCGAGAGCGAGCGATGGAAGACCCCAATCGAGTCATGATGACGGTCACACCCGAGGAATACGAGCTTCTGATGGCCGCCAAAGCTCAGAAGACCCCCCAGAGGCTTTCACAGGCGGGCAACCCAGTGCCTAGGTTCCCCGAGCAGTCAGCGATCGACCATTCGAGGGATCGGGGAGGGCCTGCTCGACCTGAGGGGGGGTGCTGCTCCCTTCCCCGAAGCTTTCTATCGGGGTCAGGGCGACGAAGCCCATTCGATACCAGCCGAGGCGTCGGCATTCAACCAGACGCACGGACCGCGCCTAGACAAGGGGAAAGGCTCGGTCGACCTCTCTCCGGCCATCCTGGTGCGCAGTCCTTTCTCCTCCTGGATATTGGAAGACCCAATGCCCAAGCATCTTTGCTTTTTTACGATCCCCGAGTACGCGGGGACGACCAACCCAGAGGAACATTTGATGAAGTTTGAGAACGCGACTTTGCTACACCAGTACCCGGAGGGTGTCAAGTGTCGAGCCTTCTTGACAACCCTCTTGGGACCTGCCCAGAGGTGGTTCGACCGACTCACCAATGGGTCGGTGTCAAGTTTCGAGGAGCTCACAAGGATCTTCCTCCAACATTTCGCCAGCAGTCAGAGACATCACAAAACAAGCCTCAACCTATTCGCGATGAAGCAGGGCCCGAAGGAGTCTCTCAGGGCCTACATAAAGAGGTTCAACGGGGTGATGCTAGACGTGCCAAATGCCACCCCGGAGGTCCTGATCAGCACATTCTCCCAGGGATTGCAAGAGGGAGAATTTTTCAGATCGTTAATTAGGAAGTCACCGAAGGACTTCGACAGCCTGCTCGGGAAGGATGTGAAGTATATCAATGTAGAAGAAGCACAGGTCGCTCGGAAAAAGGAGGTGGTCAGCACGGCCACGCCCAACCCCGCTCCACACAGTCGATCCCCGGGCGGACCGATCCGCAAACCCCGGGGGGCAACCGACCGGGCGGGGATGGAGCCAAGGCATGTGCAGCAGGTTGATCAGGGCTGCCTATCGACCCGCTGGAGGCCTTACTGCGCCTTCCACCAGAGTCATACCCACGACACTGAGGAGTGTTGACAAATCGGAAGGGGTCGATCTCCGACCCCTAGAGGACGGGGATGTCAAGCGACCCCCGGGCGAGGTTCGGATCAGGGAGCGCTGGCCGCCACCCCCACAATCGGAGAGCCCGGGCGGAATCCTCCTCCTGCCCGCAACCTGTTTCCGCAGGAAGAGCGAGCCGAGTCCGAGGAGATGGACGAGGAGCAAGCCAACCGACAAAATGTTGTTCGAGGAGGAGTGCACGTAATATCGGGCGCCCCCGCCGGGGGAGATTCAAATCGAGCCCGGAAGGCGCAAGTACGCCGGCTGGAGATCCACCAAGTCGGCTCAAGCGCCGCGCAGGCGCAGGGGCCCCATATCAGCTTTGGGCCTCAAGATCTGTATGACGCCCTGGTGGTCACCTCCGTCATTGTCAATTACCAGGTCCACCAAGCCATAGTGGACACAGGCAGCTCAGTCAATATTCTCTATAAGAAGGCCTTTGATCAGCTGCAGATAGAGTCATCCCAGCTGGAGCAGGTGGCTACCCCGTTGTTCAGATTCACGGGGAATCAAGTACAACCGATCGGCCAAATTTGACTGGTCATTTCCCTCGGCGAGGAGCCGTTGAAGAGGACCAGATGATCCACCTTCCTGATCGTGGATGCGCCCTCGGCGTACAATGTGATTCTGGGCCGACCGGCCCTCAACGAATTTCGGGCAGTTGCCTCCACCTTCTACCTCAAGATTAAGTTCCCGGTTGGAGATAAGGTCGGGGAAGTTCGGGGGGGGGGGGGGGGGGGGATCAGAGGGTCGCCCGGAGATGCTACGTGGATGATGTGCGGGTAGAAGGTCAGAAGGCCCAACACACCCTCCCCAGTTGCAATATGGTGCAAGTTTCTCCTTGGGTCGAGCTACGCGAGGACAAGGAGGAAGTTCAACTGCTACCCGACAGGGAGGAGACCCAAGTCAAGATAGCGGGCAGGCTGCCGAGTGAACTGAGAGAGCCCTTGCTGGAATGTCTGACCAGGAACAAAGATGTGTTCGCCTGGTCAATGAAGTAGTTGAAAGGAGTCCAGCCCGAGGTCGTCGAGCACCACATCCACGTCTACCCTAACACCCGCCCGGTCAAGCAAAGAAAGCGTGACTTTAGCACCGAGCAAAACAAGGTGATCCAAGCAGAGGTGGAGAAGTTGTTGGAAGCCGGGCACATCCAAGAGGTGCAATTCCCGGCTTGGCTCGCCAACGTGGTACTAGTGGCCAAGCCCGACAACAAGTGGAGGGTCTACATCAACTTCCGAGATCTTAATCGCGCTTGCCCAAAAGATTGCTACCCGCTACCCCGGATTGATCAGATGGTAGACTCTACGGCCGGGAGCGAGCTCATATCCATGCTCGACGCCTACCAGGGGTATCACCAAGTGTCATTGGCGGTCGAGGATCAAAAAAAGGTGAGCTTCATCACGGCGGGTGGAACATACTGCTACAACGTCATGTCGTTCGACCTAAAGAACGTCGGGGCCACTTATCAGAGGATGATGAATAAAGTATTTCGAGCGCAGATCGGCCGGAACATCGAGGTTTATGTGGATGATATATTGATCAAGTCAGGCCGAGCCGCGGACCTGGTGGCTACAAATTGATGGTCCAGTCAGTCGCTACAAACTGATGGTCCAGTCAGTCGGACTTGACACCTCCTTAGACTAGACTCGAGGAGGATGCTTATGATCTCAACCTAGCCTAGGTGTAGCCTGGTCGGCCTATATGGCACCTCAGGGAGACAGATCATTGCCAGAAAAGCTCTGACAACCCAGCGTGGCAGGGCATGAAACGGTTGCCACTCGAGTCGGGATGCCCGATCGAAACGTTAACGGGATATAGTTTAAATTAACCCCAGTGAGAGATACCGAGTGCTCGGCTTAGGGTCATCTGGTTAACACTCGGCCAACAGCCAGTCGGTGCCCTCCTTGTGTTCTAATCCTATTCTCTGAGGATGAATTGGCCTGGCTAAGTCCAAGTGCTCCAAAGACTCGGACTGTCCTATGTTTTAATCCGTAGGGCATTAGCTACATAACAAAATCTCACTCGGGCCAACCGGTCGAAGCTCTGACTCGGGAATTGTCATTTTCCGAAGGAGTACCTGCCCCCTAACATCGTACTGATAAAGGTGGTACGAGAGTCGATGCAGGTCGGCTCAGGCATGACACCACTCGTGTCCGAATCACGAATATCCCACTGGTACAGTACTTGCCTGACAAGCTCTGGCAACCTGTATCACGGCGCCCCTGCCCATGTCAGAATGGGAGGCGCCAGTTGGCGAGCTAACAGTAACTCCTGATCCTGTCCTCACATAAGACAAAATGTGGTAAAACGGGACAGAGGTTGTCGGCTCCCGCGGTTATATAAGGCACTCCTCACTTCATACGTAGGGGTGCGTGCGATAAGTTTTTGCTACAGTTCTTTATCCAATTTTCATCTTCTCCAACTACTGACTTGATTGTCGGAGTGTCTTGCCAGGGAATTCTCCCCGCGGTTGCCGACGATCATCTTTCTTGCAATTCTCGAAACCAGCAGGAGCCGTTCCCGAGTCCAACTCACTTTTGGGAGTCCACCTCGCTCTTCGACAGGATCAATTTCGATTATGTTATTTTAAATTTTATCTTTAAATTTAAGAGGTGAATTATAATATTAAACATACAAAAATTTTAAATAAAAAAATAATTAAGATTTGCATGATAAAATCCTCAACGTCAAAATTTTATATATATATATATATATATATAAAAGTCCTTAAGTCATAATACAGACTGTATGTGTCTGACAATTCTAATATAATAATCAGACATCGATTCTCGAAAATTAAAAATATAGTAGTTTCTCTAGACTAATGAGGCTATACATATATACTTTTTTAAATTTACTCAACTAATTTAGGAGATATACAATATTTCTCTTAATTTATCTATTAAATAAATCCAGTGTATAAATCAACTTCCAAAATATTTATTCAATTTTAGATTTGAATTTTGACTCTTTTATATATTTTTTGAGTATTTTATTACTATATCATTTATAATTAAGATGATTATAGTTAGACGTCTCTTCTCGTCCTAGATTATATAAAAAAAGATAAATTATGAGATTAATTTTTATCTAACTGTCAAATAACTAAAGATAAATTATGAGATTTATTTTTATCTAACTGTCAAATAACTAGAGTTGGGAAGAGCTTTTTTAGAAAATATATGATAGAATTGATGTATATCTCATTATAATAAATTTATTATACTCTAATCATCCGGATACCAAGTGAAAACTTTATTATTATACTGTATTTATGGAGGTCGTTACAATATAATCTTTATCGAAATTAAAATGTGTATATTATAATTTATAATTAGTATTGCTGAAAGTTAAAGTATTCATGTTCAAGGGGCGCTGGTATACGTTCGGTAATGAGAATGATAATGAATTTTGATTGAGAGGTTTATGAGTTTAGTAATAATCTAATAGGGGCTAGGTTATAAAATTATGGGTATCATATCCATATTTTGATTCCGATCCCTTATACCAAGTATCATAAATAGAAATGACCATTCCCAACTTCTAAATTCGCTTACCAAACGCCCCTCATTTGAACATTAAATATGCATCATATCTTTAAAAAAACATGGACTCACATACATCATATTCTCATCCCATTTTATTAACACACTTATATTTATTTTAATATTAATACATATTATTTATAGATTTCATTGTTCATTCCTTCATTTTTAATCATATTTTATATAAAATAAATATATTTTTAATTTTATTCTTGTAATTCCATACTCATTACTAACCCTCATGCACGTGAATTATAACACCATTCATATATTATAACACCCACATTAATATTAAAAAATATTTTTTAAAAAAAATAATCCCTTTTAAAAAACGGCCTTCTAACTATTTTTTTATTATTTTCGCCAATTAAATTCGATTCAAAAGAAAATGAAATAAAATGCGGCGATTTTTTCATTAAATTTGTCCATTAAAAATGACCTCCCTGGAAAAAAACAAACCGTACCATGTCGTACTAGAAAGCTAGATGACGTCAGACAGCGCTCCGTTTTAACGCTCAGTAAAAGGTCGTGGGGGAAGCATGGCAACGGTCCCAACCCAAGGACTCCCCCGATTGCTCTGTCGCTCTTCTGCTCTCCCCCATTCCTTCCTCCCTGGTCCCTTCTTGTTCTTCTCTTCCTCGCCGAGTTGCGTGGCTTCCTCGATGGATCCGGGCAGGGTTTGGTGGTCCGAGGTGCTGCTGGTGATGCTTCTGCTTGCTCTCGCTTCGTTCGTCCACGGCGGAGACATCGTGCACGAGGACGACGAGGCGCCGAAGCTACCCGGATGCTCGAACAACTTCGTCCTGGTAAAATCTCCCTCTCGATTCTTCTCGCGGTCCTTTTTTTTCTTCTTGTTTTCGATCGAGAATCATACTGGCAACATTCTAGGGTTTACAATTTAGCATGGTACATGCGCTTGTGTAATCCCCTGTTTATTTCCGCTTCCTGGCGTCTAGTATTCAACGAGTCATTGCGTATGGCAGGCTGGCAGCAGTGTTCAGACTGCTCGATTGCATTGGACTATGTCTTTGCTCATTGCTTGTGGGTTTTTTTTTAAATGTGCTCTGTGGCTTTCCAATTTGGGTCTTATAGGTGAAAGTGCAAACCTGGATTAACAGCACAGAAGATGCTGAATTTGTCGGTGTTGGCGCTCGGTTTGGCCCTACAATAGTTTCAAAAGAGAAGTATGCCAACAGAACGCGTATTACTCTCTCAGATCCTTCTGATTGCTGCAGTGCCCCTAAGAAAATGGTTGGGTATATTCCCCATTTCGGATTTGGTGCACTCTTAAAGCTTTCCCATTTTGAGACTAATAATTCAGAAGTCCATTTCTTAGCTTGCTGGAGAGGTACTGTTAGTGCATCGTGGGAACTGCAAATTTACAACAAAGGCGATGGTTGCAGAAGCTGCTGGTGCTTCTGCTATTCTCATAATTAATGATCGTAAAGGTTTGTGATTCTTTTGTCCATGGCAACCAAAAGTTTGACCTTGATTTGTCAATCCTGCTTGTCCAATGCTCAACTAATACACAGGAAGTTGAAGTTGAGGGAGGGCAAGTAACATATTCTAACTGGTTTTAGCTAGGAAAACATCTGGACTTTTATGTATTCGTAGGAGAATAATGCATGATACTGTGAGCTTTGCTCCCCTGCTTGCTTCACTTCCATTTTTTTTTTTTTGCAGAGTTATACAAGATGGTACTGGTGATAAAATTGAGTGGTTGCCAACCAAGAATGTTGACATCGTCTATTTAGGTATTCCGTGAAGTTAATAGATTCCGAGTATGTCCAGCAGCTCATGTGCTAGTCATTGCAGAAAGGTACTTCGATCACATAAGACTGCTCTGCTTGGTAATTCTTTAAGTTATACAAGATGGTCTGTGATAAAAATGGAACAGATTTGAATATTAGTATTCCTGCAGTTATGCTTCCACAAGATGCAGGTGCTAGCTTGGAAACCAGTCTTCAACATGCTTCTGCTGGTAATTTTCTTTTTTTAGTAGATTTAATTGCTAAATATTGTTTTAAGTAATTTATCATGAACTTTCAAATTAATTAATTTATCGTATACTTTAGGAATTCATAACAAATTTATCACACTATTTAAATTTTTTCAAACTGTTGAAGTGTCATAATGCCTAGTCATCACTTTATCCATCTCATGCGTCTTATCATCTCCTGTTCAATTATTATTTTTTTCTATAGGCAATCTGGAAGATATTCAAATCATAGATTTATTTATAACACTAAATAAAATAAAGGTACAAAAAATGCAGGTTTGGAAGAGATTCCTATTGAAGTATGGAAGAGTCTAGGAGATCAAGCTCAATTTGGTTGACAAAGTTATTGTATAAAATTTTGAAAATTAATAAGATACTCAAGGAATAGAAAAAAAAAGTTTTTAGCACCTATCTATAAGAATAAAGGTGATATACAATATGTTGATCTAATTATAGAGGTTTGATGTTGATGAGTCATACTATAAAATTTTAGAAAAAGGTTATTGAGAGGAGAATAAGAGATGAGACAACCATTTTTAAAAATTAATTTGGTTTCATGTCGGGAAGGCCAATCATAGATGCTATAACTAATGGGAAAAAAAACTAAGAAAATGAGTAAGGGTTTACCTCTCACACTCCTTAAGTTGACTCTGCGAAGCCAATCTTTCAACATAGTCTGGACACTTGTCTCCTCATTTCTAAAACTTTTCCACACCTGGCTATCCAGATTACTAGTAGCCAGGCCTGAATCAACACATTGCCTTTCTTTACCGACCTTATGGATATGCTGTAGTGCCAGCCATGCCACCAATTAGGAGAAAACAGTATCAACGTTTGGAAGTTCAATAGACAATAATATCCCATCCGACCACTGCCACTGGGCAATCAAAGAATAGGTGATGTACTGTTTCGTTTCAGTGCGCATTCTCTCCTTCAAATAGGATACAATTGATATCCTCCGTAGAATCCTTCTTCATGCCAATCTGATCTTAATATTGACCTTCCCCAAGATAATTGGCCATATCAGCAGTTTAACTTGAGTGGGGCAAAGGAGTTCCAAACAGCCTTCTCCATACCAATGGATATACTAGGGTGGAAAAACATATCATACACTGAGGAAACTGAAAAATCTGTTACTGCTCCATCTCCAGGTAAACACATCTGGGCAAATTTGCTGGATTCCTCTCGATTTGATGACAAGTGACAGCAAAGCACTCTGTGAAACTGTCTATTAAATCTTAAGTACAACAGTTGTTTAGGAGGTTGCATACTACACACAAATATTTGCTTATCCACACTGGCTTGGTATAAAGCAGGATGTTGAGTTACCAGTCCATCCAGCCATCTGGAGTACCAAAAATGTTCTTGACTACTCCAACAAAGCTTAGTCGTGATGCTTTTGAAACAAAAGTCCTTCACAAGCAAGAGCCAAGAAGTACTTCTATAAAAACATCCATCATCCATCCCATCACCCATCACTGTAACTAAGAATCCAATTTCCTTGTTTGAGATAAGTCCTACTTAGGACCTCAATCCAAGCCACCTTTGGTTTGTTAATCAGCTTCCACCCCCACCTGCAATGCAGATCTCTGTTAAAGACTTCTAATTTAGTAAAATAGCACCTCCAAACTTATTGGCAAGCAAACTGATTCCCATGCAACCGGTGTCAAACCCTGGACAACCATTCCATGCCAAACTGCCAACAGAAGTACCTCCTGAATATGTCCACCTCTCTCTCCATCCTAGCTGAGATCCAATATACCATGTCTGAATATGAAGCAGTTGAGGTAAGTGTTCTACAGATGCAACCACTCAAGGTGAAGGGAACCATCTGCCATGGAGGAAGCCACCAATGTATTTTAGCTACAAGAGACAACCAATAATCTATATTGGGTTTTTTTTTCCAGCCCAGCTGAAACCCCAGGTATGTTTTAGGCTGATTAACTAACAGTTCCATTAAAAATGCTTGTCAATTCCAAGCCTTTGATCAGGTTACTTATATACAACATCAATGACTTCTGATATTTTATCCGAAGTCCACTGTACGCGAAAAACTGCCAAAATAACCTTGAGGTTCTTCACCTTATCTGAATTAGGACAAGTAGGGTATCTTCCATGAATTGCAATATTTGGAATCCTCCAGGAGAGCATCTACTGCCAACGCCACTGATAAAATCCCTCTGCTTGGCTCCTGAATAGCACTTGGTGAAGGGCATCGGTTAAGAGGATGAACAAATAAGGAGATATGGGTTGCCTTGTCAAGACCTCTTCTTCATTAGAGTCCTAATTGTTGAGTAAAATAGTTTCATTGGCCATGGCTACAATGTCTATTACCTATCTGTTCTAAAACTCATGGAAACCGAGTAGTTTCAAGATGTCCTCCAATTCATGCCAACTAACTCTACCAAAGGCTTTAGAGTAATCTAGCTTAATCAATATTGCCTCCTCATTTCTCCTTTTGCACCAATTTAGGATCTCAGTTGCTCTGGCATAGCAATCAACGGCACCCCTTGACAAAAAGCAAATTGAAAATCCCAATTAACTCATTAATGATCAGCTGCAGCCTTCATGCAAGAACTTTGGATAGGATCTTAACCATGAAGGTTTCCAATGCTATCGGATGGAAGTCAGAAGCTTGTCAAGCTCCTTCCACTTTAGGCATCAATAACAGAGAGAGTGATTCATGTTGTTTGCTGGCATCTTACCCTCATGGAAGTCATTAAATAGAGCCAACACCTTAGGTTTAACAACACCCCACGTGGAAACCTAGAGTTCATGTTAAATCCATCCTAGGGCTTTTATTGGATCCTAAAATTTTTATAACCTAAAAAGTTCTACCTCGAAGAAAGGGTGAGTTATACCCAAGAAAGTCAAGGATGACCCCTGGGAAAATGATTGGTTGGTGGTTAGGCAGAAGCAAATGTTCTCATAATCTACTAAGCTTCTGCTGCTTGCTTCAAGTGGAACTCAATTTTCCTCTAAAAAATTAATGGAGTTAGCTTTCCTTCTTCTGTTGGCAATTCTTTGAAAGAATAAGATATTTTTTCATCACCAACTTGATCCATTGGACCTTGGCCCTCTCCTGTGAACTGCATTTGCTTGCATGCATTGATCAAGTTTGACACTGAATGTCGTAGCTCTGGTAGTTCCAGCCTGAGGTCTCGGGCTTTATGTTGTCAGATCAGTATGATATGTATTTTTCTTCATTCTCTTGCACTCCAAATAGTGAGGACATGCTGGGGAATGCCGAACTGCCACCCACGTCAACCCTGACAACTCTGGCCATAGTCACTCCTTTCACCACTCCTCACACTGCCTCTTGCACTTCAGAATGTGATCCTCCCAAGGATGAAGGTATATGAGAAGATTTTTTGTGTTTCTAAAGCCATTTGAAAAGAAAATTATAAATTCCAAGAGCAAAGGGAGCTGGCATGAAGAAGTATAGGAGCGTTCTGTTCAGTCCAAGGATTCAAGACAAGACATGGTCCTACATGCTTGTATATTTGTTCAATAATGTATTACCTTTTGGCATTTGATTATGGTTTTTATATTTTACCCTCTTTGGTAAAAAATTTATAATTGTTCAACATTTTCCAGTTGCTGTGCAACTCTATTCTCCCGATCGTCCTCTGGTTGATACAGCAGAAGTTTTTCTGTGGTTTATGGCAATTGGTACCATCGTATGTGCATCATATTGGTCAGCATGGAGTGCTAGAGAAGCATTAATGGAGCATGAAAAGTTATTAAAGGTTTTCATTTATTCTGTATTTACCATGTGAGTCTCTATCCTTAGGAGTTGAATTTGTCACAATAGTTGGTGGAATAATGACTGTAGGATGCCCCAGAGGAGTTAATGAACATGGAAGCTACAGGATCCAATGGCATAGTGGACATCACCACAACCTCAGCTTTTTTGTTTGTTGTGATTGCTTCATGCTTCTTAATTTTACTTTACAAACTCATGTCATTCTGGTTTGTGGAGCTTTTGGTGGTTCTGTTTTGCATCGGTGGTATAGAGGTGCAATTCTTTACCTTTATTCCTACTTCCTTTTGCTTATTTAATTGTTTTCTTTTAAAGTTTTGATGCAAGATAACTTTTTGAATGTCATCTGTCATTAAATTCAAGCTGAAGCTTCAAATGCCATACTGTATAGTGCCAATATATGACCTCAAAGAAGAAACTAGAATTTGATGCACATCAAAACCTAAACAATAAGATGCTAAGGGTCAGACATTCTATGAGCCTGGCATAGATTTTTGTATTTAATTTATGTTCTTTTTCAAAGTAGATTGAATTTCCACATTGATCCAACTCTGAAATTCTTTCTAAATTTTTTGTCACATGATTGTAGTTTTGTGCACCATGTTATTTTGGAACTTTGATTTCAAATAATCTTGGTGTACTTATCTTTTATTTTGATATTTTTAAAGGCAATTTATTATTGATTAGTTAAGTTGTTTATGTATCATTCATTTATTGGATATTTTGAAACTTTTTTTTTATTTGCATATCAAATTACTAATCAAATTACTTGTTCTGTATCAGGGTCTACAAACATGCTTGGTAGCTTTGTTATCACGGTATACCGCCTCGTACTTTGTGTCATTTATAGGCTGCATGTTATTTTCTTTCAACATATTAGTTATGCCAACTATTTATTTTGCTTACAAGAGTATTGTTAATTATCAAGCGCTCTTTATAATATTTTTACTAGAATTTTGTACTACATTACTTGAGAATTGTTATATATCTTTTAACATTTTCTTCCATTGTTTCATCTTTGTTGACCAAACTGCTCTAATATATCATTTATTAGAAAGTATTGCTTCTGTTTAAGATTATGTCCCTGACAAATTGTTTTAGAGAACAGTAAAAGGACTGTTTGTTAGCAAAATCCACAAAAAATAATTCTTATAGCAAGATATTCTGAAAAATAATATTAACTCATGCACCATGAGGATTTTATTCAGACTGATCAGATGAAACAGTTTGACTGCACTTTGGAAGGCTCCCACAATCATTTATGGCACTATCAGTATCATTTTATATCATCTTTAGATGTTTCACAGAGGATCTCAGCTTGATATTTTGTTGGCCAAATGGTTGTTTAAATTGGTTTGCACAAATAATTTAACTGATACATGAGATATTCAATTTATCCAAGATTGGTAGGTAGTACCATGAGTGAAGGTAATGAGCGATCATTGAACTGAGAATTCCAAGATCGCAACAAACACTGGTCTTCTAGAAAGTATATGAAGGGGAAAAGAGGATAACAAAAAATAGAGAACTATTTTTGGATTGAAATTGCTTGATTCTTGATTGATGAAAAATTAAATATAGCCAACTCATACAATTTAGTCCAACATAAAACTTGGCCTAGCATAGTATTTAACTATTTATAGAGTATAACTTTTCTAGTACTATGTTCCATAGATTAATTCATGTTAAGACTAATGATAATAGTTCCAAATATAATTTAAAGTGAATATAATTTATCTATTATTCTTTAGCGCTGACATGGAGCTACGATATAACGTGGTTGTGAGCACACATATTGCTCCTTTCTTAGATAGCGTGCTTGTCCTCAAGCAAATGGACGGACGTAACTAGCAATCTTTTGGCTAAGAAAATGACAAGATCTCATGTACTCAATCTGGGAAAGAAAACACCAAACATCAATCTTACTAATCTTCTGAAAAGAGGATGAAGGATAATAAGAGATAAAGATAATAGAATTATTTTAAGTTAAACTTCCTTGGTGTAAAAATAGTTTATGATTAACTCGTATAAATTAGTTAATGCTGTAGAGTTCCGTAAGACTCTTTATTTGAACCAAACCACTCCTAATCAAGTTATACAAGAATAAAGTTACTGCTTCTTTTGTATGATATATCATCCCAATTTTAAATATTTAAAAATATACAATATAATTACGTATTGTCTTATTCTTTACTGCTGATGATAAGCCCTGCACGTGGCATTTAAGCACTAACAACACATCCCTTCAGAATTATCAAATATAGCACACTTTTTGCCAGAGACATCAAATGTGGAATTTGTCTTAAACATAACCACAAGGAGATCATATTCTATACCCTGTTGCTAGAATAAGATATTGCTTGATATATAGCAATGACTAGTTCAAACTGTTCTGATGGAATAGTTTAGCTCACTTTGCTGTGTATGAAGGTGAAAAGAGACGTGATATTCCAGGGAAATATGGCTGGCCAAGCTCTACAATGACTTTTAAATACGATTTCTCATATAAAAAATACCATCATAAAACAAAATAAAGAAACTTTGTTCCTCTAGATATTTGTAGTGCAATGAAACATCTGTAGTTTCATCTACTATTAAACTCATCAATTAAATAGTCCTTATACCTAGAAAAGCAACACATTTTCTATTTTCATTTTCATACCGTCACATTGTCACATCCTAGCAGCTTTATTCATTTAATAACTGTACCTGTTTGACCAATCACTCGAGATCTACTATGTCTTCACTAAGGACTCAGCTTTAGCTAAGGTAGTGCAACTAAAACTTGTATAACATGATTAATAGTTCTATGGCTTGTTGCAAGTTAGTGTTTTCATCCAGCCAGTATGATTAAACACTACAAGTGGTAAATGATTATGATATGCGGATTTTTCCAGTTGGTTCAAACGTGCTGGAGAGTCTTTCATTAAAGTTCCCTACATTGGAGCCGTCTCCTACCTAACACTAGCTCTCTCTCCATTATGCATTAACTTTGCTGTTGTATGGGCTGTCTATCGCCGTGAATCCTTTGCATGGATCGGCCAAGATATCCTGGTAGGAACTAGCTTTATTTTTCTGACATAAGTAATCACAAAAGACATTGTTATTTATTTTGGTGTCTCTTTCTCTCTTTATTATAATTTTCAAGTGATTTTCGCTGAATTTGGCCCTTTTGTTAACTTCATGTATCTTCTGTTACTTGTAGCAACTAATCAAATCTTGAAAAGCAATAGTTACCTAGCATCACCTACCTGAATGACTTCACAGGACCTGTGATCTACTTTCATTGTGAATAGAGCTGGCAATATTAGACATGACCCAATGACACAACCAGACTTGACCCAATCTCTAGACATGAATCAACAAAGAAAAAAAATCTGAAATAACATAGTAGAATTCGAATATATAAATATAAATGGATACCACAATTGATCCGTTTTCAAAGAAAACTCATTTTAAAAATATTGTTTTTTATGTCATGTAACTTAATTCATTAGAATGGTTAAGTTTATCTTGCACCTTATTAAATTATTTTTATATATAATTTTTTTTTTATGTTATCTTATATTATTTTTTATTTAACGATTGATGTAACCCATTTACAACACAATTACACAATTGTCACCCCTAATTGTGACTGATACTTAGGCTAGAAATCAGATCTGCCAATTTGGTGGAAGATTGAATTCCCAAGACAATAGAGAACTAAAATTTCCCCCTTTTTTAAGAGAAAGGAATAAACCCACCAAAATTTCACTTCCAAGACCCTTGCTAAGCCAGTTGGCACCTTCACATGTAGAAAATTAGTAATTATAAATGTGAACTGTTAAAAAATATTACATATGTAGAAATGGCCACATATACTGCAGCTTAGTACTTGTCATTTTGAAATTTACATTTAGTCGAGACTTCTCATTTCATTAATTGTTTTGAGAGAGAAAGCAAGAGTTGATGTCTTCTTTAGAATTAAATTGGTTGGATAAATATTTGAGTAAAAGTCTCTTCCATTAGTTAATCTAGATGGCTTCAAGCTACTACTGTCTAGATAACTCTTAGGCTCTACTTTGTATTTCAATTATATACACATGTTTTCAATCATTTCCTGGTTGCCTGTGGTGATTGTGAACTGAAGTTTTTTAATGCACTGTCATATGTGTCACCTTACTATGCATAATTACCTCATCGAGTTACTTTCACTGTCATTTATGTTAATCTACTTCTATATCAATCAGGGCATTGCATTGATTATCACAGTTCTCCAAATTGTTCGAGTACCTAACCTCAAGGTTAGTTTTCTTCTGCATTTCTGCTCAAAAAAGTTCTCTTCTTTTTTGAATAACATGATTAGAGCTGTGCTATGCTTGCATGGTGGTGATTAGAATACTGTGTCATTACTGAATCCTAATAGGAATGTGTCTGAATATTATTTTCTATTATTTTCTTGAATCATTTAAAGCTAATATGGCTAGAACATCATGAGGCTTTTCTGCTCTGACACAGATTTCAGGGTCATAAGTGCTAAGATAGCTATATGCTCATTGGAAATATTTTGATTGTGATATCTGTCGCATTTGGAAATGCTTGACATTTACCTCCATTTTGACTTTGTTAGGGGGAAGGATTCCTAATGGGATACCCTTGGTGGCTCCCCACTACTTATTTATAAGTTATTACCGAACAAGCTATATTAAGAATAATCCCTACTTACTATTTCATAATTACATATATGGGTCCATAACACTTCCCTTCAAGCTGGTTCAAATATATCATAAAAATCTAGCTCAACATTCTGCCACTCTCTATCTGTTGACAGCCGCTCGAATCCCTTGGATGTTCAGATGGAATGTTGTTGATGTCGATTGTACCCTCATTGAGGAGATATATCACTAGGTGGAATCCCAGAAGGTGGTGTCTGAGAATATGAGGCCTCAGAAGATGGAGGATGGCGTAATGAATAGAAAGAAGTGGATTTGAAGAATCTCATTTTAGCAAAGATAAAGACATGATAGGACTCGAAGGAGTAACAATGGTAACCTTTCCAGATGTTCACATAATGAAGAAAGATGCACTTGAGAGATCGTGGTGATAACTTATCGCGATCAGAGGACACAGGATGAACAAAGCAAGTGCATTCAAAGATTCGCTGGTGGAAGAGTGGGAATTGGGATGGTGATGTTTGTTTTAAAAATGTCTGTGTTAGGGAAGTGCACTACTTCATTCACTGAGATTTGGTTTATTTAGCCATGGCTAGTATGCTAGAAGTTCAATATATTCCCATCTACCTATGGATTCTTTATCTCTATTTAACAACAGAACTTTTTTCCTTTATATATATAAAGTGTTGTCTTGTCTCTTGGCTCCTGTACAGCTATCTCTAGTTAGTCACTCTATGCATGCTAAGTGGTTTTTAACCCATCCTACAAATATGAATCCCATTGGCGCTTTCTTGTATTTTTCCTAACTGGTGCAACCTTTGCATTGATTGCTTACTTTCTAGATTCTCCATGGGAACAATACCATTTAATATGAGTTTATAGTTGTATATTACAGAATATTGTTGTAGTAATAATGCTCAATGCAATTCTCATGCTTGTTTCCTCCTTGCTGATTCTACGTTTATCTAGAAATTAATGTATTGATCTTCGGTTTTCAGGTGGGCACCGTGCTTCTCAGTTGTGCCTTCTTGTATGACATCTTTTGGGTTTTTATCTCAAAGAGGTGGTTTCATGAAAGTGTCATGATAGTGGTATGTAATATGCTTTTCCTTTCAATTTAATTATAATGGTACGGAGGAAAATTATTCATGCCTTATTCTTAGGTAGCACGAGGGGATAGGACTGCCGAGGATGGTGTGCCTATGCTACTGAAGATGCCTCGCTTGTTTGATCCATGGGGTGGATATAGCATTATTGGTTTTGGTGATATTATTTTACCTGGCCTGATAATTGCCTTTTCATTAAGGTTAAGATCTCTTGTTCTTAGATATCTTTATCTTGTCAGATAGTCTTGGGATGATAATCTTTTGCTTATATATTTAATGAAATGTAGCCTCGTATGATGTTCTTTTGTGATAAAAGTTATATCCAGAAGTCTATTAACTACAGTTCAAATATGATGGTAAAATTGTGTAGCTTTCAATACCGTTCAAAGATGGGAGATTTTTTGGATAACTTGTTGGGAGATTTTCCAAATTGCCGCCATAATTTGTATGCTTCTTCAAAATGTCTCGTAGATTTTCAGATTTGTCAGAATACCACCTAACTTTTTGATTCTGTTCTCGAAAAACCTTCTCTCCTTTGGGTTCTATTTATGGCTGTCCAATCATACATGTAATCTAAATGTCAATGTGCTAAAGTAACTGAAATCTTAACATTCTTATGCAGAAATTTTCTATCATTTCTCCTCCAATAGTCGACTTACCTTTTGCGATTGTCAGATATGATTGGGCAGCAAATAAGAGCTTACGAGCTGGTTATTTCTTGTGGTGCATGGTGGCTTATGGATCTGGTAAGTGCTCCTGGTAGTCTCAGGTATGGGCAGGCTATATTATGAACTTCGAAAATGTGTTAGTAAGCGATAAATGACTAAGCAACTAGTTCCTTTGATCTGCTTGTTTAATCTTGTTAGACTTCCCATTTTGTGGGAACGAAGGGTGAATTCTTCGGTCATTTTCACATTAGTTGGAAGGCATTTGCAAATAGGGGTGATTTCTAGGGGCCAAATTTAGATTCTCTTGATGCTCGGGTAATACTCAAAACACCTTTTGGTACTCAACCTTGTCACAGAATAACAATATTCATAATCTAGCTAAATCTTTAACATTTGAATACTTGATCTTTGGAAACGATAACAAATGCATATCATTTTTATAATCTCCTTTATGAAGCAGTAGATAATGTGGCTCTCACTCTAGAAAGAACACTGTAGACATGACACATCGAAATATAATCAATAACTGAATCTATATTTTGTTTTTCCCTTTGTCTTCCTATTCTGTGCTTTTCTTTTTTGTTCCTCGCTTTCTCTGTTATGCCTAATATGGTCCACAAGCCACCTATGCCGACCACTCTATCCTCTGAGAAAAACAGCACTCAATCTTTGGACGATACTAATCTTATTCTCCACCTCAATTGTAAGGCTGCTCGCGCCTCTCATCCAGAGAATGCATCGATTTGTTCTCTTCCGACTACTCTTCTTTGTCCATTCCTTGCATTGTGCAACAAATAGGTCGATTTACTTCCCATAATTCTACCCTATGTTTCTTTGGCACCTCCATCAGAAGCAAGCAAATGAAATTCTAAGCTGAAAATCACTGAAAGAATACCGCTAAGCTACCATGCTGCTACTTCGATAGTTGCTTCTGTTTAACATTCATTTATGATTTATATTGTTTTGATAATTCTTTGACAGGTCTGCTTATCACTTATGTCGCCTTGAATTTGATGGACGGGCATGGTCAACCAGCCTTGCTTTACATTGTGCCATTCACGTTGGGTAAGTTAGGGTTCCTTCCTCTCGATAAGTGAATGACTTTAAGAAGCCTGTAAAAGTTTCAATGGACTGCGAATCAAACATGCAATTGTTTAACAGCCTTGCTTTACAGTACAGCATGGCTTTCGACGTCTAGAGATATTTGGTGGATTTAAAATTTTCTCATCTCGGAACTAACTGCGATACAGGAACATTTTTGGGCCTCGGGCAGAAAAGAGGAGAGCTTCTAAACCTATGGATACAAGGAGATCCACCAAGAGTTTGTACACATATTCGACATTCTCCGGAGGAGTAAGAATCCTTGCGGGAAATGTGAGCTCAGAAAGGTCACTGACTGCGATGCAGATGTATTGTTTTAGCCTGTACTCGCACTATCGTAGAAGTTTATGAGATGTGTTTCCGAAATACTTACCCGTTATGTAGTGTCTTGTTCTTGTAGTGGCGAGCGGAATAAGAAGTTCGATTTAACATGAAGCCTTGTGGTATAGTGGATCCAATACCTTATCTTTTACATGTTGATGGGGATAAGCATCCCGGGGTTACTATGTTACACGAGGAAATTACATGGCAGGATCCGCCGAGCCAGAGCTTCGAGGATAGACCGAGACTATCTCGGGAGAGTGGACTCAAGCCTCGATGTCAGGCCGGTCATCGGGCTCCCGAGACCATTTCGGGAGAATGAACCCAAGCCCCGAGGTCAGACCGGCCATTGGGCTTCTGGGACCACCTCGGCAGAGCAGATCAAAGCCCCTCGAGGTCAGGTCGAGGTTCTGGTTCTCGAGATCACCTTGGGAGAGCAGATCAGATCCCCCGAGGGTCGGGTTCCTGAGACCATCTGGATAAAACACATGAAGGCCCCGAGGTCAGCTTAGGAGATGAGACCTCGAGATCGATTGGGAGAGTGGAGCTCAAAGATCAATATAGGAGACAAGCCGAGTTCAAGTAGTTGTTCCTCTTTCCAGAACAGGAAAGTCATCGGATAATTATTGTCCACAATACGCGGCAATTAAGTCTTAATAATCGCAGCGGTCGTTATCAAAAAATATCAAGTAATCGATGATTAAGAGACGTGGAGGAGAACGTGGGGACACGTATGACCGAAACCTCAAGTATATAAGGTGCTTCAGCATCCAGGTAAGGGGGTAGCTTTTCCGAATGGAGAGAAACTCTGATTCCTCATTGTCCTCCTGAAAGAGATAAGAATTCTTACTTGAGCGTCGGAGTGAGCTCCGCCGGAAAGCCTTCCGGTGTGTTCTCATTAACGCTCATGTTAATCTCGTAGGACACGATCGTCTTCTCCCCGTCATCGTCCTCATGGGCTGCACTCTAGTGACTCGCAGTCCGCGTCGTTCCCTTCCGGAACAAGTTTGACGTCGTCTGTGGGAAACTAATCAAAGCACATGAAGGAGCACTGTGATGGCAGATCCAGAGGGGCAACCCATCATCCTGACGAGGGAAGAGTTGGATCGCCTAGTCGCCAACGCCGTCAAAAGAGCGCTGGAACAACACTAGATCGAGCAATCCGCCTCCTGACGAGCGGCTTTGGTGCAAGGTGAAATTCTAAGGATCTCCGCCTCGCACCACCGAAATTGAAGATCTGTCTCGCCATCGGCGGGACAGGCAATGACAACTCCAGCGCCCCGGCGAGATTCCCTGGGAGATCTAGAGAGGGCAAACTCTAGCACCTCTAGCTCTCTAAGGCAGGAGAAAGGATCGGGGACGATTGAGGCTTCCAAAGCTCTCATAAAGTCTCCGTCTACCGCTTTTTCTCCAGAGATCATAGTGGATCCCATGCCCAAGCAATTTTGCGGTCCAGGGATTTCTGACTACGACGGGAAGACGGATCCGGAGGACCACGTCTGCAAGTTCGAGAACGCGACCCTCCTACACCAATATACAGATAGTGTGAAGTGCCAGGTGTTCTTGAACACCTTGTCTGGAGCCACTCAGAGATGGTTCCAAAGGCTGCCCCAGGGTTCAATAAACTCTTTCCTGGAGTTTAGAACTGTCTTCTTGCACCACTTCGCCAGCAGCCGGCGATATCAGAAGACGACGCTGAACTTGTTCGCCCTCAAGCAGAAGGCGAAAGAATCGCTGAAGGACTATATCCAGCGGTTCAATGGGTGGCTCAAGACGTGGCGACTGCTACTTCAGAGATCCTCATCATCGTCTCCACGCAAGGACTCTCCGAAGGTGACTTCTTTCGATCACTGGTGAAGAAGCCATCAACCAGATTCGACGGCTTATTAGGGCGCTCCGTCAAACACGTCAACGTCGAAGAGGTGCAACACTCCTGCCGCAAAGATTCGGCGGGAGCCCCTATACAGATCTCGGTACGATCTGAGAGAAGAGAACCACCCGCACCAACTCGGGCGAAAGATCCTCGCTCCGGTAAGGATCACTGGGCTGGTAAGAAGAGGTTGGTGGAGACGGTCGACACCGCGAAAGCTGAACCACCGAAGAAGTACTACGACTTCCACGACAGTACAACACACTCTACAAAGGAGTGCTACGCCTTGAAGAAAAGGAGGTCTCAGCACGCGGACACTAAGCCTCGCAAATGGTGGAATAAAGCAGGGTATCAACGGCGATCCCCTAGGCGAAGTCCTTCCCCTTGTCGACAATAATCCAGAGAGGATAGAATCAGGCAGCGATCCCGGTCACGGTCGAGGGGAAGAAGTCGGGAGATAGGTCCTCGCCAATCTATCTCCCCTGAGAGAGATCCCAAGAAGGCCAAAGCTCGAATGCGTGGGCCTCCATCGAGCCATGTGGGAGTGATCTCTGAATGACCTACCGGGGCAGATTCTCATCGGGCAAGAAAGGCCCACACGCGTCGGCTCGAGAACTACGTCATTGGGACGAGCAGCGACAAGCGCCAGGGCCTTGTCATTTCATTCAACCCCGAAGACATGGAGGATGTGGAAGCTCCCCATGAAGATGCTCTGGTAATCCTCACACGCATAACTAATTACGAGGTTAAGCGCGTCTTTGTAGATACAGGTAGTTTCGTCAATATCCTATACAAGGCGACTCTGGACCATATGTAGATCGTCGAGGGCGAGCTGTATCCGGTCTCCACCCCGCTCTTCGACTTCATCGAATACAGAGTGCAGCCGATAGGGCAGATCTCCCTATCTCTGTCGCTAGGAAATGACACGCTAGAAAGGACAAGAAGGATGCCCTTCATGATCATGGACGCCCCATCATCCTACAATGCCATCTCGGGGCGTCCCGAGACCACCTTGGGAGAGCAAATCAGATCCCCTGAGGTCAGACCGAGAGTCGGGTTCCCGAGACAATCTCGATAAAACACATGAAGACTCCGAGATCAGCTCGGGAGATGAGACCCTGAGACCGACTCGGAGAGTGGAGCCCAAAGATTAATATAGGAGACAACTCAACTTCAAGTAGTCATTCCTCTTTCCAGAACAGGAAAGTCATCAGATAATTATTGTCCGCAACACGTGGCAATTAAGGCCTTAATGATCGCAATGGTCATTACCAAAAGATATCAAATAACCGATGATTAAGGGACGTCAAGAAGAACGTGGGAACACATATGATCGAAACCTCAGGTATATAAAGTGTTTCGGCATCCAGGTAAGGTAAGCTTTTCCGAATGGAGAGAAATTCTGATTCCTCATTGACCTCCTGAAAGAGATAAGAATTCTAACTTGAGCGTCGAAATGGATTCCGTCGGAAAGTCTTCCGGTGTGTTCCCATTAACGCTCGTGTTAATCTCACAGGGCACGATCATCTTCTCTCCGTCATCGTTCTCATGGGTTGCACTTTGATAACTCGTTGTCCACGTCATTCCCTTCCGAAACACTTGCCCTGTTGCTCTGCTGATGTTGAAGAGTAATAACTTGTGTTCTTATGTAGCATGAAGATTTAATTTAAGGGACGGTATCCAAATATGATTAATAATAGTGGTGGTGGTCGTTGTCGTCTTCGTCGTCGGTATTTAAGGATTAAATTTAATTTTGACGTCTGGATGGATGTTTTTTTTTAAATGTATGATTAATTTAATAACGTTAAATTGATGAGGTTGTGAGTTTTTTTCGATTAATTTTTATGATTAGTAAAAAGATTTTACGAGATTAGTTTAATTAGTTTTTAAATTAGTTTAATTAATTTTCAAATTAGTCGGTGTAAATTAAATATTTGACATTCATAATAAAAAAAAGTAAAGTAACAAATAAGAGAATTAAAGTTTAAATTTTTAAAAGTTGAATTTTAAGTGGGTATTAGTCGTATTTTAAATTTATTTGATAGGTAAATCAAGTTAAAAGCCGTCCAGGATGAAGAATCGATTAATAATCAAATTAATTGAATCAACTCAATCAAAATTGAACAAATTGATTTATTTTTTAAATTAACTAAGCTAATCAAATTTTATTACGAAAATCAAACTAATCGAATAAAAAATTAACTAATGGGTCGAAAATTAAAATAATCTGTTTTTTCAACATGTAAATATCAATTAATTGATAACAGACTGCTGAGTTTATTAACAGAGGGTTAAAAATGTAATCGTTGAGGTTCAAGGTCATTAGTTAATTGATAAAATATAATAGTATAACTTTTAAATCAATTCAATTAATTAAATCAATGTCTTATATTTTAAATTTAAAATTGAATCAAATTAATTGAATTAAAATTGAGTTTCTAAATTAATTGAATGTAATTTTTTGTTTGGATCCATTTGGTTTGTTAATTCAATTTGACAACCACGTCTCATCCAACTAACAGGTTAACGCGACAGGATCCTCTCCCAGAGGATCTCTATCCCGCCTATCTTATATTCGTCGGCGACACCCGGCGAGTCATCCGATCATCGATCGAACATCATTGATAATTTTTGATCGTTATCCCGAATCAAATGATATCCTGAAAGAACAGTGAACTGGTTGGAATTGTTGCAATTACAATCTAGCCGAATTCGACGGTGAATCTGGCAAGATCGCAATTGCGGTGATCCCGACAGGTTCACCATACCCCCATGGTATAATTTTGTTCTGGGCAGCGGCAGCCGGTGGTGTCCGATTGACGATCGGATGACTCGCCGACCGTCATCGACAAGTGGGACAGGTGGGACAGAGGGCAAAGTGGGATAGAGGATCTGCCCTCTTAACGCGACAGGATCCTCTGTCCCAAAGGATCCCTATCCCACCTGTCCCACACTCGTCGGCGACAAGCCGGTGAGTCATTCAATCGTCGATTGAGCATCATTGATGATTTTTGATCGTCGTCCCGAATCAAATAATATCTTGAAGGAACGGTGAACTGGTTGGAATTGCCTCAATTGCAATCTCGTAGAATTCGACGGTGAATGCGGCAAGATCGCAATTGCGATAATCCCGACGGGTTTATCGTACCCCTAAGGTATAATTTTGTTCGGGGCGGCGACCGCCGATGGTGTCCGATCGACGATCGGACGACTCGCCGGCCGTCATCGACGAGTCGGATAGGCGGGACAGAGGGCAAAGTGGAACAGAGGATCTGCCCTCTTAATGCGACGGGATCCTCTGTCCCAGAGGATCCTATCCCGCCTGTCCCACACTCATCGGTGATGGCCGGCGAGTCATCCGATCATCGATCGAACATCATCGATGATTTTTTATCATCTTCCCGAATCCAATGATATCTTGAAAGAACGGTGAACCGGTTGGAATTGCCGCAATTGCAATCTCATCGAATTCAACGGTGAATCTAGTAAGATCGCAATTGCGGTGATCCCGACGGGTTCACCGTACCCCCTAGTGTATAATTTTGTTCGGGCGGCGGCCGCCGGTAGTGTCCGATCGGACGACTTGTCAACCGTTATCGACAAGTGGGACAGGCGGGATAGAGGGCAAAGTGGGACAGAGGAACTACCCTCTTAACGCGTCAGGATCATCTGTCCTAGAGGATCCTTATCCCGCCTGTCCCACACTCGTCGACGGCGGCCGGCGAGTTGTCCGATCGTCGATCAAACATCATCGATGATTTTTTGTCATCGTCCCGAATCAAATGATATCATGAAAGAACGGTGAACTGGTTGGAATTGCCGCAATTACAATCTCACCGAATTCGACGGTGAATCCGGCAAGATCGCAATTGCGGTGATCCCGATGAGTTCACCGTACCTTCCAGGATATAATTATGTTCGAGGTCGTGGCCGCCGGTGGTGTCCGATCAACGATCGGACGACTTATCGATTGTCATCGATAAGTGAGACAGACGAAATAAAGGATAAAGTGGGACAGAGAATCTGCCATCCAGGTTAACTCAATTGAGAATTTAATACCACACGTAAGTCCCTGACAGGTCCACCTCTTCCTCGAACCACAGCGGGTTCCCTGAATGGGGTCCAGCCGGGGCCGGTACGTCTGTAGGCAGCATGAATTCTCACGTGCCGGTTCCACTTCCATAAATGGTATAAAATCCGGGTTCACAAACTTCCATTAATTTTCCCTTTTTTATTTTCTTTCCTCTTTTCCCGACCTCCTCCCGGCCGCCGTTCTACCTCGTTCTTCGATTCCCCTCGCGCTGATCCGTCGGACTTTGTAGAAATTACCGGGATGGGGGACTGGTTGGAGCTCTGTCAGGCCGTGATCGTCGGTCTCATCTTCTCCTTCCTCATCGCGAAGCTGATCTCCATCGCCATCTCCTTCACGGAGGACGACGTCAAGGTCGTCCGCGGGAGTGATCTGGCCATCTCGCTCGATGCGTCGAAGGAGGCGGGAGAAGGTGCGCGTGAGTTCGAGAAGAAAATGGAGAGCTTTTTGGAGGATGACAGTGACTGGGAGGGGTTGAATGCACCGAGTTGGACGATGCCTTCGGTGCCGCCGCAGCTTTCGTGGCCGCGGCGGCCGCGGACAAAAAATCGGTAAAGGTGTCGAATGATCTGCAGCTGCAGTTGTATGGACTGTACAAGATTGCGACTGAGGGTCCCTGCATTGTGCCTCAGCCATCCGCGCTCAAGATGACTGCTCGTGCCAAGTGGTATGCCTTTGTCGACTTCTTTGCCCGATTCAGCTGATGTTATCTAAACAAGATCGTTCACTTAAACAATTACCTGGTTGCTTAAATTAATGGCTTTGTCTCTTGAATGTCTGAACCTTTTTTCTTCTTCTCATTATATATGTGACAGATGATAATTACCACTGGCGAATGCTATCTATGACAATATTTCACTGATGATAAGTTAGTTACTTGAGGTTAATTCTGAATTTAACTTGTAAATAAGAAGTTTTGAAATTTGAAGGATCTAACTTAAGGAGGGGATATGCACGGCTGAGACTGAATATTGGAAATATAATATTAGCTAAAGAACTGATAGGATGGATGCACAAAAAAAAATATTCACAGATTAGCATTGATTTATTATGGTTCTTCTGAAGAAATATAATAGTAGCTAGACGGTAGAACTTCTGGTGATAAGGGTTTTAAGTCATAAGTTTGTTCTCTTACTCTAGATTAATGAAAAACATTAAAGTTATAATTTCATGAATCAAATTGTTAGTTGATGCTACAATTTGCTTTTGATTTGGTGATGCTCTAGCAGAGCAGAAAATTTGAGATGAAGTGAGTGGGTGATGGAGATATTTGCAGGAAGCATGTAGAAATTCAATAAAGACATGTTGAATCAACTAAATCTTCTTGCTAAATATCTGTAAATTCATGCTTCAAGAAAATTTAATGAAGTGTCAATCAAGGTCAAACAAATTTCTGATTATTCACTGTTGAACTGTGTATGCTTTCTTTCTTAGGTTACTGTTTGTTTATCCTCACAAACATTCTCCTATTTTAGTAAGGTGCAATTTCGAAAGCCTGTTTGTAATTGTTGCTTAAATGTTCCAATAATATCTATGTGATCTTTGTCTACTCCAAAGCGATTGCTACTATATTTAACCACTTTCATGCGTTTGGATGTCAGATTATAGTCTGTACATTTTGTATATTATGGCTCTTATTTGATATAAATATTCGATGATGATCTGTAAGGAACGCATGGCAGAGGTTGGGTACTATGCCTCCTGAAGAGGCTATGCAGAAGTACATCATGATAATCAGTGAGCTGTATCCTTCTTGGGCAGATGGCTCTACCAAAGTAAGGTCTCAACTCTTTATACTTTCTTCTCTTATTTGAAATGCAAACTCATAAATTGCACAGATATTTTTCTTAATGAATCATACCATCACAGAAAGGAGCTCATGATAAGCTGCTATCTGGTTCAACTGCAAAAGGATCAATGGGTCCAGTTTTTAGCAGTTTTATCCATGAGGAACAGCCAGTGGTTGATTTGTAAGACTCTTAATGCCTTCAGGATGTATTCAATCTGTTGTGTGATAACAATAAGGCCTGCCTATCTGTTCATTAATCATGTTGGTGCTGTTCTGCAACTGATCTTGGATGATGGTTTTATGTTGTTATTTTTCAAATGTAGCACATGTTTTGACGAAACCTGCTGATGTTACTTATTTCTTAATAATGTTATTCTGATCACCTGTTTTTGCTTGTTCAGACTAGTGATCCTTGTTTGTGATGGAAAGTATTAGTTAGTTCTCTCTCAGTACGTGATCTTTACTAATTCATGTTTGTGTTTTGCTTGATGATTGTCTCATAATATGTTGGAATAGGTAGAATCGTAAATGCTACTTGGTAGGCTAGAGAAGTGAAACATTCTTATCATTGATTATGTATCACTCTCTAAATTTCAAGTGTCTTTTTTTTGTCTCCAGACAGTTGGAGCCTATACATGTTTTTGCCAGAGAAGGACAACCAGCTGGGCTATTGACACTTATTACCACCGGTGCTTCAGTAAATTCTAGAGGTTGTGCTGCTTAAGTATTACTAGGCTTTAGATTACTATGACTTCAATTTTTTGCAAAATAAAGTATAATGTCAATGAAAGATTAAGCGTAGTTTTTCTTCTGTTCACCAAAAATGTTAACTTTTAAATGAATAATAGCACACCATTAAAACCCTCCTACCTCAACTAAATTCATTCTTCTTCTTTCGTGTTTTTTTTGTTTTTGTTTTTTTTATGTAAGCAGCTAAGGTGGATTTTAGCAGAAGACCACTGCACCACTATAAACAATGTCTTTACCAGCTCAGCTTATCTAGCTGTCACCCTTTGATTGTCTTGAAGGAAGCATGTCTTCTCTTCAAACTGTAATGATAGAACATAGTTGACATGTGGCTTCTAAGGTTTTTGTTATTTTCTGTTTCATTTTTTTCTTTTATGTGATTGTAATAGCTCCACTATTCTTCCTGTCAGTATTCATCCTTTTCAAATTCCCATTGCAATTATGGAAATGCAAATTGGTTTTAAATTAACCTATGTAGCAATTTTTACAAGCCAATTCATGACCATATTGTATCTCAGACTGAAACATTGGCCATTTGTGTAATTTCAGAAGTAGTCTTTTAGGATATTTGTGTTTCTTTCATAGATATTATCTCAATCAGTACTTTTCTTCAGGCTGTAGCTACAAGTCTGTTATATTGAAAGAACTATTTATATTGAGTTGATTGGTGGGTAGTTAGCCTGTTGCTTCTTGGCTTATGAGTATCTGTTATTGTGTGTAGATTATCTTTTTTTTCACCTGGATGTAGAGATCTATCGATAACACTTCTTATTTACTAGAAATTGGTGGTAGAGTAAAAGGCCAAGTCTAGGCTACAAAGACAAGTGTGAGAAAGAACAAGGAGGGCCAACTTAATCTTGCCAAAATCTTAAGCCCTTGAAATAACTAAACTGCTTAGTTCTCAAACAATGGGGCATTTGTATTGGTTCTAGAAGATTTACTATTTAATGCTGGAGAGCATTTCCTGATTCACTATTGAACTTGTGTCAAAGCTTGACTTTTTTTTTATTAGATATCAAAGCTTGATTTGGATAGTACATAGTTTACAGATTTTTTATCTGTTTCTTTTTTGTTTTTGTTCCTCCATGAACTTGTTGACTTTCCTTCATTGCCACAAGATCTGCTAGGTGGTGACTGAATTGCTAAAGCAGGTCGATTTGCTGTAGGGTCAAAGGATGAGTTTGAGTCTTCGTTGACCTTAATTCGACATGACTTTAACATTAGAAATGTTCTAGAAGATATCTGTGCAGATGCCAAGAATCAACTGTTATCTTAGTATCTTCTTGTAACATATAGAAAAGATTGTCAATCCCATTATAGTTCTGAGAGGCATCACTTATATATAGATCTTCAACCCGACTCCAAATCTCGTAGTTGGAGAAGAAACATCTGAAGATCCTCAAGAACTGCCAAAGAAGAGCAAGCAACCTAACCACCAGTTCTGGTGGATTCAACTATTACGATACAATGAACCTAGTTCCGATATCATGTTAGTAGTGGGGAAAACTATTAGGATTTTCTCACCGTTGGACAGTTTTTTTTAATACATTTGTGCATTTAATTATAATATTTTCATTTCTTTTCGACTTTCTCATGCTTTAACTGGTGGTTGCAGACAGTGAAGGGCGGACCGCTTTGCATTGGGCTGTGGATCGTGGGCATCTTGACGCCGTAAAAACACTTCTCGACAACGACGCACATGTGAATGCTAAGGTTTTGATCTTTCTCATAAATGCTAGCTATGCTAGTAGCGTTTTACAAGATCAAATGTGTTACTCTCCATCATCAAATGTACTAATCATAAACTCACCACAGACGAGAAATGGAGGCAGCAGTCTCTGCAACAACTAGATGACCTCATTTATATGATTGTCGCAATAAAATAAAAATGACTTATATAAGGAGATGGTTAAAATTAGCGAAGTTTTATGTTTAAAGACAAGTTAACATAAGAAGAATAAATGAATTTGTAAGGCCCTCCAAGGTGTAGCACAGGCGGTGGGCGTATGACATCTCTAGCACAACAGTCAGGGTCGATTCTCACGAATTGACGACTGCATGCTCTACCCCACCATATGCCTAATGTCTGTGTACTTGAATTAACCTCCTCCGTATCCCTAGGGCAGACTCTAGGGGGTTATTAAGGTAGCGGATCTACCTTTAATAAATGAATTTGTAAGACATTGGCACACTATCTTATGTTCTCTCATTAGAATAAACATTGAAGGAAACCAGATGTGTTTGATTACAGCTTATATTATGCAGTGAAACTAAATGTTGTGCCAATTGATGCCTAATTATTCAGGTAATGCTGCCGATAATGCAATGGACGAAGTAAAAAAACAATGATTTTTATATGCGATGATCGTTGTGATGGATTATTCATTAACTTCTTTGGATTTTGTTAATACTTAATGCTTTCTGGTTATGAATTTATGAATCGTTTCATCTTGTGATGGCTGTGTGTTTGTTTTCTATGATGTATAGGATGATGAAGGACAAACCCCACTGCATTATGCTGCCCTGTGCGAGAGGGAAGAAATTGCCAAGTTGCTCGTCAGCCATCATGCCGATCCATCAGTGAAGGATGACTTTGACAGTTCACCGGTCGATCTCGGACCCCGATGGGCTTTTCTGACGGCTTCGAGTTAGAATATTTACGATGTTCACGATCACAAACGTATAAAAGGATAGTTTACATTTCACAGTTTATATGTTTTGTTAAGCTGTATGATTCTTTTATGAGTTTAATGCAAGACTGATCGATTTGCTTCATCCTGCTGAATGTGATTGCGCGCGCTGGTTGCTAATCTGAGTTGTTCCGCCATTTTTGCAGTTCGTTTTTTTTTTGGGATAATCCAGGGAGGTGGACGTGCTTTCCTGGTTCGCCCATCGGTAAATTCGGAAGCGCAAGCGGTTCCTTGCTTAGTAAATGATCTAAAATTTTCATTTCATGAGGGTAAAAAAAACCTTGTAGTGCTTTATAGTTATGATTTGAATTGTGAGTACTTGGGTTAAATCTATTGACCTCTTTGCCGCTACATTGTGCGTTTCCTGATTTACCCTAATGGCATGTGAAAAATTTTCGTGGGATCGGATTAGTCGTCCGAGGTTCGACGTTGTCTAACTTCATTAATCATTTTTTACTGATCTTAGTGGTCGGTGAAAAATTTTAATGGGATTGGATTGCCTCAAGTTCAATTGTTATCTAATTAAGTTTTTTTTTTTGTTTTTGAATGTGATCGGAGGGAAGCCTTGGAGGCTTGGAACATCAGTATCAAAGAAAGTTTTTTGCATTGCAATATAGGATAACACTGTCCACGATGAATTCTGTTTTTTGGATTTCATATTGATGAGTCACCCTTTTATGTGATCGAAGGGGAGTCTTGGCACATTAAAATTATTACCGTGTGATTTAGTGGTCATGAACAAGGGCGAATCTAGACAATGGCGAGTGGATTGAAGTTGATCATGTCGACAAGTGGAGAGGCTCTCACTCAGATAACTTGATCGGACAGAAATGACCTAGTCAGATGGACGAGTTGCAACGGCGTGTGAGTTGGGATCGGATCAGAGGCTAGCAGGACAGGGTTGAGTCGGAGTCGGACCCAAAATGAGGACACGGAAGCAGAGGATGAAGAGAAATATTTCAGCTGCAGAATCCCTCTCTTTTGAAGCACCAAGAGTCTTATATAGGGGAGGAGGAGGCCCCCTGTCTTGTCGGGATTGTCTTGTTTTATTAAGAATTAATCTTCTGACACGATTTTTTTACAGCTTAGTCTCCCGAGGATCTGACAGGGCCAAAGGGTCTGTCTTACGCACTGGGAGGGTATGATTATGGCAGGTGTCTTTTACTCATAATGAGGGGATATGAAAGATCTTAAAAAGTCTTATCATAATTAAACTACTGAGACAGTGGGGTCATCTCGGCTTATCTCACTAGGCACGGTGCTCGATCACTGGACTGTCAATCAGCTCTTGGGCAAGCGAGTGGCCTGAGCGGATTCAGTCATTCCTGGTATTAGCCAGTCCGATCGGCCGATCTGGTATGTCCGACCAAGCAGCTATGTACAGATCGTGAGTCATTCAAAGCGGGGATGAGTGATTTTATTTGGCATGGTGATTGGTTCGTCCGGTGGGGAATGCCCGACCGGGATGGTCTCTGCCCGAAACTCACCTACACCTTTTAAAACGGGAGATGTATTCTCTATCTGCCCGACTCAACCTTCCCGATCAGGTCTGCTAACCGGGCCAGTTCCTCCGACCGGCTACTATCTACAGGACTAAATCCCCTAGGAGCCCGATTGTCTTCACCCGATTGAGTCCCCACCCGATCGGGTTTCCTACCCAATCAGATGACACATCCGAATCAGAAGCCCTCACTAAGACCGAGGTTGCGGTGAGGCTGATTGCTCTCAGTCCTCATCGAGCGACTGATGGAGTCCTAGCTATCAGCGATGACCAACGTTAGAAATGGACTTCTTTAAGTAATAATTTAATAATAATTAGGCTTATTAACTTTACCATCATGTAGCCCATGCCTAAGTAATAATAATACTTTAATAAGCAATAATCTAATAATAATTTTATAATTTATTAGTCAAACTGAATTTTTGTTATTAAATATTGTTATTAATAATCTAGATCCGTCCCGGTCATAGAATATAAGATATCACTATGCGTAAGAAATTCTTCTTTGGTATTTCATATTGATGAAATTACCCCTATATGTTTTTGAATGTGATTGCAAATTCACGGATTAATAGTTTCATTTGAGAAAAAAAAACATTTTATGCATGAAAAATTACCATCAATATTTCAGAGACTGTTTTCGTATTTGAATGGAAAAAAAGTTTCTTCGAATAGATGCTTGAGATTGCCATGATAAATGAACTAACATTACTAATATCGTGAAAATTAGGACAAAATGTTTCGACTGAACTGTTTCAAAAGTTTTCAGAGATCTGTTCTAGTCGAAGACAAAAACCAACGAAGCCTCCCCTGCTTCATCATTAAATCCTATGAGCTAGCATACTAATACAAAAATAAGGAAATGGAGTTCTTGATCTCAAATACTTCTCCCCTCGTGACTGATCGTTAGTTCCCATTTACAGCTTAGAGCTCGTCATGCGAGTCGTCGTCGTCGTCCTCGGCGCCCCCTCCCGGCGCGCCACCAGATCTCTGATACACCGCGGAAATGATGGGGTTGCAAACAGCTTCCACCTCCTTGAGCTTCTCGTCGTAGTCCTCTTTTTCAGCGCTCTGGTTGTCGTCGAGCCACTCGAAGGCATCCTTCAGGGCTGCCTCTATTTTCTCCTTCTCTTCGCTCTCGAGCTTATCCGCGAGTTTGTCCTTCTCATTGATGGTGTTCTTCATGTTGTACACATAAGTCTCCAACTGGTTCCGGGCATCAATCTTCTCCTTCACCTTCTTGTCCTCCTCAGCGAACTCCTCTGCCTCGCGAACCATTCGATCAATTTCTTCCTGGCTGAGGCGACCCTTCTCGTTGGTGATGGTGATCTTCTCCGACTTGCCAGTGCCCTTATCTTCTGCCTTCACATTCAGAATGCCATTGGCATCGACCTCGAAAGTGACTTCAATCTGTGGTGTGCCTCTGTGTTATAATCGCAGGCAAAGTTAGCGCGGGAAAGTACTTTCGAACGGCATTACAAATACGACGAACCTGGGTGCTGACGGAATTCCAGTGAGATCAAATTTTCCAAGCAGCCTGCAGTCCTTTGTGAGGCTTCTCTCCCCCTCGAAAACCTACATTGCGGTTTATTAATAATCTTACTAATGATCAAGATAATGAAAAACCGGCGGTACCTGAATGGAGACAGTAGTTTGTTGATCTTGGTAAGTTGTGAAAACTTGAGACTTCTTGGTTGGGATGACTGTGTTCCTTGGAATCAACTTAGTCATCACTCCGCCAACAGTTTCGATGCCAAGGGTAAGGGGAGCGACATCGAGTAGAAGAATATCTGGCACGAAAGAATGTCGCTGTTACAACTGAATTTAAGCTTGGCACATGAACAATCAGACCAGAAGTGTACCTTTGGTTTCTTCACCGCCTTCTCCGCTGAGAATGCTTCCTTGCACAGCTGCACCAAATGCAACGGCCTCATCAGGGTTAACCCCCTTGTTTGGCTCTTTGCCGTCGAAGTAGTCCTTGAGAAGTTGTTGCACCTTGGGAATTCTAGTGCTGCCGCCGACGAGAACAATCTCGTCAATTTGATTCTTCTCCAATCCTGCATCTTCCATTGCTTTCTTCACTGGCCCCATGGTCTTCCTGAATAGATCGTTGTTCAATTCTTCGAAACGGGCACGAGTTAGGGGCTCTGAGAAATCCAAGCCATCGTAAAGTGATTCAATCTCAACGCGGACTTGGTGCTGGTTACTCAAAGCTCTCTTAGCACGTTCACTCTCCCTCCTCAGTTTCCCGAGAGCGCGATTGTCCTTGCTGATATCCTTTCCATGCTTCTTCTTGATCAATTTAATGAAATATTCCATTATTCGCTGATCAAAGTCCTCACCTGTCAAGAGAATCAGCACGTTGTAAGTCGAGAACAAGGCTGATCATGCATATAGACCTTAGGAACACAAGGTCAATAACATTACCTCCCAAATGAGTATCGCCATTTGTTGCGAGAACTTCAAAAACTCCATTATCAATTGTCAAGATACTAACATCGAATGTCCCACCACCAAGGTCGAAAACAAGAATGTTCTTCTCGCCGCCTTTCTTGTCCAGGCCATATGCAATGGCAGCAGCCGTCGGTTCGTTGATTATTCTGGCCACATTCAAGCCAGCAATTACGCCAGCATCTTTGGTTGCCTGTCTTTGGGCGTCATTGAAATAAGCTGGATCATGAAATAGAAGGAAATTAGATTTCTAGGATAAAATCATAGAATTTGATAGGAAGGTACATTCTTAGATTTCTAGGATAAAATCATTGAAATAAGCTGGATCATGAAATAGAAGGAAATTAGATTTCTAGGATAAAATCATAGAATTTGATTGGAAGCTAAAATCTTAGCACGCACCAGGAACAGTAACCACAGCATCTTTAATTTTCTTTCCAAGAAAAGCTTCTGCTGTCTCCTTCATCTTAACTAAAACCATTGCGCTTATCTCCTCAGGACTAAAAACTTTAGTTTCCCCATCCTTGATCTTGACTTCGATATACGGTTTACCATCCTTGTTAACTATTTTGTAGGGGCAAGTTTCATGTCCCTCTGAACTTCCTTATCCTCAAATCTGTATATCAGGAGAAGATTAGAATCAAACGACATAGATCTAATAAGTCAAGAATAAAGAAGAGAAAAAAATAAAAATTAAGAAGAGTAAACTAACTTTCTTCCAATGAGCCTTTTGACATCAAATATAGTTCTTTCTGCATTCACGGCTGCCTGATTCTTTGCAGCCTCACCGATCAATCTCTCAGAATCAGTGAAAGCCACCCACGATGGCGTGATGCGGTTTCCTTGGTCGTTGGCAATGATCTCAACGTGACCATTCTTGTAGACACCAACACAAGAGTAGGTGGTCCCAAGATCAATCCCAATAACTGTTCCCAACTTGGAGGCTTCTTCTTTAGCGATCGAGAATGCAAACAAAGATCCTGCAAATATATTCAGCAAAATATAAGTCTAAATTATCAAATAGCCAACTATTCATGCAAATCCAAAGACTACTTCAAGTACCTCAATGCCAAAACAACCCTAAGGAGATAGACAACTCAATAAAAGAATCGCCATGGTTAGTGAATTAGGCTTTTTTTATGAATCACGATGCTTATTAATTGCCTGCCATAATTATTCTCAAGCAGTCTGGTGTAACTCTTGAGAGATGCTAAAATGAGGGAGGAAAACATAATTTAACATGATATGGCCTTGTATGATGATGAAAAACATATTTTATGAGGTATTAAATTCAACCATTGCAGTTAAAAGTTTAATAGGAACAGAGAAATAAGATCTAGAAATACCCTTCTCCCTAACTCTAGACAACTTCTTAGGGATCCAGTGCAGCTCCTTGTAGTTGTATATGTTGGCTATGATGCATCAATAAACTGCCATCTATAACTCCTAGCTCAGACCAGAGTTAAGAGAAGAGCACGAACTATTGTCCCATTTCAATCGAACAAAAACGATAAGGTAGACGCATTTGAAAATAGAGAATTATTGATAATGCCAAAACGCCATTGAACTAAGTCTCATTCAGAAAGGTCACCCATCGTATCTGTAAGAAGATCTATCGAACGCGAGATTCACTGATTCAGCACACACGAGTAAACAAAAAACCAGTTACCAAGAGCAACGATCGGAAAAATATCTGTGCTCGATTCTATAAACGCACACATTCGCCCCTCTCGGATCAGATCCTAATAGGAGGTCGTAAATCAAACTAATCTGGAGTAAATACATGTCAAAAAGAAACCCAGATCGATTCATTCACCACAAACAAGGCAGATCAGAGCAACAAAGCTGATCCAAAGTAGAATGCGCCACGAGATCGGATCAGGAATACATACCGGCGATTAAGAGCCCCAACAGGATGAAGGACCCGCGATTCCGCAGCGATGAAGCCATAGCCACTTCCCCCGGAGAAAACTCGGTCTCCTTCTCGATCCGATCTCGCTCTCGATCAAGCGCAAACTGATGAACGAACGAGCCCAAGCGGGGAATTTATAAAGGGCTCCGACTCGGATGGTGACGACGGGCGACTCGGGTTCGTGGCACCGCCATTGAGGGCGAAGGAAACATGTCATTTCGACCACGTGGACCAATCAAAACTCGATCTGCTCCGACCCCGGCCAATGGCATACAGCCATGTCGTTGGGGCGACCATAGCCGTTGGATGTTGATCTGACGGGCCTGAGGCGATCTCGGTGTCGCATAGAGAGAGAAAAGGGGCCCGAGTTGATCAACTTCTTAACTGAGTGTCGTTTCTCGATCTTTCTAGATACCAAATTGGCGTTGACTGTGAAGAATTACAATAAAAATTCGGGTCCATGATCCTCATGCAATCTGAAAGATAGAAATCATTTATATGATCAGATGATCACCGATATATTTTATGCAGGTTGAAAATTGATCTCAATAACACCACATGTATATAATATCTATGTCATCTTGTACGATGTATTATAAAATAACGGATTTGAGAATGTTAGTGATCTTGTCACGAAGTGGGGTGGTGACTTCATGGGTCAGATGATCTCTCAGGTGGCACGAATCTGTGAAGTGGCAGAGAACTGACCGTGCTCGGGCGTGACACTGCAAAACAGCGACCGTTAGCAAACCCGCCGAGAGATTTTCCCGGTCAGGCATTCCGACGGTCAAGTCAGTATCCACAGGTATAGTGGTGTGAACTGAATTAAAATGAGGCAAAGGATGCGAGAACTTGCGCACGCGTATCTGCGATAGGGGGAGTGCCAAGCTCATATAACCGGAGGAGCTGACAACCCTTGTCCGTATTGACGAGACAAAGAGTATGATAGCTGTCAGCTCGTAGGGAGCACCTAGGGGTGGCGCGGCATGGCGCGGAGTGCTCGAGCAGCACGAGGATACTGAATGTACAGTTCGAGAATACTGGATCGGCGGACTGACCGCTTAGGACCATCAGAGGTGCATAAGGTGTGAGGAACCCTGTTAGCAGGGTCATACCCTAGATATAATGATGTAGGGGGTGTGGGGGTGAGATAGCCCGTATCTCGAGCGCCGATTGGCGGGCTCGAATGATAGGGACCGAGTCGGGTAATGGCCAGGGAGCGTGGGCAGCCACGCGTCCAACTGGTAGAATGAAAGCGCAGGGTACGTCTTGGGTCGGGAGTTTGTTGAGGGGTGTCTGTTTGATTCTGTTAAGTATCTGGTTTGTGTGATGAAAGGGGAGCATGAACTATTACGTATCCGCCTGTGATGTCTATCCCAGCTCTGGGTCGGGGAGAGGCCCGGGAGTGTGGGTGGCTAAGTCTCTACCTGGTAAGATGGCCGGTGACCAGCTCGCCCTTGCCTCTCGGGAGGCCTTTAGGCTCGGGAACTACCTGCGGACTCTGCTGCTGATATGTCAGTCAGCCCTTCCTAGCGCGGGGCTGGCTGGCGGGCCCGACATGTGCACCTACCCGTAGACAAGATCAGGATCAATTAGTTATCAGGATGACTTGATTAATCTTTTATCTATGTCTGTCCGTGAAGATCGTAACTTCCTTGAACAAAAACCCTTGCTATTTTGATGCCTCATGGCCCCAACATCTGCCATGCTTTTTTGATAACTGAATGATTGCTTAGTTTCTTCTCTCATTTCTCAACGTTGTATACTAGTGATCGTGCTCTATTTCTCATGGTTGCCCTCTGTTCCGATCTTAGAATGGAGTACGGGTCAACTCTTTACAGAGTTATCTCGAGTTAGACTTCCTGATGTGATGACTTTTGCCCTTTAACCGAACATGTCTTTGGGTCGAATTCTAACGGATCTACTATTACCAAATCGTTTATCGCGGGGTTGGTGAATCGGCTTGGGTAAATCGGCTATTTTCAAATTAAACTGGTGTCTGTCGAGAACCAGCAAGATTTCAGGGGTATGCCCTCACTAAAATGGATTAATAGGAGGTTAGAAGGGGGTCAAAACGTACATTGGTGTGGTCCCTCCGTTGCTTAAATCAATTTTGAAGAAATGAACAAAGAAATGAATTGAGGACAGTAGCATAATAGTAGTTTTGAGGTTAATTGTTCATATCTTTTGCTGTTGGAGCAAAAACCTTTTATAAGGAGATAAATGTTGGGATATTTGCGTCTAGTTAGGGGGTGAATAACTTCATTTAGATTTTGTCTACAAATTGTTAGTCAAAACGTAAGAAATATATAGACAAAAACAAAATTAATTAAGAAAATATTAATTCTCTTGATTTACTTGGTCTCCACCTCTTTGAAGTGGCTAATCTAAGAATCCACACCGAAACAATCAAGTTTCACTGTGTTTTTCTCCTTTTCAATCAAACTTGAAGGTGGAGAAATATTTACAAGATGATTTCTTCCTCTTTAGACCATCTCCAACCGGTGCCCCTTTGCACCAAATATGGTATAAAAATTACATCAAATGTCTCCAATCGATCACTATATTTGAACATCAAATTTGGTGTTGCAACAATGCATCACCAAATTTGGTGTTGCACCGTTGCAACACCAAATTTGGTGATATTATTTTTTTAATTGTTTTTATATTTAAAAGATTTATTATAATATATAATTAGTAAATATAATATATATTAGTAAATATTATATTACTAAATATCATAAATAAAAATTAATTTATAATAAATATTTTTTTCATAAGTATTTAATAATATTAATTATTTATTAAAAATATAAATTAAAAAATATAATAACGTATTTTAATTTTATTAAACATAGTTATAAAGATTTAATTGAATAAAAATTGTATTTATTAAACATATTTTAATTATAATTATATTTATAAATTATATCACTAATTTTAAAAAAATATAATAAAATAATTAAAAATTTGATATGCATCAATATAAATACATCATCTATTATGTTGACATACAAAATAAAAATAGTAATGACATAAAATCAAAATATTACTAATAATCACTTAAATACACAAGTAATACAACACACATAAACTTAAAAACATTCAGAGATACAAATAAAAACGATACTGAGATACTTAAACCTAACAAATAAATATAAATAAAGCACACATAATCTTAAAATAACTTCAATAATATTACAATACTAATATTTGGGAAAAACACTCCTCATTCCACTCAAATAATTATGATATTGGCTGTAAAAATATGCAGGATTATGAGATTCTTGATCTTCACCTTGATGTTGATTGAATTGTGATCCTTGTGTCTATATTGAAGATGATTGAGATCCTTCTCCTTGATGTTCAACTGGACGAGATCCCTGGACTTGCGTTCTCTTTTGCATAATTCTAATTTGTTCATTGCGAATATAATCATGCATCATTGGGTCAGAGATCGAGTTCCAATTTTTAAATAAAATTTTAGTTTCTTCCTTGTAGATCATAGCATATGTCATTTTTGTAGTAGCGGCAGTACTTGCATTCATTGCCTTAACAAGTTGAGCAATAATATGAATTACCTTTGCAATTTGTTCATCATTTTTTTCTTCATTTTTGCTTTCTTCACCCCAGGAGGTCGTTTACTAGAACTACCACCGCTATCTGAATCAGTGATATTCATATCAAAAGTAGCCACACAAGGAGATGGAGTACGAAATTCTTCCTCGGATAATTGTTATTCAGATAAACCAGTATTAACATTTTGTCGTCGCGATTTGACGCCTACAGTATTCATATCGTTAGTACCAAATTTTTCAATATCTTTGAGAATATTCCAGACATGATCAAATTCGAAATCCTTTGTATATTTCGGGTCTTGTGCTAACAATACTCTGGCACGAGTTAACTGCAAGAAAACAATTGGACATTAATTATGAAGTTAATGTTATTAATGAACATAGACTTTGATTATAAAATTTAGATATATGGGATATAGTAATTCTGAATGTTAAATTCCCATGATATTGTATTTTTAATTCACTGTCATTGTCTGTGTTATATTAGTAATATATTTTATCTTATTTGTGTGTGATTTTATAATATTTTAAAAATATATTTATGTCCGAATAATTATGTAATAAATATTAAAAATAAAATTCATAATTTTTAATATATATTAATTGGATGTAATTTTTTAAAAAAATTATTAAATATAAATGAATTATTAATTTTAAATATAATAATTATATTCAAAATGATTACTAAATTAAAATTTAGGTCAATAATTAAATTATGAACAAATGAATAAAAAAATAGAATATTCTAAGGAATATTCCTTTTTGGTGTGATATAGTGTGAATGTGTTGGAGTTGAAATAGTGTTTGGTGTTAAGATTGCACCATTTTAATGTGAAAATGACACCAAATTTGGTGTTGAGGGTTGGAGATGGTCTTACAAGATAGGACTTAGAGTTTGAGGAAAATAGTAGGTTTTGGAAGCTTTGGGCACACAACAAAAATGTTTTACAATCACAATTCATAACCTCTTTATGCCCCCAAAAACTTCCTCTTAAATAGAGAAGATAACTATTAATAAAACATCTCAGCCTCGACACTAGTCGACTGCCACTCCTAGCCAACGACTATTTTTCAAACGGACCAGTCGACTGGCCCAATCGACTGATCTTTCTGTGAGTTTCTCTCAACATTGTTAGTCGACTGCTTCCCTCGCCAGTAGACTGCCCAACTTACAAACTCACTCTCAACCTCTCCAGAGTCCATCCTTTGTGTATGCTTTAAAGTCCACTTTGTTGATGCAGTCTGACCCTGATTGTTGTTTTGGTGTTGACACAGATTTTAGTTTAGGTTGATAAGAGGATTGGGATTAAGTCCTGGTCGTGGACTAGGCATACCTAGTGGGACTAGGTTGTATAAAATCCTAACCTGGAGGGTTAGGTGTGAGAAATCCTAGCTTAGAGGGCTAGGTGTTGGAAAATCCGAACCTGGAGGGTTAGGTATGAGAATGTTGGGACCGGGTGCATGTTGACAAGGATACGGGTTCGTAAAATTTTAAATTTTTTACGTGCAGCGGAAGAACTAGCATAAAATAATTTCTCAAATTACTTTAACCACGTATCTAGCATGCAACCTTATGATGTGTTGACATGATCATAAATTAAAACTTTGCGGAAATGTAAACTAATTTACTAAGTACCTCGCGTAACTCGAAGTAAGGGACGAGATCCAACCGTAGCGTCCCTTGGAAGCTCCGCCTCTATTCGCGTCCACGCCGAGTTCTCTTCGGGATGACTTCGCAAAGTCACGAGTTTTGTGCCGACGAGAACTACTAGATTCTCTAAAGGCACAACTAGAAGATCAAGAGAGAAGAAAGGAAACTAACCACAAAGAATGGGAATCTAAATTCCGGGAAGGTAGGAGATGCGATCCGCTTCTTCTTCTTCGGTTCCTTCTTGATGGAAGCTTGCGCCGGCCCTAGGAGGAGGAAACGCCGGCCCTAGGTGGTGTAGCTTGGGCGCCGGCCCTAGGTGGTGTAGCTTGGGCGCCGGCCCTAGGATTAGGGGATGTGGGCGCCGGCCCTAAGGGGAAGGGAGAAGGAGAGGGAGAGATTAAGAGAGAAAAGGAAGGAGCTACTAATCTCTTGATAACTCAATTGGAATTAAAGGCTTGTCTTTGGTTCCTTTATATAGTAGCATCTCCCTTGCCAAGTCTCCCTCTTAACGAAATTTTCATAACAAATTTATCCTATAAATTCTCTTATGAATTATTCCGTTTAAGCCAAGTTTTATTATAACTAACTTTATAATAAAACCAAATCTATCTCTCCTTTTATTATGGAATAAATTTTACAAGAAATTTATAAACTTTCTTATTATGAAAAAAAATCAATTCATAATTGATTTTATAAAATTAAAATAAACCATTCAATGGATCATTTTAATTTCCATAAAAGAATAAATTTCTATAAATTTATTTATATAAATTTCTTTACACAAATTTATTTATCTATAATTTATAAAACAAATCGCGCTAGATTTATTTTATTAATTAAACCAAATAAATTGGTTTCTTCCCCTTGATGTGGCCGGCCAAACCAAGCCGAACCGATCGCGAATTAAACTCATTTAATTCGCCCAATAAGCCTTCAAAAGACATAGCCATTTTTAGCTTCCATCGCGCCTCCGATAAATTCAGATTCGACTTATTTCTCTTGATCAGAAAATCTAATTTTTAACTCGTTTTAAATCCCTCGGATTACTCGTAGTGCGTGTGACTAAATAGGCTTTCGATTTATGTTGGCCGTCTATAATCAACCAATTATAGAACGATCATGAGTGGCACCTAGTAGTACATCATGAACCCCAATTAATCGAAAGATCAACGGTTTGACCTCAGAAGTAATTCTGAAACCCTTCAGCAGCTCTAATGAATCGTGTCTCATTCCCTTCACCATCTTATACCCATTTGGTTCAGGACACGGTCTATGTGTGTCAGTCCCCACTAGGCTGACTATGTCACACCTAGCCCAAGTAGTGTCTTTCTCATCCTTTGGATTTCTAATTACTCTCATGTATTTAAGAGACTTATACTCTAAACATGATATGCTCTGGCCAGAGGCTTTGAGTATCAATCCGACGATAGGCCTGGGTATACATCTCCTCGCAAGGAGTGGTGAATCCTTTGTAAGCTGTTCAAACATCATCGGGCACTTCGGCTTATACCCAACCATCCTGGGTCCACACCTCCTTGGAGATGCTTGCTTAAGATGTTAAAGTATAAGTCTCCATGACTAAGATGACTTGAACACCGCAAGTCAAAGAAACATCGCACTTAAGCTGCGGTAAGAACTTCACTGACCTGTCTATGTATAGACTACCATGTGAAGTTTTACAACTAGTCACTCCAATGAACTAGTTCCCTTAACTAGCATCCATGTTTATCTCCGGACATCCCAATGTCGCCAGCCAGTGAGAATCAGCTGATTAGAGAATAACTCATGCTAGTCTCAACAGAATTAATAGTGTCCGTTTTTATCAATTCATCGACTAGGGATATTTTCAATACTTCACAATTGCACATTTAGAGATAATCACTAGTTGTGATCCCATCACAAATTCTCTTATGCTGTGAATTGTATTGCGGACATTCAGTAGATGAGTTTAAGATCCCAATCAAATACACAAACATGTATACTCAAATAGTGAATTATCATTTATTAAAATAAATGTTTACAATCATAAGGCGATTGCCTTAGGACACTTCTCTCATATCACTAACAGAGAAATCCTAGCTTGGAGGGCTAGGTTTTGAAAAATCCTAACCTGGAGGGTTTGGTGTGGAAAAATCCTAGCTTGGAGGGCTAGGTGTTGAAAAATCCTAACCTAGAGGGTTAGGTGTCGAAAAGTCCTAGCTTGGAGGGCTAGGTGTGAAAAATCCTAGCTTGGAGGGTTAGGTGTGAAAAGTCCTAACTTGAAGGGTTAGGTGTTTGGAAATCCTGGTGAGTGAAGCCGGATCCTGGTGAGTGAAGCCAAGTTGACTGAAGTCCCGGTGAGTGAAGCTGGGCATGGAGTCTTGGTCCGAGGGATCAAACACGAGTCGGAGATGGGCCGGAGGCTAGTTCTCTTGACTTAGAGTAGGTTTGGCCTTGCCCGGATCGGTCTGGTGACCGATCAGGGAAGTTGGCACGAAGTTCCCACATGGATCGGTCTGGTGACCGATCCAGCGATGTCTGATCGGTCTGGTGACCGATCAGGGAGCTTCCAGTAACTTTGGCAAACCTACTGATCGGCTCCTGATCGGGCTGGCGACCGATCAGGGAGAGACCTTGACCGATCAATCTGAACGATCAATTGTCGTGAGGTCTCTCACCCTGACCGATCAGCCTAGAGCCTGATCTGTCTGGGATCAGCCTGATCGGTCTGGTGACTGATCATCCAGTGTATTTCAGGCGGGATTGTGACAAGCTGATTTCTGGATCGATTTGGTGACCGATCTGGTGACCGGTCGAGGTGACCGATCATACAAGCTTGCGATCCCAGGTTTCTCACTACGGACCGATCAGGATGAAGCCTGATCGGTCTGGGATCATCCTGATCGGTCTGGTGACCGATCACTTTAATTCAAAATGCACTGTCAGACGCTCTGATCACGTCTGATCATATCTGATTTCTCTGCGGTTCATCTCTGATACATAATTCTCTATATGATTTGCTGTGCTAATGATCTGATTAAGTTGTAGGTGACAGGAATGGATTCAAATACTCAAGGACGGTCAATGGGAGTCTTTCCTTGGAGCAGGTTTGTCCATTTGCCATCTCAGGTTGCAACGGTTGCTGGCGCTGCTGGAGCTGCTGACTGGGGCTAGGCTGAGGGAAGCTCAGGGAGTACAGGAGAGCTTAGTGGTAGGCTGGTGGTTGCAGGTGAGCAGCTGGAGGCTGCAGTGAGATGACCTGGCGATCAGTGGAGGGACTTAAGCGCTAGGTGGCGAAGAAGTTTCAACAACAGCATCGCTGCATACACTTGATCAGTTTTTTTTCTGTTCTTGCGACAACTCTTGTTTCTGCTTGTGCAATTACTTCCATCATCTCTTGAGCAAGCAACTGTGATCTTTGAAGCAACCTTGTGTTACTTGAGCACTTAGAAAATGAAACAAGGAGCTTGAGTCCATCAGCGAGAAGACACGAAGAGGAGAGTCTTGCGTGAGATCTGCGCTGGGTGGAGCTCGGAGAAGTTTGCTTGTGTTATTGTGGTTCTAAGTGCTAAGTAAGATCCTTCTTGTGTTTCCTGTACTTTATACTTCATCATCTTGAAACGCTGTGGAGAGGTTACTCCACCGAGAAGGAGGTTGCATTTTATCCGGTGTTCACCGGGGCTTGATCTGCCAATGATCAAGGGATCGCCCACCTTACGGGCACGCCAAGGAGTAGAGGCAAGTTATTCCCAAACCTTGTAAACCCTCTTGTTAGCGTTCTTGTGTTTGTTCTTAGCTTAGGGTTTCAATTCTGCATACTCTGTTTTTGTTTGCTTCTGCTGTGCTACTAAACGTTTAAGTGCAGAAATTTGCAAAGTGTTAAGTTTCAGTGTCTGGCTACATACACCTCCCCCCCTCTCTAGCCATCCAAGGTCCAACACACTTTGTTGGTGCAGAAGGCACCAAAGTCTAACCTGTGTTTTGATAATGGTAACATAGGTCAAAAGTTAAGTCTTACTTGTTTTCTAACAAGTTATTTTAAGTGTGCAATATTAAAGCCCTAGCAAAGGACTGCTAGGCAACTGGCAAAGGATTGCCAGTCTTAAAGCCCTAGCGAAGGACTGCTAGGCAACTGGCGAAGCACTGCCAGTATCCAAGACCTAACAAAGGACCGTCAGGTAAAAGTCCAACCAAAGGAGCGGTTGGCATCAGGTAAATTCTCCCGAGAGGAGTAGGTGAGGACGCGTTCCCCGTCGAGGGAACAGTAGGCGTCGGTTCGACCTAGGGCTTCATTTTGGAGACCAAAGTCAGAACCAAGACAGCTAAGGCTGTATAAATATAATAAATTATTATGTTATTGTGTTTTGGACTAACCCTGGATGCAGGACCGAAGGAACGTGTGTCTGCAGCTCAGAAAGCTTCAAAGGAGAGAGACAGTTACTGAGTAGGGCGCCCGGAGCATCCCGGGCGCCCCCAAGGGCCATACAAAACAAGTAACAAGAATAATGGTTCGAATACACACTGGGCCGGGCGCCCCCGTGCACCCGGGCGCCCCGCTGCTCCCGGGCGCCCCCTGCACTGCGGGCGCCCCCATGCGCATACATCGAACCAAAAGCCTTCGAAGCCAAGAGATGAGGCTTTGACCCGTTCAATACGGGCGCCCCGAACGACCCGGGCGCCCCGGTCAAAGCGGATCCAGAGGATCAGACGCGACCGAGGTTTGTGCGGATCAAAAGCCACGTGGGGGCGCCCCCTAGCCCTATATAAAGGGCCCTCGACCCCAGGCTTCTAACATCAATTCTTTCAACCCCTCAAAGCTCCTCTACGCTCGTGCTTCGCTCCAGAAACGCTTCACCTCGAGCCGACGACGTCCCGCTGCCCCGAAAATAGTCGACACACTCCGGACGTCGGTAACGAAGAGCTTAATATTTTATTATTATTTTATTGCACTATCTCTATAATTGAAATTATTGTAATCTATTTGCGCGAATATAGAATTGCCCATAGTAAACGGTCAACGACCGTGGGCCTTGGAGTAGGAGTCGACACAGGCTCCGAACCAAGTAAAAACCATTGTGTCTTTGTGCTGTGTCTCGTATTTTTAATTCCGTTGTGCACTTACTCTTAGTTTTCCGAAAAAGAACGATTTCCGATATTCACCCCCCCCTCTATCGGTTTTTCACGATCCAACAAGTGGTATCAGAGCGGGGAATTCAAACTTGGTGCAACCACCAGTTTGAAATTTTTTTTCGGATTTTTTTTCGAATTTAATTTTTTTTTTTTACTTAATTATCTTTATCCCACACTGCTAATCCAAGACCAAGTCTTGGGACACCTTTGTTTGTAAGTTTCCTTTTACAAAACAAATGTCTATGCAAGAGGGATTCAGCACCGCTAGACCTCCACTCTCCAGTGGAGAAGACTTTTCCTACTGGAAAAGTCGCATGGAGGTCAACCTGAAAACTCAGGTGGACATGTGGATCATTATCCAGTCCGGTCTGGAGATCCCTCGAAATGCGGAAGGACTTCCACAAAGCTACTCGGAGTGGGACAACACTCTAAAGCGCAAGATAGAAGCCGACGCAAAAGCAACGCAAACCCTACAATGCGGGCTGACAAAGGAAGAGCTGAACCGAGTGGGCCCCTTCAACAGTGCAAAAGAGCTATGGACGAAACTGATCAAGCTGCACGAAGGGACTTCAGACACCAGGATCAGCAAAAGGGATCTGCTACTGAACAAGCTCTACACCATCAAAATGGCCGACAACGAAACAGCAGCCCAGCTCCACGCACGAATCCAAGAGGTAATGAACGGTCTTCACACAATAGGTCATAAGGTCGAAAACTGTGACCTAATAAGGTATGCTCTAAACGCATTCCCAAGAAATACCTTGTGGGCATCTATGGTAGATGCATACAAGGTATCCAGGGATCTTTCTAAAATAAAACTAGATGAATTATTTTCTGAACTAGAACTGCACGAACAGACTAACACCAATTCGGTCGAAAAAGGTATCGCTTTCATTGCAGGTAAAAATCTAAAGACAACGAAGAAGAAAACTGAACCTGAACCTGAGTCTGACTCAGACTCAGAAGATGAAGAAGGAGATCAAACTAAGCTGGTCCGGCTCGCTCGAAGCTACTACAAGGAGCTGAAGAACCGAACCAACAAACGGAAAACCGGCCGAAGAAAAGACGAACCAGTTGAACCCACGAACAAGCCTAATGTAACCTGCTACGAGTGCAAGAAGAAGGGCCACTACAAGACAGAGTGTCCAAATCTGAAAGAGTCCAAGAAAACGAGAAGAAAGAAGGCGCTCCAAGCAACCTGGGACGAGTCTTCCTCAGAAGAAGAGACAGAGGCACCCCAGTCCAATCTCCTAGCTCTGACCGCCTCAGTCGAAACCGAGTCAGAATCAGAACAAGAGGACGGCGAGCTGACCTTCACAGAAGACGGAGAAATTAAGGTAACTGGTTTTAATAGATTACAGTTAACTGAATTGATTTCTTTTCTTTCTCGTGATTTGGCAAAAGCCAAACTCCGGGTCGAATCCCTCCGACAGGAAGTAAAACTCCTGAAAGAGGGAGCTGACTCTAAACCCTCAACCGAGAAGGTTCAGGAAGGAACTCCCACTCAAGTTGAAAAACTTGAAAAGGAAAACTCCTCCCTGAAAACTAAGGTTAAGGATCTTAGATCAGCCCTAGAACGATACACTTCTGGTTCCAAAAATCTTGACATGATTCTTGGGAAACAGAAGCCCCTTCTAAATCGATCTAGACTTGGCTATCGAACCAAATCCCGACAAAGATCGTATTTGGTTGTACTGAATCAGTCCAGAGGCAAAATTCAGGCATGGGTACCTAAACTATGCCTGAACAAACCAACTGGATCAAATCAGTATTGGATCCCCAAGGACAAGATTCACATCTTGCCTAATCATCACCGTGGCTTTAGTCCAGGGTGAGCCAAACTGAAAACTATTTTCATTATTAGATAAACTTGTATTTCTTGATTGAAACTGCTTGTTTGATTGTCTATTTAATTTCTGCAATTTACCATGCTTAGACTTAGGTTAGTTTAAGGACTAAACAAACTTAGCTGAAATTTGACAACATAGTATTGGGTAGAGGTGAGATGATAGTACGTTAGGGAAATCAATTCTAATAAGATCAAGTTCACTTGGTCTCTTTAGACTGGTGAAACTAGCCGAAGCTACCGATCCAAAACTCAAACTAGTTAGACCAGAAATTTTTCAAATAATAATTTTGAAAATGAAATTTCATTAAAAGGTTTTGTCAAGGAAAGGGTGGATGATCCCATAAGGCTACGGCCAAAGAAGGCCTAGTGCCTCGCCAAGACCTGGAAGCCAATTTCTGAAATTCAAATTCAAATTATTTTTGTCAAATTCGAATCTAGCACAAAAATTCAGTTATTTGTAGATTTAAACTTCTTTTAAATTTTTTTTTAAATTAATTAAGTTTTCAAACTTAATCAAAATTTTTCAAAATAGTTTTTCTAATCTAAACCTGTCTCACGAAACCTATAAGGTTAACGTGATTGAAAACCCTAGATTTAAGTGAGACAGTAGAATTAAGACTCAAGTAATTTTTGGATAATTTTGCATTTGTCAAACCTTGGTCAACACAATCCAACCTTGGTCAACATGGTCAAACCATGGACAACCTTGGTCAACACAGTCCAACCTTGCCAAACTATGGTCAAAACAGTCAAAATCAATCCCAATCATGGTCAAATTGATTAAACCATAGTTAAACAATGACAAGACAAATTTTTGTCTCTACATACCCTTGAGAAGGGCGCCCGGGACCACACGGGCGCCCCCCCCCTTGCTTTTTCGTTCCTCGAGACAGAAAAGCTGTCAGCCCTTGACCAGGGCGCCCGAAACCACGCGGGCGCCCCCATCACCTCCAATGATGTCAAATCAACCTGTTGAGGGCGCCCGGGCTGTCCCGGGCGCCCCCAACTAGTCCTTTAACTGCCTTTGGCAGCAGCCCTGACCAGGGCGCCCGGAAGCTCCCGGGCGCCCCCATGAAATTGCCTATAAAAGGCACCCGAAACTCCTTCACTTCCCACACCAAAACCAACCCTCTTCTCCATTTCTTACTCTTCAAGAAGACCTTGCAAGTCCTCTCCCTCAACTATGCCTCCTCGTGCCGTCCGGTATGATTAGTAATTTTATTGCATTTAAATTTATTCCATGCAATATCTTTATTCATTCTTTAACTTCTTTAACTTCAAAGACGCCGACCGAACCCGGCCAACCCCGGTGCCCAACCTAGTCCCGATCCTAGATTTCCTAATCTAGAGTTATGCAATAGGTTCGCACAAACAGTCTACAAGCCTATTAAAACGAGCTATCTCAATAGGCATTTTTTTACCCAATCATGCCCTGTCACCATGAACATCATCAATTTCTATCAATTGGATAATCTTGTCTTCTGCACACATACCATAAATGAAACCCTATGTGCAGAATTTTACAATAATATTATTCGACAAGATAATCTTATGTTTCACACCACTGTCCAAGGGATCCCCTTAACCATCACCCCTACTCTATTAAACCGTTTCCTAGGACTGCGACCCTCACAGTCCATATTCTGCTGTTATCCTCCTAGGAACCCCCCATTTGATCCCCCCTACTCAGATATTACCCTAGATACCATTCACTCCTATTTCTTTAGGGCAGACCTCCCCACAAACAGACGCTTCCTAGCTGTTGAACTTCAGGCCCAGAACTATGCCTTGTATAGAGTTCTGGCCCGCTGTATCCTACCACTCTCTACCCGAGACCTAGGGACTATGAGACCCTTTCATGCTTTCCTTCTTTATGCCCTGGTCCACCACCTTGACATAGACATTGGACTCCATATGTTCCATACCATTCTGCATGCGTCCAGAGTCACGACCCAGGGACGAGTACGCACACCATACTGCCATATCATCACGTCTCTCCTTCATCACCACGGTCGTGACATAACCTTGGGTGAAATCACCACTATGACCGACTTTGACGAAATCGGATTTAGGAACTTCTCCTTAGCGGGTCTAGAGGTGTCGGCCACCGGGGTTCTTAGTTGGCGACGACAGCAGGCCGGAGCACCAGTCGACTCAGACGAGGAGGTTGAAGTCGACGTCGGAGATATAGCAGCAGCAGCCCGAGCGCACATAGATGAACCTGCTCGACCGACACTTTACGACCGAGTGACTCAGCTAGAGACCCGCGTACAGAGCCTCTGAGAGGAAGTGGAGGCCAATCACGCTGAAGAAATGGAAACAAATCTGGGCTACTACAACAGCTACATGAGCGCACATCGAGCTGAGAGGGAGGCCAGAGAGGCAGAGTATCATGAGATGATGACCCTATTTCGATCCTGGCAGCCAGGCTCCTCCGATCATCCCGGTCCTTCATCTTAGATTCACCTAGTATTGTACCTATTTGACTATCCCTACTCAGTAGGGTTGACTTGTGTTTGACTATATGACTGTGTTGAACCTTGAGTACTTACTTTACTTTATGTTGACTAGCTTATACTCACTAGTTAGGATTGTGTTCAGTAGAATAGTTTAACTCAATTGTTTTTACTCTACTTGATTTCAAAAATAAGTTTTCTAAAATTAGAATTTTGAAAAAAAAAACTATTTTATTTAAATGTCAAAATCAATTTTCATTTTCAACTTAGCTTTATTTATTTCAAAAATCAATTTTAAAATCTTTTCGACTTAGTTTTATATTTATTTTAAAACTACCCCCTTCAAAACTAGGTTTTTTGTTCGAAAATGGACTTAGTCTAGGCTTTAACCCTAGAACTGCATGCACCTATAGACTTAGAAGTCAGCATCTCACAAACACCTTAGGGTACTTTTGATTGATAACCTAGAAAGGGTTGAGATGCTTAGGTCTTTGCCTCAATTCAAGATGCTTTAAGTCAGTGCATCTGCAGAAATTGGGGCACTAAATATAACTTATATAGCAATCAAGTTAAGTGTCAAGTTTAGAAAATCTAACTTGAACAAAAACACTTAACTTGACTAACCCTAGCAAAAACTACTGTTTATAACAGTTAGTAAGTAGTTAATTGGGTTAGACAGGTCCATACAGAGAATTGATTGATTTAGTGTAAATTTAATGATGAATTGATTCGGTACAGCAAAAATTTTACTTTTTCATTGATTTATGCTGTATTTATTTTTTTTATATATGGCAAAGGGGGAGAGATAGGAAAGGAGAGAGTAAAATTTCTTTTCAAAATTTTCTTAAGTAAAATTTCTTTTTAAAATTTTCTTAACTCCATCCTTTATTCAAAAAGTATTCAAAAGTTTTTTTTGTAAAAAATTCAAAAGTTTAACTTTTTGAAAAATATTTAAGTTTTCAAAACTTGTATTCAAAATTTTAACTTTTTGAAAAACACTTAAGCTTTTAAAACTTGTATTCAAAAGTTTAACTTTTTGAAAAACACTTAAGCTTTCAAAACTTGTATTCAAAAGTTTAACTTTTTGAAAAACACTTAAGCTTTCAAAACTTGTATTCAAAAGTTTAACTTTTTGAAAAATACTTAAGCTTTCAAAACTTGTATTCAAAAGTTAACTTTTTGAAAAATACTTAACCTTTCAAAACTTGTATTCAAAAGTTTAACTTTTTGAAAAATACTTAAGCTTTCAAAACTTGTATTCAAAAGTTTAACTTTTTGAAAAATACTTAAGCTTTCAAAACTTCTACTTAAGTTTTCAAAATTCTGCTAAGTCCTTCAAAATATCTACTTAAGCTTTCAAAGTTAACTAAGTACTTAAGTTTTTTTTAAAGCTAACACTTTCAAAACCTTTGAGTACCTTGAAACTTAAAAGCCTCAAACTTTTTAAGTACTCAAAGATCATGTTTCAAAAAATTTCTTATATACTTTTTAAAAGTACCTAAGTGCAAGTTTATACCCCGCCAACTTTTGAAACATCTAGGGGGAGATTCCTTCTAGGGGGAGGGAACAAAACTTTAATTTTTTTATTAAACTTAACTTTTTGAACTAGGGTTGCCATAAATCAAAAAAGGGGGAGATTGTTGGTGCAGAAGGCACCAAAGTCTAACCTGTGTTTTGATAATGGCAACATAGGTCAAAAGTTAAGTCTTACTTGTTTTCTAACAAGTTATTTTAAGTGTGCAGTATTAAAGCCCTAGCAAAGGACTGCTAGGCAACTGGCAAAGGATTTCCAGTCTTAAAGCCCTAGCGAAGGACTGCTAGGCAACTGGCGAAGGACTGCCAGTATCCAAGACCTGACAAAGGACCGTCAGGCAAAAGTCCAACCAAAGGAGCGGTTGACATCAGGTAAATTCTTCCGAGAGGAGTAGGTGAGGACGCGTTCCCCGTCGAGGGAACAGTAGGCGTCGGTTCGACCTAGGGCTTCATTTTGGAGACCAAAGTCAGAACCAAGACAGCTAAGGCTGTATAAATATAATAAATTATTATGTTATTGTGTTTTGGACTAACCCTGGATGTAGGACCGAAGGAACGTGTGTCTGCAGCTCAGAAAGCTTCAAAGGAGAGAGGCAGTTACTGAGTAGGGCGCCCGGAGCATCCCGGGCGCCCCCAAGGGTTATACAAAACAAGTAACAAGAATAATGGTTCGAATACACACTGGGCCGGGCGCCCCCGTGCACCCGGGTGCCCCGCTGCTCCCGGGCGCCCCCTGCACTGCGGGCGCCCCCATGCGCATACATCGAACCAGAAGCCTTCGAAGCCAAGAGATGAGGCTTTGACCCGTTCAATACGGGCGCCCCGAACGACCCGGGCGCCCCGGTCAAAGCGGATCCAGAGGATCAGACGCGACCGAGGTTTGTGCGGATCAAAAGCCACGTGGGGGCGCCCCCGACGTCCCGGGCGCCCCCTAGCCCTATATAAAGGGCCCTCGACCCCAGGCTTCTAACATCAATTCTTTCAACGCCTCAAAGCTCCTCTACGCTCGTGCTTCGCTCCAGAAACGCTTCACCTCGAGCCGACGACGTCCCGCTGCCCCGAAAATAGTCGACACACTCCGGACGTCGATAACGAAGAGCTTAATATTTTATTATTATTTTATTGCACTATCTCTGTAATTGAAATTATTGTAATCTATTTGCGCGAATATAGAATTGCCCATAGTAAACGATCAACGACAGTGGGCCTTGGAGTAGGAGTCGACACAGGCTCCGAACCAAGTAAAAACCACCGTATCTTTGTGCTGTGTCTCGTATTTTTAATTCCGCTGTGCACTTACTCTTAGTTTTCTGAAAAAGAACGATTTCCGATATTCACCTCCCCCTCTATCGGTTTTTCACGATCCAACACACTTCCCCAACTTGCCCCTTTGAAGTTCTCTTCCTTTGACTCTCGTCCCTCGGATGCACACAAGCCCACAACTTGTCTCCATGGCATCCTTCACATATGCCTTTGAAGTCTACTTCCTTGGCTTTCCCTTTGAAGTCCTCTTCCATTGGCTCTCGTCCCTTGGATGGCTTCACTTCGTTATTCCTCATTTGTGGTTCACCAAGTCCTGCATGACTTAAACACACACATCAAACTAATATGAAAACCTAACTTAATCATATTAACACACACATCAAAACTCATGATCGTACCGATCAAACTTGGGTTGATTGCACCAACAATCTCTCCCTTTTTGATGTGTGGCAAGATGTTTAAGTTAAACACAAAAATAGTAATTTAAAAAATACAAAGCATAGTATAACATGAAGCATTAAAAATGTAACCTCCCCCTTAACTTATGCTTTATCACATGATTTTCAAATTTAATACAAAACACGTGAAGAAATAATTTTCTAACTTAAACTCTTCCATTCTCCCTCGTTTGACACCATCAAAAAGATTATACTAAACAATTCCACCTGAAGGCAACAAAGTAAAACAAAGTGAGTAGTTTTTTCTGAAAAATTGAGCCGAAATCAGAAAATCAAAGTACCAGTCGACTGAGATAGTTATCAGTCGACTAGCCTCAATGGAACTTTAAGAACCAATAAGATCAGTCGACTGACCCTCTGCACAAGTCGACTGGCATAAATCTGATCCAAAGTTCAACCATTTGAACCAAAATTCAGAAATACATCAAAAATTCTAGGAAATTCAAAAAATCATAAAATTTTGTAAATATATTTCTTTTGATATTCTCTAACAAGAAAAAAATGTTTTCATGAAAAATCAAAATATTTTTAAATTTTTCATCAAAACTCAAAAACTTGAAAAACTTTTAATTTTTGTATCACACTAAAGCTCTAGTTTGAAATCATACATTTTTCAAATCTATACCACAGTAAGTAAAACACAAAATTATTTTTAAAATATTTAAAATATCTAACTATGATCTATGGGCAACATGTCCATTAATTAAATATTTATTTTTCCCATAATTGGTCTATTATTGCTCAAACGATACATTTCATAATCATCAAAATGTCATAAGCACATGTGAATATGAGTATCATCCTAACATCTCATATGCATAAGTAAAATCATAAATCAAGTCATTATGAGATGTAATAAAGATAATCCCTACTTAAGCCATTTGATCATGAATTTCTATTTCCCCTTAATGTCTCATGTCAACCATTTCTCAAAAATTTAAATTTTATCATACATGGTTGACTTGTCCCTAAATCCTCTAACCCTTGAGGATGGACTTTGGCACCCAATAGAAATTTTTTCTAATTGGATTGACCAAGTACTCTTTAGGGATCCATTTTCTATCTAGGATCTTGATTTTTGATTGTCCCCAAGGCCCTAGCAAGTAAGCAATGATAGGTCTTTTCATGGTTTGATTGATCATATCCTAGCCCGATTTTCTTGAAACTTGCTTTTTGGCTCCTAATAATCATGTCTAGATTGTTGGAGCCAAATTCAAATTTCCTAAAAGTTTTAGTAAGGCAATCTACCTTTTCCCTTAAGTTCTTATTTTCCTCTTCCAAGCAAGAAATATTTGAGGTTGTTCTAGAGGAAGCATGCATACCATCCTTAAGTATCATGGATTCTAGTTTTTCATTAAGCATGCAAATATTATTTTTCAAACATTTAATTTTCTTTATAGCCTTAAATGAATCATCATTAGTGCTAGAAATAATTTTAATTAAAGTGGTAGTGGGTAGATTGTATACCTCACTTATCAATATGTCTGAATCCAAAGATTGGCCTCCCCTTCACTTGAGCTCCCTTCTTCATCTTTACTTGAGCTCTTTTCATCTTCGGATGATGTGGATGATGTGGAGGTCATGTCTTCAATTCCCATTAAGGCAAAATGGGACACATGGTGTTCTTCCTCTTCCGATGACGAAGGATCATCCCATGTTGCCTTTAGATTTTGAACATTTTTGCTCTTTTCTTTTCTTTTTTTTTCTTTTTTTTTCCTTCTTCAAGAGGGGACAATCATCCCTTATGTGTCTTTCCTCATGGCAATTATAGCATATGATCTTTCTGTTGGAACTTGGATGGCTAGAGAGGGGGTGTGAATAGCCAGACACAAACTTTTCGCCTCTCTTTTGGCTTCTCTTGAACTCTTTCTGCGATCAGATTAGCAGCGGAAACACAACACAGAAAGAAACTAAACGGAAATAAACAGAGCACACAAACCAATTGCTAAGACGGAGATGTACAAGGTTCGGGGATAACTTACCCCTACACCTTGGCGTGCCCGTAAGGTGAGCGATCCCTTGATCGTCGGCAGATCAAGCCCCGGTAACCCCGGATATCAAAGCCTCCCTCTCGGTGGAGAAACCTCTCCACAAGCCGTCTCAGATGGATAACACGATAAGTACAGAGACACGAGAAGAAGCTCTCACAATAGATGTCACAGGAACACTCAAGCACGAAGCCTTACAGAGAGCTCAAAACCCAGCCAAAACCTTCACTAGTTTTTCTGTCCGTTCTACCCCGCTCCTCTGCTTCCCAGCTTCTTCTTAAGCTTCCTCCCCTCGTCGCCAGGCTTCGTCAGCACCCACTGAGCCACAGCCTGACCCACTGACCTCCTGAGCACTCAGTCCACTGAAGACCTCTACAGCTGAGCCGCCGTCAGTCGCTAGCTGCGCCAGAAGCCATTGAGACCTGGAAACAGGAAACAGACAAACCTGCCACAGTGAAAGTCACCATTGACTCTTCTCCTTGGCTTGTATCATCCCTGTAATGTCTGCACACTTCAACAGATGATTAGCAAAACATATCAAAAGTGAATCAGAGAAATAGCAGAGAAAACAGACGTGATCAGGTCGAAAACAGAAGTCTGACAACGAATTTTAATTAAAGTTATCAGACATTGATCGGTCACAAACCGATCAGTGAAAGTCTTGATCGATCAGGTCACCTCCTGATCGATCCAGTGACTCTCTGATCGGTCACACTGACCGATCAAGTATTGGGGATTGGTCACCTTGACCAATCCATCAGCTGAAGGCAGAACCATTAACTTCTACTCAACCAAGGTGCCTGATCGGTCACCAGACCGATCAGGGTGTGCCCTAATTGGTCACTAGACTGATCAGGATGCTTCTGGACCGATCAGGACCCATCCTGATCGGTCCAGGAAGCCTTTGATCGTTCACCGTGACCGATCAAGGGTTTCTCCAGAAGCCCACTGCCTCTTCTCTGATCGTTCACCAGAACGATCAGAGACCAAATAGAAACCTTCTGTTCCCTCTCTGATTGTTCACCAGAACGATCAGAGATCGATCCGGGCTCGGGAGTTCGGGAACCTCACTCGGGAGCTTCACTCAGGAGCATATGCCAACTTCCGATCGGACTCCAGACCGATCCAGACACTTGGCTTACTCATGCTTAGTCTCCCGGACCAAGATTTCATGCCCGACTTCACTCACCGGGACTTTGTTCAACCTAGCTTCACTCACTAGAACCTGGCTTCACTCACCAGTGTTTCGGTCACCTAGTTTCACTCATTAGGACTTGGCTTCACTTACCGGGATTTCAATCACCTGACTTCACTCACCAGGACCCGGCTTCACTCACCGAGATTTTCGTCACCTGGCTTCACTCACCAGGACCCGGCTTCACTCACCGGGGTTTCCATCACCTGGCTTCACTCACCAGGACCCGGCTTCACTTACTGGGATTTTCGTCACCTGGCTTCACTCACCAGGGCCCGGCTTCACTCACCGGGGTTTCCGTCACCTGGCTTCACTCACCAGGACCCGGCTTCACTCACCGGGATTTCCGTCACCCGGCTTCACTCACTAGGACTCGACTTCACTCACCAGGGTTTCTGTCACCTGGCTTCACGCACCAGGACCCGGCTTCACTCGACGGGATTTTCATCACCCGGCTTCACTCACCGGGATCCGGCTTCACTCACCGGGATTTTCATCACCCAGCTTCACTCACCGGGACCCGGCTTCACTCACCGGGATTTTCGTCACCCGGCTTCACTCATTGGGACCCGGCTTCACTCACCGAGATTTCCGTCACCCGGCTTCACTCACCGGGATTTCCGTCACTTCGTGCCTAGTCCCCGACACAACAATAAAAACGCAGCGGAAACAAGAACCCACGAGCGATCCAAGCGAAGGAAAACTCGTACAAAGTTATCTATCTAATAGATTTATCTACTGTTTATACCTTTGAAGCGTGCTCTTGGTTTATCCCGCTTGTCCAAGATGCGCCGGATCTCTTGCACGTTCAAACGTCCGTGCCTCTATTCGTATCCACACGGACACAATCTCTCAACTTCGGGAGAACTACCTTAGTTGTGCTAGCAACTTGAGGTAGCTCGAAAACACCAATAACCTTACAATAAGGTTTCGGCCAAGAAGGGAGGAGAGGAAGAAGAGAAGAAGGGAAGAAGGAAACACTTAGTTGTCATTCAAAATAACTTGACCCCTTTTATATTCATCCCATGAATACCAAGAGTCATTTGACTCTTTGACTTCCCTTCATTAAAGCCAATAAAGAGCACATCTTTCCATGTGACTCTTCATCTTCTCTTCATCCAATGAAGAGAGACTTTTTCTCTTTCCTGCATGCAAATCCGACCGGGCCTCTCGGGCTTCCGACTTGGTATCCCGACCAAGTCTCCCGAGTGCCGAGCTCCCGACCCAGTCTGAGTGCCGACCCAGTCTGTCGACTGCCGACCCAGTCTGTCGAGTTCCGACCCAGTCTGCCGAGTTCCGACCCAGTCTGCCGAGCTCCGACTCAGTCTGTCGAGCTCCGACTCAGTCTGCCGAGTGCCGAGCTCCCGACCTGCGCTCCCGAGTTCCCAACTCGAGCTCAGATCTCCCGAGTTCCCAACTCGGGCTCGGACTTCCCGAGTTCCCAACTCGGGCTCGAACTCCCGAGTTCCCAACTCGGGCTCAAACTCCCGAGTTCCCAACTCGGGCTCGGGCCTCCCGAGTTCCCAACTCGGGCTCGGGCCTCCCGAGTTCCCCAACTCGGGCTCGGACTTCCCGAGTTCCCAACTCGGGATCGGACTCCCGAGTTCCCCAACTCGGGATCGAACTCCCGAGTTCCCCAACTCGGGCCCCTATCTGCCGAACAGAATTCCCGAAGCATTGCGTCCTTAGTGTGTGACCCAATAGGTTCTCGTGACGTTGGCAATGCGCCTAAACACTTTAGACACATAAGCAATGAGTGGCATCTAGCAATACATCATTGCTACCCAAGTAACAAGAAAAGTCGAGATCCGACTAAACCTCCGTGACTATGATAGTGTATGACCTTGTCCTTCTATCCTTGATATCTAGATTGACCAATGAGGCATAGACCGTGTCATCCTCAATTAATCTTGTGTATCTTGATCCCTGAGTACTCACTCAACCAAATGAGCTCAATATCTCATATTGACTCATTTGAGCATGGTCATGCGTTTCAGTAGTCCTACTCGATCAAGGGGCCCACAGATATCACTCCCGTCATATGGGAGGGATAGATCTCATCTACATCACTCACATCCCTCCGCATAATTCATTACATACCCAGTGATCGCCTTTATAGTCCACCCTGTTACGGGTGACGTTTGACGATACCAAAGTACATAACTCCTTATGTAGGAAATCATAGTGATTTCAGGTCTAAGGACTATTCATACCAATAGTCACATGAGAAAGTCTATGACACTCATATGACAATCTATGAAACTTTCTCATGGCGGGTCATTTAGTACACATTCTCCAATGTATATTCATGTGTCAACTTGATATCATATATCCATGACTTGTGAGCTCAAGTCATCAGTTGACCTACATGCTAGTCTCCATGCATTAATATTGTCCCTGAATATTAATGCTTGACTAGGAATAATTTAGTGTAGTGTTCTCTACACTATCTCACTATCGATTCAACCAATCGATATAATGTAGATAAGAACCTTCTACACAAAGACATTATTATACTTAGTTATTCGGCACAAAATACAAAGTAAGTATAATAACCAAACATGCCTTTATTAATAATAGAATATGATACAAAATATTTCTAGTCAATCATCACATGATTGGCTCTAGGGCTCCTACTAACATTTCACTCACTAGGACCAGGCTTCACTCACCGGGGTTTCCGTCACCTGGCTTCACTCACCAGGACCCGGCTTCACTTAACGGGATTTTCGTCACCCGGCTTCACTCACCGGGACCCGGCTTCACTCACAGAGATTTTCGTCACCCGGCTTCACTCACCGGGATTTCCGTCACCCGGCTTCACTCACCGGGATTTCTGTCACTTCGTGCCTAGTCCAGACCAGGACTTAAGCTAAATTCACTCAACCAAACTTAAATCGGTGTCAACACCAAAACAACAATCAGGTCAGGCTGCATCAACACTTTCTTGTCCTACTCTTACTTCTTGAGTTTTTCCTACCATAAGATTTGTTTAAAAAAAAACTTTTAAATGCTTTTCTCATCTTCCTTACCATATACGCCTCTTGATCACTATCCATTGAGGCGCTTGATTCTTCCGAACCAAAGGATGGTGAATATGAATCCGTCTTCTTGTCCTTCTTTTTCTTCCTCTCTTTCTCTATAATAAGAGCTATACTATTTTCTTTTAAAGACATGTTAGCTTGATCATATAATTTAAATTCATAAAATAATTCATCAAGCTTAACTAAAAAAAGATTCCTAGACACCTTATAAGCATCAACTATTGAAGCTCATAAAGTGGTTCTAGGGAAAGATTGAAACGCATACCTTACAAGGTTTCTATTGTCAATTTTCTCACCTATTATATGAAGCTCATTGACAATTTCCTTGAATCCACCATGCAATTGACTCATGGTCTCATTTGTCTTTATGGTGAAGGATTGAAGTTGAGCCACCAAGAGGTCTTTCTTGGCTCTCCTTGATTCATTCAACCCTTCATTTAACTCAATAAGCTTTTCCTAAAGCTCTTTTACTAAGTTGAATGACCCGACTTTATTCAATTGCTCCTTGAAAAGGTCAAATTGTAGAGTTGTTGTGACCTTTGCATTTGCTTGAGTCTTCTTCATGATCTATTTGTCCAATTTTTGGTTGGGAGAGGTGCTCTCCTCTCATCCTTTGGCATCTCAAAACCATCTACAACACTAAACTAATTTTTAATATCATTCATTAAATAATACTCCATTCTACCTTTTCAATAAGCAAAATCATTGTCGTCAAAGAACGGTGGTCGTGCGGTGCTATATCCCTCTTGAAACGTCATCTTGATGTTTCAGTTGAAGGTGATTTCTCTTGAAACGAACCTTATTCTGATACCACTTGTTGGGACCTTTGCGTCTAGCTAGAGGGGGTGAATAACTTCTTTTGGATTTTGTCTACAAAATGTTAGCTAAAGCACAAGAAATATATAGACAAAAATAAAAACAATTAAGTCAATACTAACTTCCTTGATTTACTTGGTCTCCACCTCCTTAAGATAACTAATCCAAGGATTCACACCCACACAATCAAGCTCTACTATGTTCTTCTCCTTTTCAATCAAGCTTGAAGGTGGAGAAACCCTTACAAGATGATCTCTTCCTCTTTACAAGATGGGACTTAGAGTTTGAGGAAGAGAGTAGGTTTTGGAAGCTTTGGGCACACAACAAGAAGGTTTTCAATCACAATCCATAACCTCTTTATACCCCAAAAGCTTTCTCTTAAATAGAGGAGAGAGTTGTTAACAAAACAGCTCAGTTCTGACACTAGTCGACTGCCACAAGGACTAGTCGACTGGTGCCTAGCCAAACAGCTAGTTTTTGAATGGACCAGTCGATTGGTTCCAACCCCAGTCGACTGATCTTTCTGTGAGTTTCTCTCAACGCTGTTAGTCGATTGCTTCCCTTGCCAGTCGACTACCCAGTTTACAAACTCACTCTCAACCTCTCCAGAGTTCATCCTTTGTGTATGCCTTGAAGTCCACTTCCTCAGCTTGCCCTTGAAAGTTCTCTTCTTTGACTCTGTCCCTCGGATGCACACAAGCCCTCGACTTGTCTCCATGCAATCTTTCACGTATGCCTTTGAAGTCTACTTCCCTTCCTTGGCTTGCCCTTTGAAGTCCTCTTTCTTTGACTCTTGTCCCTCGGATGACTTCGCTTCGTTGTTCCTCATGTGTGGTTCACCAAGTCCTGTATAACTTTAACACACATATCAAACCAATATGAAAACTTAACTTAATCATATTGACATATACATCAAAATCCATGATCATACTAATTAAACTTGGGTCGATTGCACCAACGATAAAAGCATCCTTTCCTGTCTAACAATTTGACTATTCATTGTCTGACGCCCTTTACTTTAGCTAGTGGTGACTCTTCGTCAGACGTCTTTTACTTTAGGTGGCTACATAATTCAATTCCCAATGGATGCAGGTAATTGTCGTGACCGTTGCATATTTATTATTAGGATGATGAAATTTTCGGCAAGTGCATAACTCTCTTAATTGTCATAGTACGACCTCATAAATTTGAAATTGACACATCTAAACAATGTGTCTTTCACTCTATCATTCACATCTGAGGTCGAGACAACTACTCAAGCTGCTTACTCGGTGTGTGTTTCGTAATTGATATACCTCTACCCGATCAAATTACTTTATAACTCGGTTGAATATTCAAGCCTTTTACTAACCTATTGCCGAGTTCAATCGAATGATCTCAAGCATTGTCATTCTCCTTATTAAGATCGAGTCTGGCCGAACTAACCTGGATATTGTTGAACTCCCTCCAACTATCTACCACTTCTTTGGGAGTAACTCAGACTTTATTAATCCGAATGTACCTTGGGACTCAAGCGACTCAGACCTCCTTTGACTGAATCAAAGGGATGTCATGTAGAGTTTATCTTGACAGGGTCAAGGGCTATTATGTGGAGTCGATGTTGATCGAGTCAAGATTACTAACCTCTGCATCCGCCTCCATTTCTAATGCGACTAAAATATGTTACTATGTTAGATGTTGAAGTGGATGTCACCGCCTTGCACACATCAAAACACATGCCCCTTTAATGTATAATCATGATGTTATTGTGGAAAAGTATTATAACAATAATGGGGCAATGGTGCAGTAGTAGGGCACCTTCTTAATTTTTCAGACATCTAAGAATCAAGTCATAGCTTTGATCAGTTAACGGATAAGTTTTTCTTAATAGAGGATTGACCTAAAAAAAGCTAAGCTAATGGGTCGCCGCTACGAGTACTTTTTGATTTACTCTGATACACGGTGGAAAACTTCCATGGGGTTGGGTTGATGACCCTAGGTAAGCAGTCGGGCTGGTCACCTTCAAGGTAAGTTGGATACTCGTTGCCAATTGAATAAAAAATTTAAAAAAAATATGAATTTAAAAATAAAATTTAAATTAGCATTACCTCTATCGTCAGGATGAAGCTAAGAATTTCATATTTAGGGAGGCTCCGTCCTTGCATACCGCCATCCACTTTAGTATTCACAAGGATCAACATTCAAATCATAAACACTTGGGTGTGTTTAATTCAAGTTATCATATATAATCTTAGTTATTTGATTATCAAATAATACATAACCAAAATTATGAGAAATAAAACATAATATAATATTGTTTGGTTCAACTTAGGTAATGCAACAATCTAGTTTAACATTTTACTTATTCTTCTACTTTGAAGGTCATACCTCTATTTTTTCCCCCTACTACTCTGTTTGTCGAAGGCTTTGAAGTATTCTGCTATTCAAAGCAAGCAAGTAGAATTCCAATGGCAATTTGTTCACCCAACGCACATGCTTATGCGTTGTTCACTCCTCGCTATAAAAATCATACCTTTCCACCGTCATAGTCACAATTCTCCCTCTCATCACCTCCTAACATGGCCCTCTTGCCCTCCTCCTCTTCCTCCTTGCCTTCAACGTTTTGATTCTGCCGTGCCGGGCATGCTCATCGTTAACTACGACTGCGAGCATGGCATGCAGGGCTTAGAGCGGAGAGAGGAGGAGGTGCATCGGATGTAGGATGCCTCAACGACAATGCATGACTGGGCACACAACGTTCTGGTCGCTTATTGCTTGATTCACTGCCTCATCTGAGAGAGGGAGAGAAGATGTAGGAAGGATGGCCGATGCGACAAGGGAGGACGAAGATGGTTAAAAAAATGGGAGGGTAATTTTGGATAAATTTGTTTGTTAACCCCGGAATGTGGAAAACCTTACACTTCCAAGGTTTTTCGATTCCGAGTTTTATCATCCTTTGCTGATGTGGCAGACATGCTCCATTAAAGAGAATCCCTCATTATCTAAACCAAACAATGCTTTTGTGGATATCCTTGGATAGATAACCAATGTTATCCACAATAACCCTAAACCAAATATCACTTAAGTTATTGAGCCCTATGCATTATGGATTGCAGAAATGTAAATTATAGAGGGGATATGTTTGGTTATGACCCATAGTTATTGGACATATTTGGTTGAAGGTTATTATTGATAACCTTGATTATCTATCTATGATTATATTATTTAATACTATTTTGGTACAAGTAATGAGTGATTTCAAGTAATGGAGCATGTTTATCATGTTAGCAAATAAGGAATATAATTCGAAATAATCACCTTGAAAGTGTGAAGTTTTACGTGATTTCAGAGTAAAAAAAATCCAATTTTTTTGTAAATTTTTTTTTCAAAAATTAGTATTCAAATGTTTGAACCATATAACATTATACAATATTTTATTTTTATAACCTTTATTATGTAATTACCTAATCACATAACTAAAGTTATGCATGATAAATGCACTTCGTAATAGGACTACAAGTAGAATGGTGAGCTTGAGAGATCAAACTCGACATAGAGCTTCGGGTATCAAAGTAGAAATATTAGGGGCTTTGAAGCGGAGAGCTTGAGGAGTTCAAAGCAAAAAAAAACTTAGAGAACTTGGGAGAACTCAAAATGGAGAATTTTCGGAGTTCATCTTTATTGCCACTATATACCTTGATGTGGTGAAGGGTTGGCTTACCGGCTTACTAGAATGGATAGGTTATCCTATCAACCTCCTAAGAGAGATCAATCTTTTACTTTAATTAAGGTTTTTATATGCACTACATTTTTATCTATATTTAAATAAATTTTATTTTATGTTATTGGATTCCATTCTCTACTATATTTTTAACTATATTTAAATAAATTTTATCATATTTTATTATTATTAATCAAGTTTTCTTAATCTTCTTTGATTAGTATATGTATTTATTATGATCTTAAATCACCTAATAAAACATTTATAGGTCGCATAAATATATATATATCTATACTATTTTAAACATGTTTTTAAAATTTTCATATGATATTGTCCATTTTGAACATAAACTATCATGATTTTATTTTGGCTTATACTCAAAAGGTCTCATATCAATGAAGATATCTTTCCCTTATAAGCCTATGATTTTTCTCGTGTGTTTTCAATGTGGGACTATGTTTGCAACCTTATAAGCCCAACAATCCTCCCCCTCCCTCTTCAAATGAAGGACCATAGGACCCCCCTAAGAGGAAAGTCTATCCGCTTGATGTTGGATCCTCGACCCACCAAGTCTTCCTGCCCCTCGGTCCAACCGACCTACTAGGTCTTTCTGCCTCTCGGTCTACCCGACTACTAGAACTTCCTTGCCTAGCAGCAACTAAGGCTTTTCTGCCTTGCTGTCCACCAAGACTTCCTGTCTAGTGTCTAGTCCTCTTGATCTAGATATAGGAGCCCCCACTTCCTTTGTTTAACTCACATGGTTCATTTAGACCATAGTCTTGTGCACAATCGACGGTTACACTTTCTGGTAATTCGAGTTTGATACCACTTGTAGGACCGATGCACATGACAGGGAGGGTGAATCACGTGTGTTTTTGAAAATAGATAGCTTTTTCGAAATCAATGCGCAATGGAAAAGACTAAGTACGAAAAAGACACAAACGAAAGAACATAAGTACTTTTTTACTTGGTTCGAAGACTTCGCTGACTCTTACCTCAAAACCCAGGTTCGTTAAACCTTTTCGATGGATAATTCACTAAATCTTTCTACCGGTAAACTCCCGGTAGAGTAGTCGAATACAAACAGAGTTTAAGGAAAGTGTAATACCTTACATTTTCCTTTGTAAGAATATGAAATTACAAAAATTGTAAATTCGTTACCAATACTTAGAGTGAAATTTAATCGTGCTCAAGTGTTAGTGTTGGTCTGTCGGTAGCGATCGGGCGTAGTAGAGTCGTAGTAACTTAAGGATGTAGCAGCAGACTTAGCGTAGTAGCTTGTATATGAGTTGTTGTCAAAGGCTTGCTCGGATCCTCCTTATAAAGGACATTGAGGGCATCTCCATTCCCAACTAAGGTGTCTCACTTCGCAAAGTCTGATCCAATGCTAGCTATGTGCAACTTATCATCTTAAGGGCACCTTGAATCCGACCTAAGGCACCTCCAGTCTAAACTAAGGCGTCTCAGATTCCAGTAGGGCGCCACAAATGCTGAAATCTGATCTTCGACGCTTATTTGCACGGAAGCACCCTCAACCATTCAGAGTGCCTTCAGTGTGAACTGAGGCGCCTCAATCTCACCTGAGGTGCCTTGGATATTGTTCATCCAAGCTTCAATTTTGCATTTTAACCCTGCAAAATAGCATTAATCTAAGAACACAATATACCCCAAAACAGAGTTAGCACAATTAAGAAACATGATTATTAATTAGATTTTGTCTTCTCAAAATTAGGATCTAGTCAAGGTCTCAGTTAGACATCTGATTGACTCTAAGTTAGACCGTGCCTAAAGTTACTGGACTTAATATATTCAGAAAATATAAAAAGGACTTAATTATAATTTTTAAAACTATTAGACTTTTCTAAAAAAACCAATTAAAACCCCTTAGCAAACCTTTTTTTCACTTGCGAAGTCTACCTTTACTCCCTCTCTCGCCGAACCTTTCTTTCATTCTTTTCCATGTCGAACCTTGCTTTCTCCCTTAATCCCTTTCTTATTCTCTCTCTCTCATTTTAATTTTATCCTCAACAATTTTAAGGTCAAAATCCTTCACCGTACATTGCTATCATTGTCGCCCACGTAGCTATCACCACACACTGTTGTTGCCACACACTATTACTACCAGAGGCGGCATCATTTGCTGCCTACCATCAACACTTCATCAACACCATTGCTTCACCAACGTCGTCGCTTCGTCGAGGCTCCACAGCAAACGCTTTTTAATGGAGGTGAAATTTTTGTACTTGATCTCTTTTTATTACATAACAATATATAATGTTAGTCTTTCAAATAATAACCACATGCATAAGGAAGGAACCATCTTTAGGATAACAATTAAAGTTGGATAATTATGTGACTAGAAAATTACGCCTTTATAATGTAAACACTTGACTTAGAATAAGAGATTATTAACTCTTAAGTCGATTCTATCAATTTTGTTTGTTATTTGTTTTTGAATTGTTAGAAAAAGATAATCATTAAATTAGATGATTATGTTTCTAAAATATTATGTTAATATAAATTAGGTGAAATAGCAATGAGGTATTTTAAGAAAATACAAGATGAACATATTTCAAACAGAGCATCTCCCCCTCCACCTCCTCCTCCTTCGGCTCCTCCACCACTTCCTGATACTGACTCGAATAAGTATCCTAATGATCATGGGCTATGAAGGAACATCCTTGAGTATAATATGAATGAAAGGGAGATTATTTGACGTTATCATTTGCAAAAAGGTTAGTTTCAGCCTAAGAGTCATGAATTTACTTGGCCTTCTTGTCCAAAGGAGAAATGAAGATTTTGAGATATATGGTTTAATAACCCCCTAATTGGCTAGAGTATAGCATTACAAAAGACGCAACCTTCTATCTTTCATGGGAGATCACGATAAAATATTGAAGGAAGAACAAATCTTCACTATTATCGCGTTAAAATATTTTATAAAGTGATAGATTTGCAACTTCAAGAGTTGTTGTTATGTATGACTTGTCTTGATCCATCAAATTCATTCGCTGCTTATGATAAGAGAAATTGCTTCAGTTTGCTTAATTTTATCCATCCGATTTCTCCCCGATAAAATTAATGTATCTTGAGCACCAACTTGATAATTTTATTTTTGACATGCAAAGTAGCAATTAATTCTCTAAGGTTGCAGGGATTAGTGAACTTGCTAAAAGGATAGTTCAATTGAAGAAATATCGACTTTATCCTCTAGTATATTTACTTTTGAAGTTAACATTGTCATTACCTGTTGCAACGTTGGGGTTGGAAAGTTACAAACATACTCTCATATTAAAAACATATGGAAAAGATCATAGGCTTATAGAGAAAGATATCTCCATTGGTATGAGGTCTTTTGGGGAGAGCCAAAAGGCAAAATCATAAGGGCTTAGGCCCAAAGTGGATAATATCATACAATTATAGAGATATCTAAATTCTTTTTAGTCCTAACAATTGGTTTCAGAGCCCGGATTGTTAAAAGGTTTAACCACTGACTGTGCACAAGAGTTATAGTCTAATTGAACCATGTGGGCTAAGCCTTGAACAAAGTATGGACTCCCGTGTCTTGATCAATATGATCAAACACCAGGCAGAGAAGTCCTAGTTGCGGCTAGGCAATGAAGTCCTAGCAGGTCGGGTGGACCGAGGGGCAGAGAGTCCTGGTAGGTCGAGGATCGGACATCAAACGGAAAGACTTTCCTCTTGAGGGGCCCTATGGTCCTTTGTTTGGGGGGAATTATTGAGGTTGTAAGGTTACAAACATAGTCCCATATTGAAAACACATGAGAAAGATCGTGAGTTTATAAGAGAAAGATATCTCCATTGGTATGAGGTCTTTTAGAGAGAGTCTAAGAGCAAAATCATGAGGGTTTAGGCCAAAGTAGACAAAATCATACCATTGTGGAGATATCTAAATTCTTTTTGGTTTTAACAACAACTACAACAATAGAGAGAGTGCTTTCTTAATAATAAAGTTATTATTCAACATTTTCAAAGTATAAAATCTCGGAAAGTGATATTGTAAAAACACATAAAGTTAATATATAACTTTTATTGTATATTTGGTGTTGATTTTTTTAAAATTGATTGAATTCACCCCTCATAATTAAAAATCCTGGCTACGCCATTGGTCAGGTCCTATGCTTTTTAGTCCTGCATACTTCGTAACAAGATTAGACAAGCATAACATCTAACTTTAACTATTCATCATACATTATAACCTATGTTTAATTATTAGTGCTAACTGCACCAACAATATCGATTTATAATTCAATATTTAGCTTCATGTAACCTACTAGGCCTAACCGTAATTTTATAATATTTTTAACTTTAGAGGTATCTTGCAATCAAAAAAAATAATTGATGGTCATTATTGTATTCTGTATCAACTCTCCAACCTTTTATAAAAAAAATCATTATCTACTATCTTAACAATTGACCTACTATATGTATTACTGAAATTAAATTCATATATTTTATTTTTATTCTACTACTTCAATATTTTCCATCGAGAATTGAGAATAATTTTACTCTTTCATGTATCAAAATAATATCATAAATCAAAATACTATGCATCTATCAATTTTATTTAATTGACACTAGATATCGAGCTTACACCAATTAATCCTGAGGTAACCGATTCGACTCCACAGAAGCTTTTAATTGATCATCAGGGTATGTCTATCGAGAATCGCTCATAATGGACGGCTCATTAGTCCATCATTATTAGGTCAATCGTCCATTAAAATTTATCAAATATTATATAGAGAGAATTGATGATGACTGCACTTAATTACATTTTTTTTTAGTAAGGGAATGATCATGTCTTACCTACATTTTGTGCTTGCCGTCATTGAACTTGCCTTTTACTCTTCTTATGTATCAATTGATTACTTTGGGTTGTGTGATTCAAGAGGGTTTTTAAAGTAAGACTTATTTATATTAGTTCAATATTATTCCTATTTGAGATGTGATATGATGAGTCAACGAAGAGCAATTGCCATAGAGTGGGTCACAGGTAACACGATGGAGAGAGGGCTGATAATGTTCTTACAAACACTCAGAGAGAAGTTAGAATGGGTGCCGAAATTGAACTCACGTGACTACTTCAATGTTCAAGTTAGTACAAGCCTCAAGTAGAAGCAAAATTGAGGAGGAAAAGAGTTTGAATATGTATGTGTGCGTACTTGCGCTGCGTGAGCGGGCAACTTGATATAAGATTACAGTTGTGCTCTTATGTTACCCACGCGTTTGTCCATATCTTTTGGAAGAATGGTTAAGTTACTCATGTCTTAGTGGAGCAACGACTACATTACCCATGTTCTTGGGGGAAAATGGTACGATATACCATGTAGGATATAAGTCTCCACCTAGGGTGTTCGGGTCAAAGGAATCGGTTGACTGAGCTGGAGGGGTCTGGTGAACCGAGTAGGAGAGGTTGAATGGACCGAGTTAGAGAAGTTGAATGATCGAACTGAATGAGCTGAAGGAATCGGTTGTCCGAACTGAGGGGTCTAATGAACCAAGTCGTAGAGGTCAGATGGACTGAATTGGAGAGGTCGGGTGAATCAAGTCAGAGGAGTATGACTAGCCGAATCAAAGGAATCTAGTGGATCGCTTTGACTTTTAATCTTTGACCAATTGGCTTACTTTTATCTTGACCCTGCCATATATATAGTTTCCTATATCTACAACATAATATATATATTTCAACATTTTCAATGATTAACATTTATATTCATCTATAAAATTTTAATCAAACTTATAAATAAATAAATAAATAAATAAACTCTCAAATTAACAAAGTTATAAGGTCAAACTCATTAACCAACTAAATAAATTTTAAAAAATAAAGCCAAATTTATACAACCATTTTAATTAACAATTTAATTCATTTTAAATAAATCGAAGGTTTAGAGTTGAAATGTCGATGTTTCTCCTTAAATCTTTGCCAAAGAATTATATTTCAAATGGAAAAGAACATGCATGATATCTAATTGCTCCACGAGCAAGACACATCAATTGCCCAACACATTGAATTGATGCTTGTGTTCTACATCAATGCCAAAAAGATGGTGTGAAGCATGGTGAAGTGGCCCCCGTCTATTAATTAAAGTTGTACCCACATTTTATTTTTCATATTTCAATAAAAATAAATAAATTGTCGATCAAAAACTTCGCCATATATAAAAAAAACATTTTGAATATTAAATTTGATATGAAATTTATGATTCCGATGCCAAACTTTTAAAAAGATTTTATAATCCTAAAATTAAGATTTTAATTTTATTTTAGTTTAGTGTTCATCTTCACAATTAGATTATAATATTGAAGCTAAAAAAATTTAAAAATAAAAAATTCTTAGTGTTCACTTTCTTAATTAAGTTATAGTGTTTAAGTTTAAAAAAAATAAAAAATAAAAAATCCTTAGAGTTAACCTTTCTAATTGGATTTACTTTATTCAATCACAATTTTTTTTATATAAAAAAAGCATTTGAGGCACCTCGAATTGTATGATATTAAAATTATTACTTTTAAAATTTAGGAATAAAAAATAAATGCCTAATTTTTGAATTATAGAAATGTTTTTAAAATTTTAATATTAGAATCATCAATTTAATATAAAATTTGAATCTGAACAACACAAGCCCTATAAAAAAAATAATGACAAAGTGATGACACCTTAATATTAATAGAGCCATAATAAGTTGCATATTCATTCATGAACATCTCATAAATCTTTAGTGTTAATGTTTAAATCATAAAACTTAAATATAAAATAAATAATACTAAATGTTTATGGGAGGTTCATGAATAGATACAATGTAATATTTTCGTATATTAATATATATATATATATATATATATATATATATAAAAGCTAACGAATATTTTTGTAAAATTAAATTATTTTTTTGATAAAATGTAATTATGTGTCAAAAAAGAGCATATTCTATTTTTGTCAAAATTAAAATTTGCTAACATGTTTATACTGGATAGGATGATGGCCTTTTTGAACTTAAAAATTAAAAATATACATTAGAAATATCTCTTAAGTAAAAAAAATAAAAGATCATCTTTTATTGTCATTTTTATAAAAAGAATTTTAAAAAAGTCAGAACAATATTTCAAAAATATTTTTATTCTAATAATATTGTAATAGATATTAACTACTTCTGTTACAACATATTAAAAAATTACTTTTAAAATTTAACTAAAAAATATATAAGTACTCTATGTGAAAAATATATATAATAGATATTAAGTACTTCATAACTATATTAAAATTTTACTTTTAAATTTACGGTTAATTGGAGAAAACTCCCCAATCCCAAACTAGTCTTTGCATGCACTCCCTACTTAATAAATCCTTTGCATTCACTCCCTAATGAATTGAGTATAAAAGAGTGAAAACTCAGTATACATTGTAAAGATTTGAGTATAAATTGTTTAAGATTGAGTACTAATTTAAAAAATTTGAGTATAAAATTTCGGTGACCCCTCATGTGAAAATCTTGATGTGATGAGTATAAAAGAGTAAAAACACAGTATACATTATAAAGATTTGAGTATAAATTGTTTAAGATTGAGTACTAATTTAAGAAATTTGAGTATAAAATTTCGGTAACCTCTTATGTGAAAATCTTGATGTGGTAGATACAACCTCACATACTCAAATTTCTAAAATTTATACTCAATTTTTTTCAAATAATACTCAATCTAAATTAATTCATACTTAAATGTTGATAATGTATACTGAAATTTTTACTATATACTGAAACAATGTATACTCAAATTTTTTCAAATAGTACTCAAATTTCTTAAATTAGTATTTAAATCTTTACGATTTATACTGAATTTTTACTCTTTTATACTAATAAAAAAAATAACACACAAAACTGTCTTGTCAATCCCATCAGGAAGTGCATGCAAAGACATTTTTGGTTGGGGAGTGCATGCAAATCCAAGTTTGATGGTTGGGGAGTTTTTTTAAATTTAACTTGTGAAACATATATATATATATATATATATATAATTTTTTTATCAAATTATTTAAAATTACTTAAATTTTATTAAAATCATTTTGATAAGATGAAAAATATTTTAAAATTATTATAATAGTTAAATCACTTTAGCTTTGAATTGTCCTGATAATATTTTAAAAATATTTTTAATCCAAATTTAAGTAATTATGATTAAGTTGGTAATATTTTTTATATAAAAATTTTCTGTATATAATATTTTTATCAAATTGAATTAATTTATTTTAACTCATTATATCAACTATTTTATAAATGCTAAATCATACTCACAGCTTAGTTGAGATGATAATTTATGAATAATAGATTTGCTCAATGAGCCAATGATCGAATCTGGGATTGATGGAGCATAAATTCTTATATCTCGGTATAATTTATCCTTTCCATCCATCTTATTTTTAGTTGTCATGATTTATCTTTCTTGTGATGATTTTAGGACGGACTAAAGAAGATATTGAAACTAACATAATCGTCTTTTATCTACATAATACTTTAATAATAAAAATATTTTTAAAATAAAAATATGATATAATGACATTTAAATCTTTAAAAAACGAAATGTCCCTTTTCAAGAAAATAATAATAAGATTAGTTTTTTTTACCTTCCTCCAACAAATATATCAGAAGTAGATGTTCTTATTGTGATTCAGTTCAATTAATAGAGGTAGATGATTTTCTTCTTATTCATCAAATGAATTGAATATTTGCAAATAAACTTAATGTTTGACTTAAAAAAAATGATGTTTAACTTAGTAGGATCTTATTTAAATTTGTTTAATAAATACAAGAATTAATTAAATAAATAAACTCGAACAACTAATTAAATTAAACGAACAAATTTTAACCGATATATTTAGCTTATTAATATTCACTTCTTTTTATATACTAGGTATATAGATCTTACAACTCAACTAATTCTAGGATAGATGGTTCGGTCATATATTTCACCCACCAAGTAAATCCAGAAAGTATGATACCTCTTGACATGATGTCCAAACTTCATTAGTAGTTTAATATTTCAAGAGTCAGGTATACTCTGTATGGGACCTATGACTTTGTATAAGACTTGAACTCTGGTTGCCTAAGAAATTCACTATGTCTCTTATCATCACATCCAACCCTAGGGGTTACCTCATTAATATTCATAAATAATATTCGTGAATGATATTCATCATTAAAACCCTTATTAATAAACTAAATAAATAAAAAAATAAAAAAAAAACAAATTTACATGATTAAGCTAATAATAAACCGAATAAGTTTAAATATAAAAGTTTCAAACAATCAATAGGTTTGAATTTAGAGCTTGATAACATTTAAACGAACTCAGTTTAAGCCAAGCTAAGCTCATAAAATTAGCTTGATTTGATTCCCCGGGTCTATGGTGCAGCGGTAAGGCGACTAGTCGTTATTTCAAGCATTCGCGGTTCATCTGCGACGTATTTTGTAAGAATTTTTCCTCAAAATGGGGCGCAAACCCTGGGACGTTGGGCTTCTAGACCGCCACCGCAAGCGCTTCCCGATTAATCCTGGTGACCGATGGAAAATTTCCATGGGGTGGGTCGATCACCCCAGATTCGTCTGCTACTGGTCAACATTTTGATTTGATCATTTACAATCCTACACTTATTAACTAAATTTTTATATACACTCTAAAGTTAACCTTAAGTTTTGTCTAGTTCACCTACCAGAAAATACGGAAGCGTAAGTGACTTCTCGCCCAATAACCAACGTCTTAAATTTTTCATCCATGGGAGGAAAATATCCTACGGTTGCAACAAAAGGTGAAGTCATCACCTTAGCGACCTCACACATTATAAAAAGGGATAAATCACAGGAACATTTTGGCCTAACATACTTTTTGCACAGAAGACATCAGACACCTAAGAAGACATTTTTATATCCGTTAGAAATTAACCCTCAAATTCTATTATAAATATCCTAAAGTTACAACAAAATGTCATAGGTTAATTCCGGATGACACACGCAATTGGTCACACAACCATATGTAGAGAGATAAATCAGGCAACTATAGTCATCTAGCATGTTGGAGGGTGTTATATATGATTTTTTCCTAGATTCGACTCATACTCATTATAATAATATTATCACATGCTAGCCAATTCAGTCATGCCCTAGGAGCATGAAAATGTCCTCAAGTGCATTTTACGGTGGCAAAAGACGATTCGCTATCTCCTAGAGCCCTAGTGTCCCTGCCAATCCGTCTCAGGACCAATACGAAGAAGATAAATCACGGGGTCTACTAGCTCAGACATTGACTAGTATATAAGGGAGAACAGACATCTGACTTCACTAGGATTTGATCCCAGATCTCATGATGATAATATTTTATGTGCTAACTATTTATCTATCTGATGAAAACATCCTCAAGTGCATCTTAAGGTGGAAAAAGATGATTCATTTGCTCCCACCGCTCTTATCAATTCGTCCCAGAATCAACATGGAAGGGATAAGTCATCAAGTGCATCTTATGTCTTTGGTAAGGTGGCACTAAGCTATTGAAAATCCCTCCATATAATTAATTATTTATGCTTTTGTTTTTGAGCCAAACCATTCATGAGACGGTGCTTCAAATCGAGAAAGCTCCACTTCCTCTTCCTTCCTACTCCAATTCAATTCCTTCCTCTCTTCCTCGTCTCCAAAATCTCTTTTTGAGTCCGTTTCGGAGCTTATAGCGTCGCAGTTATCGCGGTAGAGGTCGCTGCCGGCATCGTTCGGCCGTGGTCTGCGTCGGAGCGGTCTTCTTAGGCGCCCGGGTTCGTTGTGCGTGATTCGTTGGAACATGAGGAGCGGGTCTCGTGAGACCCCCCGCGCGCTCGAGATGTATGATTCATGACGAGAGAGGTTGATTTTGACGCCGAGTTTGGGGATTGCTCGATCGTTGCAGGACGGGGAACAACGCATTACTCCTTGCTTTTTTGGACGCCAGTTTCATGGCGGCCACAAAACGGGCTTACAAGCTACGTATCCTTTTCCCTCCTCCTACCTTCTGGTTGATTTTATGCTTGAACTAGGGTTTTTTCTCCGTTACTTTTTTTTCCCTTCCTTTTGGGCTTCCATTAAGGAATGCTCGTCAATATTTGGTGTAATGTATATGGTCCAGCCTGACCTGTTTTTTTGGGCTGGTAACTAGATGCGCTTTTGTTCTCGGGAAAAAAACGCGACTTTGATATCTTACCTTGTCTGGATTTGCTGATCTCTGTAATTTGGAAATGGGATTTGCAAACCTTAACGATTAAATGTAGAGGAGTTTGTCGCTCATTCTTCCAATGTGAATTGCCTAAAGATTGGGAGGAAGACGTCAAGGGTCCTTGTGACGGGAGGGGAGGACCACAAGGTCAATGTTTGGGCTATTGGTAAGCCCAATGCCATTTTGGTGGGTATTTCTTTTTCCTGTCTCACATTTGTTATCTTGTTACAGATTTGTATTTCATATTACCTTTTTTTTGTTTACTTGTGATGGTGCATATGCCTCTTAGTACTGATTCAATGCTTTGCAGAGCCTAAGTGGCCATATGAGTGCAGTTGAATCAGTAAGTTTTGATACATCAGAGGTATTGGTTGCTGCTGGTGCAACTAGCGGGTCCATAAAATTGTGGGATTTAGAAGAGGCAAAGAGTAAGCCACTTGTTATAGCAATTCTAAAGTCTAGATCACCACAAAGAAAAAGCAAGCTGCTTGACATCTTTGGTTCTTTTAATTTTCCGTATGCAGTTATTCGCACTCTAACTGGCCATAGGTCAAACTGCATAGCGGTTGATTTTCATCCATTTGGTGAATTCTTTGCTTCTGGGTCACTAGATACAAATCTTAAAATATGGGATATCAGAAGAAAGGGATGCATCCATACCTACAAGGGCCATACAAGAGGGATTAATGCTATTAAGTTCACCCCTGATGGTCGATGGGTTGTTTCTGGTGGGGAAGACAATATTATAAAGGTTCTGCCTCCATCTCTTGTTTAGTGTGTTTTATTGTTCTCACAAGATTTACAATTGTTAATTTAAACTTCTTTCTTCACCCTTGATGTCAACAGCATGAATATTTGTATTTTTTGTTTGCTTTTGTAAATTTTCACATCAACATAACATAATTTGCTGGAGAAGTTTCAGTTTTTTTTTAACACGTTATTCTACCTATTTAGGTTTGCATAGCCTAGGCACGCCAATCTAAATGTGTTTGTCGTTATGTTTTGTGAACAGCTATGGGATCTTACTGCCGGAAAGCTTTTACATGAATTCAAGCTCCATGAGGGTCAAATTCAGTGCATTGATTTTCATCCTCATGAGTTTCTGCTGGCAACAGGTTAGCCTCAATGTTAATTTTGCTGCATTAACATAAAGGAGCTGAAGTAGGCAAAAAGGGTTATTACATTTTCTTCCATCCACCCACTTACATTCATCATGTTTATCCAGGGGCTAAACTGAAAGGAAACAGAAAAGAAAGTAATTTTAATTGTGGGGGAAAAAGAAAAAAGAGATGTTATATGATCTTCCTTCCACCCACTTTCCATTTGCCTTTTTTTATTCTGGCAAAATCAAAAGGAAGAAATTAAATTCACTTGTGTTTAATAGAGGATCAAATTTACTTTCACTCCCCTTTCATCCCATCCCATCCCGTCCCATTTAGGTAGGGGTGAGTATTCCGTTAAAACCAAACCGAAATTTTTTTTTCGAACTAACCGAACCGACCAATTTTTCAAAAAAAAAAAAAAAACTGAACTGAAGCGATAATTAGTGTTTAAAAATTCTGTTTGTTGTAAAAAAAAATCGGGTTCAGTCTTAAAAACAGGGTCTAAAATTTTGATTTTTAAAAATCCAGTCTATTATAATTTTAACTAAATAAGAAATTTTAAAATCGAATCTGAATCGAATAAACTTATTTTTTTGAAAAAAAAAACCTAATCGTTGGTTCGGTGTTTATTCGGTTTAACAAAATTTTTGCTCACCACTACATTTAGGTCAAACGAAAATTGAGTAATTGGATAAATTAGATTCTTCCTCCTTGTCTCTTCCTCCCATGTAAATATAAGAAAATTTAAAAAATTAATGAATTCATTTTTATTCCTATTATTTTTTGTCCTAGTAAACATGCCATTACTAAGAGACTGAGCATATATTAATATCTAAATGGTTTTGACTTGTTGGAAGTTTGCTTGTCAGAGATTGTCGTTTTAGGGATTATAACTTGTCATCTGAGTTCATATCAAGTTGTCTTCAATGTGTTGACATAAATATCTAAACACGTGAGCTATCAGATCCAGACTGCAGATCATTTTTCATTTCTCAGTTGTCGATTCTGACAAGGCATATGGTTAATTTCCTTTGAATCTTTCATTTTTACCTATCAACTTTTATTTGGCACATCTCTTTGTTTCATGTTACTATGTTAGAAGGGACTTGTTTGAAGTGTAATGAGTAATATTTTTTGTTGCATGTTCCTACGGTACATCTACACTTTGTTTGCATCCCAAAATGCCACATTTTTCATTCTTTTCTTAAGTGAACCTTATTGATTTCCTATTTTCTTTCGCCGATGCTCTTAATGGTTCTACTGTGTATCTCTTGCTGAAAAATGAATATGCTACCAGTGCAATCATCAGATTCCGCTTGGTGTTTATTGACAGATAGAAGACACTAGGGTGTTTTTGCTGTAGAATCATTCCATCACAAGTTGCAGTTACTGAGGCAAAGTGTGACAGTCATGGATTTGAAGATTTTTTTGTTCAGTAGAAAGAATCCTGTGGTTTCAGGGGTTCTACATGGATATATACAAAAATGATTTGCATACAAGATTTCATAGTGTATTTTTTTCATGTGCATATAATTGTCTTCTGCTCATGGATGAAACGTTGAATAAAATATAATTTAATCTCATTTGTGGTGCCAATATTCTTAATTATCACGAACTAATGTTAGCTAATGATTTTCAGGTTCAGCTGATAAGACTGTTAAATTCTGGGATCTTGAAACTTTTGAGTTAATAGGGTCTTCTGGACCTGAGGTATACCTTCATGTGGAAATTGCTCTCTCCATTTTTAGTTGTCAGTCTCTCTAAAATTTTTTGTTGGATTCCCAAATAACATGCAGTTAAATTGTTTTTCTCCTTCTCTTTAGTAGGCCTACTCATGTATGTTTAATAATATTGATTTAGTCATTCTTGTCACTTGTGGGAAAGCATGTATTCATTTGTGGGAGTAGTGTTAATGCTTTGGTTTGTAAAATTCATCTTCCGGAACTTTGCTTCCATTGATTTGCTGTTTGGTTTGAGCTTTCTTTGAATAACTTGAGATTTAGCTCCTTCATGTTAATCTAGCACAGGAAATTGACATCTAGCAAAGGACAATAGAATTCCTAGTCATGGGCTGATATTAAAGAGTGAACTAAATTAGCTTGAACAGCTCCTTGAAGAGATAAAAGCACACAGATACTTACATTTGTCTAGCTACAATAGGGAATTGCTGTCAGCCCATCTATCAGAGGACAACAGGATAAATCATGGGCTGAGTGTAAGAGTTGTCAACTAAATTTGATCTCCATCACCTCCTTGAAAATCTCAAAGCATGAAACTTGGTAGTTTGGTTCTTCTAATTGCCTCTAAGATTTCTCCAATTTGGGGCTGATAATATCAGACTCGACCAGAAATCCAGAAACAAAATCCAGCATGAATGTGACACTCTCTGAAACAAAGATTAGAATAAAATCCAGAAATCATGCAGTAAGGCGCAAATATGGAAACATGACTGAAGTTTATCTATTTATCACTTAATTTCTTTTAAAATTGGCAACTTTTTAACATCACGTAGATTTCCATTTTGGGAGTTTAACCAATTTTACATCGCATAAACTATTTTAAAAAAATAACTAGCTTATGTTTTTATTTATTTTTTATTTTATATTGACGCAGAATGGCATGACCGGTTCATGATAAAGTTAACATGACATAACATAAATTGCTGACATCACATGTGATTACAGGAATTCATCCCACTGGTTATTACTTTTTTACTAGTATTCTTTTTATTTTAAACGAGTATGCAATTTATCTCTTCTTCACTTTGATGGAGCCATGCAGTAAAATGAGCATTTCTCTTGCTAAGTTGAACTATGATCTTCATTGAACATGATGCTAGTTATAGCTGTATTCTCTGTTTTTTGCTCACTTTGATTTGGTCGTTTTTGTTCCACCGGTCAATATACTCTAACTTTGTTAAAACTTCCATAAAGAGATATATTTGGATTTTTATATACTTTTGACCTTGGTTTTGACCACATTATAATGAACCGGGCAGCAACTCCACAAATGAGTTATGGTTTTGAATATTAGATCACTTATATTTTGTGTGGTTCACTTACTGAACTTCCCTCCAGGCTTCTGGTGTACGTTCTATGACATTTAATCCTGATGGGAGAACATTCCTCTGCGGTTTGCATGAAAGTCTGAAGGTACACTCAATTGCTTCATTTTTTAATGGCACCTCTCACAAAGCACTAATACCAATTTTGTCCAGGTATTTTCTTGGGAACCAGTAGTATGCCATGATAATGTAGATGTGGGATGGTCTAGACTATCAGATATGAATGTTCACGAGGGAAAACTTCTTGGATGCTCATACAATCAAAGTTGTGTTGGCGTATGGGTTGTGGACCTCTCTGTGCGTGTTCTAACTCATTCTATTAGCCTTAAAAATATATTTTTGCTTCTTGAGAAAACATTAAATTGTCACTAAATCTGTAAATATAAAGTTTAATATTAGCTGATGTTATGAAATGCAGTGCATTGAACCATATGCAATTGCTAGTTCTAGATTAAATGGTCATTCAGGCCAAAAGTCTACATCAGATGGTAATCCATCTGTGTTAGCTGATAACATAAAGTCTAGTATGAGGAGGTTATCAATATTACAGAGTTCTGAAACAAATTCTAAGGAGACAAAATCATTACCAGGTAGGCTATTCGAATAGTTTTTATTGCATTTTCATCTCATGTGTTTGGAAAAGTATGAGATATGAATATTTCTCTTTTCTGTAATGCTGTATATCTAAGCAACAGTCAGTGCTCCAGCTACCCCTCCAAGAATTTGGGCATGTGCTAGCACAAGAGTGCCTCTGACAGCACCAGCATCTGTTTCTTCCTCTGTAAAAAGAAGTTTATCAAAACTTCAGTCCACATCCGACCTTCAGACCAAGAAAGCAGATATAGTACCTGTGATTGTTCCAAGAGATAGCCCGAGGGTACTGTTACCTTCTGATTTTAGTAAAGATTCTGGGGTTGGTAAAACAATGTCATTTGATATGCAATCAAAATTTACTGAATTTTGGAAGGTGTCAAACGTCAAAGAGAATTCAGATAAACCAGATATATCCATTCAGTCTGGAAATTTGAGCAGTACTAATATTGAACAAAATGAACTTCTGGGTCAAACTCCTGTTTCTTCTGGCAATGCTGGAACTCAACGTGTGTCAGCTGATGAAAATATTCTGGATGGCATTAAGAATTTGATTAAAGGAAGGATTAGATCTAATTCATTCAGAGAGCCACGTTTGCACATTGAACAGGAAAATTGTAAGTCTGATATCTTAATTCTGGGTTAAATCAAGCAACTAGTTTTTGTGCTTTAATTTTGCACATTATAACCTTATTATGTTTTGTTAGATTATTCACGATTCCAACTTATTGATATTTCTCATTATTATTGTTGAACACGGTTAGTCATAGGACATTCTAAATCATACATCATCACTATTCTATGTTTTTTTGTATTTCTCCTTCAAATGAACTATACTTGTAGATATTACGTGATCCTGTGAGTAAATATTTCTTTGCAAATCTTGACATAGATAATGAAGAGAACTTCTAGAGTGAAATTTCAGCATTGATAATTTTCAATCTTGGTTGGTGGGATAAGGCTTGGTAGTTGTTATTGTTGAACTAATGCAAAATTGCTGAGTTGGATGAGATCTATACAAATGCTGACCCTGTCAAGTGTCACCTCCAAGAAATTAAGTATTCAAGGAAGAATGTATTAAGGTAAAAGAAGCTTGACGTTCAAAGAAACTGGTATAGATAAGGTAGATTTTGTTGGACATGGGAGGAAATCCATTTAAAAAATTGATCAGATTGGTGACGGCTGATTTGCACACTTGCAAGAGAGATATGTCCACGTCTTCACTATTGTGGACATATTCACCGCATTGAATTCGACCTTAGCTAAAGGGCTACAACCTATTTTCACCCATCTAAATTAGCTTAGTAACACATACAACTTGGAATGTTTCACCCATATTTAATAAAGTCAAACTAGGCTAATTTTTGAATTAATATATCATAGGCTAATTATTGAACGGGTGTATCAAATGAATAATCAAAAACAGTCTCTAGGATAAGGTTGCGTATAATAGATATTTGTCCAGAACCCCACATTGACGGATGAACTATCCTTTTGTATCAATGAATAAATGCACTTTAGATCAATGATCACTCAACCAAGGAAGCAATGCCACACATGATTTTGCATCCACAATTAATGGGCATGAAACTGGGAAACCAAATTAATAAAATAAAACTTTGACTCAATTGTCTTTTTAGACTTTGAACTCATAGCAACATCATGCAAATTTGGAAATTCCTAAGATGTTTTTATTGCTCAACAGATTCAGAAGCTAGAACAACTTGTCATAACCACTGAATACTTTACAAAATAAAGCACATGGATTAATGAATCCTACGCTTTTTTATAGTATCTCCTACAATTGTGTTGTGGATATTGAACACTCTAGATTTGGAGAAACAATACCAAATCATGAACCCTAACGACCAACAGGGTCCAAATAAAGAAATTTTACATATAGGACCTAAAAATATTTGATATATGCTTGTATATTTATTTAGTGAAATTGGTTTAATTGGATCATTTTAACTTGGTCACTACATAAATTTTAACAAACTAAGAATCAATTTAGCCCACACAATTCTTGTACTGTCTTAAGCGCACTTTCTCACTGCAGAACACTATGCTGATGGATGAGTAACTTAAGCAGAGGCTTCTAAAAAGGATGTTTCTGTTGTTGTATAAAGAGTCTTCTGTTGTTTGCTTCAGAAGTGAATTTTATGGTGTTTTAACCTCTAAAGATTCATAAACTGGCATTGTAATTGTTTCATTCCCAATCAAAATTTTCTTTAACTGATGAATGCTAAAAGGGTCATCTCAATCAATCATAGATTTGGTTAACTGAAACATTATAATGATATTTCTATGTTTTTTGATGCTTTACCCTTAAAATAACATATCATGGACACTGTTAAATTTGTGTCTACTAGCTGCAATATTATAATGCATACTAACAATACTTCTTTCTATGTTATTTAGTTAAGATTAGAGTCAATAAGCCAAAGGAAGCATACTCATCTAATGTTTCACGACGAGGTATGTATTGCTTTAAATGGTCCTTATCATAGTAATGGTCCATAAGCTATTTTCTAAGCATTTGTAGGAAGAGCAAGGTCACTTGCAAACTGTGAGGGGATGGAACCTTCCCCATGTTATGATCGGCCAACGTCAAGCAGTTCTTCTGAGATAACAGTTGTAGCTCGCCCCTCGTACTCTTTGGTGAATTTTCTTGAAAGTTCCATATTGACTTTTATCAGACTTAATATAATAATTTAGTTCACTCAATAGCCCATTCAGATCAATTATTTACATACTGTCACTGTTTATTTAATTTAGGGTATTCTTTTTATAATGATAGGAATTCTTGCTACATCACTTGTCGATGAATTAATATTCTTTGATAAATTGTGCATCTTCAGTAACTAAAGATCTGAGTACTACCTCTGATTCACTTTTCTTTGACTGTGAAATTGGCCATTGCATATTAACGGTTGCATCATAGTAGCAATTTATTCCCTCTCACTCTTTGATTATTTTTTACTGCTTAATTGTTTTTTCTGATCATCTGCATTCTCTTCTATTGTCAAAGGTAGTTATAAATTCTTATTCTTGCATGCATTTGTCTTGCCAATTACTTTTACTCTTTTCATTTACTGTGTTACTTTCATTAATCTGAACATGCAATGGTTTAGTAGTTAATTTGGTTCATTTATGCTATTCTCATCGTATCTACTTTTTCTAAGTATACACCGTGATATAGTAGTTTCTAATAACTATTGTATTGAACAGAGAAATCACAGGCAAAATACTGAAATTGAAACTCTACCTGCTTTACCTGCTTTTGATGAGGATTCTATAGAAATCATATTGAAGAGTCATGACCAATTCTTGAACTTGACACAATCTCGATTGACCAAATTACAGGTAAAATTTGTATCATGTAATCAATTAATGTTTTGGCAGATGATATATCTTAACTGCAATAGCAATAAACAGTACAAAAAGTACACAGATCATCAGGTTGGTTTTTATCTTCATTGTAGACAAATGTAGCTGTTGAAATTTTTTTGGTAAAATTGGAGTTTACTTGCTTAAGATTTAATTTACTTTTAGGTATAACATTTACCTGTCTTTTCATGATGCCTAAGGCTGGGAAAATAACAATCTGCTATCATGTTTATGACAAAATTGGGTCTACTTTTAGCTAAATTTTGGTTGCCTTGTTTGGCTGTAAGGCTTCCTCTAAGAGCATGTTCTTTACTGATGTAGCATTGTGTTTTTGCTCAGACTTAAATATTCGAACCTAACAACCACATAAAATCACTTGAGATTTTAGCCAAAACCATCTAATTAGTCATAGTCTATTAATTTTACTTTTGATCCACAGAATTTATTAATTGAGCAATGATACGCAACATGAATTTGTAGCATGAAACCCAACACGAATGACGTGACACTTTTTATATACGCATTCGATTGCCACTTGGACACCAACGGTGGCCTCCGGCCGCCGCCCCGAACCAAACTATACCTGGGGGGCATAGTGAACCCGTCGGGGATCGCTATAATTAGAATGTCACGTATTCATGTTGGGTTTCATACTGCAAATTCATGCTGCATATCATTTTTTTTATTAATTTTAAAATTTTAATGTTTTCTCACAGAAAACAGAAATTATATCATAATTTATCAAAGATCCCTACATTTTCCACAAAGATCTTTATACTTTTGGAAAATCATGGAAGGTCCCTTGCCCTACTGTGCCTCCATATAGATCTGCCTCTGTTAATCAATATATTCAAATTGCCTTATGTCCCATTATGTCACATTCAGATTTTATCTCTATTAATTGTGTTTCGGATTAAGTCAAGTTGTGTTGTGTTAGAGACCTTGTTTGGCCTTTTGCCCAACATGGTTTTTATGTTGTTCTATAATTTACAGGTAGTGCAGCGGCTTTGGGAAAGAAATGATGTCAAAAATGTCATCAGAGCACTTGAAAGAATGTCTGATCACGGTGTATGTGCTCTCAAATGCAGCCTTTTCTTGCAATGAGGATCTAATCTCTTGACTATTGTGATAATATAACCGCAGGTTTCTGCTGATGTATTATGCTCTCTGAAAGATAAAAGCGATATCATTACTCTGGATATTTTCACCTCTCTCCTACCACTTTTGACTAGCCTTCTTGAAAGCAAGATGGATCGGTATGTTTCCAGCAGTTCCAATTGCTTAATTTTCGCTTTGTTCCAAGGCGTCGTGACCTTCAGTTCCCTTCTTTCGTATTTCAGTTATGAGTAAAGAGGAAATTGACTTCTCATGCCACTGAACCTGCCTGTTATATACCTTTCAGCAATATCTAAATTTGACATTTCATGTATCCATTTTCATGGCACACTAATTCATTCTCAAACTATCTATTATGATATTGCTTGCTCTCGATTATAGGCATTTAGGTGTTGCCCTGGAAATGTTGCTGGAGCTTGTAAGGATATTTGGTCCTGTAATCCGTTCAACCATATCGGCAGGCCCATCTGTTGGCGTTGATCTTCAAGCAGAACAGAGGTTTCTATTCTTTTTCCAGTTGTTTTTTCTTCTTACAACTTCTAGAATTATTCTTCTATGACTAACCTCTGTTTCCCCCTTCTATATCCATCATTTTTGGGTCATTACTAGGCTGGAAAGGTGCAATTTATGCGTCGTCGAGCTGGAAAAGGTCAAGCATAGTATTTCTTCCCCGATGAGGTGAGCATAATCCTGCTATTTCTTCGATCGCCGAGTTAAATAGGTTCATGCCCATGGTCAAAATAGGTTGAATGGCGAGTAATAATTCTTTTTAGCACCTTTTGATGATTCCCTCTAATGACTTCACATTTGCATTTGATAGAAGGGGAGGGTCTATCGCGAAGAATGCACGCGAGCTGAATCTTGCTCTCCAGGGAGTGCTGTAACTAACAAATACCCGTGTACAGTCGCATTGTCATTCTTGTTCCTCATAGAAAGCTGGTTATTTAGCTGCTCAATGGGACCCCTAATAGATATGAATGATGAAGCTAAACTCTCCAAGTTTCCGAAAAGTTATCGTAGGAATAGAAAGTATTTCCTTCGCGCTTCAAAGGAATCGAGTAGAATCCGCTCTCGAGCTACTCGGTTGCATGAGGTTCTTCGATTTCCTTTGTGAAAGTACTTTGTTTTTAGAGTAGCTTTTATTCTTTCACAATCAGATGAAGTTGTTCTTTCTGTTATACAATGGTTATGTAACATTAGTTGAGCAAATGGAAGTGAGCTTTATCTTGAATTTGAAGAACATATGTTGTCAAATGTGAGGCTTGCTACTTTTTATTTAGTAAAACTTGTGTGCCAAGGAATTGCAATTGTACTTTGTTGTTGCAACAGCTATTCGCCAAGGTTTGAATGTTTGGGCTTATTTCAAAAAAATATAGTTATTTTACTAGTATTATTTTTTTGGCAAAAATCAAAAGGGCGTTCCAAATTAAAAGGAACATCAAATAATGGGTAATTTTTTTATAAAAAAACTAGGGTGTTTTATCAAATGTTTTATCCTTATAATTTTTTTTTCAGCATTGTTAATATAGAAACTATCGAATAATTATTTTAATATTCTATAACTTGTATGTTGTAACAATGGTAAATTGCAAAAAACTCTTTAATCTCAAATTTATCTTTGCATGTACTCTCCATTTGATAAATTCTTTGTATTCACTCCCTAATGGATTGAGTATAAAAGAGTGAAAATTGAATATACATTATAAAGATTTAAGTATAAATTATTTTAGATTGAGTACTAATTTAGAAAATTTGAGTATACAGTTTTTTGATATGGTGGATGCAATCTTACATACTCAAATTTCTAACTTTTATATTTAACTTTCTTCAAATAATACTCACAAAATTGTCTTGTCAATCCCATTAGAGATTGCATGCAAAGAAATTTTCGAATGAGAACTGCATGTAAAGGTGAATTTAAGATTAGGGAGTATGAAAATTTTCCTTTTACAATTACATTGTAACAGTTATCAACAGCTACTACAATAATATTGAAATATCTAATGGGGTGTTTTTTTGTTTTTTGATTTTTTTAATTTTTCGAAGGGATTTTTTTTTTTCAAAAGGAACGTCCTTTTTGACAATTTATTTAGTTAGAGCTGCCTTTTGATTGACTCTTATTTTTATTGTCGGGGGGAATGTCTCTCCATTCCATGAGCAAGTCACAGCATCCTAATTCTCTTCCATTCCAAATTCTTTTCTTTTTTTTTTATTAACGAAGTTTTTCCAACCTCGGACGATCGGCTCGATCTTACGGAAATTTCCCACCGGTCGCTAGGGTAAATCGGGAAGTACTCGCGGTGGGTAGTCTAGAAGCCCAGCGTCCCAAGATTCGCGTCCCATTTGAAGAAAAAATTCCTACAAATAAGTCGTAGCTAGGGATCGAATCGCAGATGTCTGTGATAGCGACTCCAAATTCTTATTTCTGCTTGCGTTTGATGCATTATGAATGAGATCACAAGCATTTGGAATGAGATCGCAATCTTATCGACCACACGAGAGTTGATCTTATTGTCTCCAAATTTAGAAGGTAACTTGCCACTCAACTACTCGAGCTCGTCTACTTTACACTCGTGTCGACCAATATGAGCATAGCATGTGGATTCAATGTAAAGGATTGAATAAGTTTTTTTTTTCTGTAAAAGATTGAATGGGTTTCAATTGTAATCTACCCATGTTGCATGTTTGCCTAGAGTTTTATCGGAGCTTGCCCTCAAGGTATAGGTATAATTGCCTTAATTATCACATACATGTTTATAAATTGAATAAAAGTCGAATCCCATTAAGCCGAGAAATTACCCTTTCATATAATAGCTAACTTCAATTTCCTAATTTACACCCTCCAAATAGTATAGATAGTCATGGGAGGAGCCATAAGGATGATAGATTTCACTTTTTATAAAATATTGTCTAAAATTTATCCCGACTTGCTAAGTTAGTCATCACAAATTTTACCCAAAAAAATAACCTTTTAGTAAACTACTTAATTTTCTAATTTATCTCTCTATAAATGATTATAGAGCCGACCGTATGGGAACGCTCAGAATCAAAGTCTTTTTTTTCCTAGAGCTTAATCCAAAGCCTTTGTGTAGACTTATGGTAGTTGTAAGCCAAGTGATGGAAAAGCTACGTATCTATTTCATATCCATTTTTCACTTTATGATGATAGATAAAATCATTAAAAAGTACAATAACTGAATGATAATAGAGCAAAGTTACATATATCTAACGTTATATTGAATTAACATTAATAGTATGGCACACACATCTCCTAATGGTCTATCTTCAAAAATGTTCAAGGCTTAGGTAATTTGCTTCAATTGATAAGATGAGACTCGTTGCGGAACTAATCTCTTCCTGCAGAACCCAAGCTACACCAATACGACCAGAAGCCACAATCCGACAGACATTGATGGACTTCTGAAAGGTTTTTAGAGAAACATTTTAATGATCTTGTGATCGAAAATCAAGAAGGATGTGAATAAATTTTTAAGAGCATTGTGACAATGCAATGCTCCAGAGTTACTGAATACTTCTCAAAATATCCATAGAAACAAAATTCTGGAGATTATTACCCACCTGATTTGGTGTTGAGAAAGCCGTGGATTAAACATGAGATGACAGGCAGAAAAAATCATCGCAATACAGATTCTTTTACAAAAGATTGACCTCCAGTACTGCTAGTTCAAAAACTCAAAGGAGAAGAAATATTAGGTTTTATAATAGATATTAAACATTATAAATATATTTTGAGGGACTCACCTATACTGGAGCTGAATATTCATAAAACGTGAGTTCTCTTTGCACTGAGCCAATGTCACCGATCCTTCAATGATTTGATCTTGTTTTACCTCAATAGGTTCATAAAGGTATAGCAGAGTCTGCAAGAAGAATTTCTCATTTTAGCAGAATTGTAGCAGGAATTTAAGGAATTGATGATGCAAGTTTGCAAAATCCTAAACCTGTTGCCAGTGTGTTGGAGCCTCTTCAGGTGAAGTGGACAGAACAATTACTTGATCGGATTTAGCTCGCTTCTTCCTGTGGCTAGAACCATTTGACGAGTTGAAAGATGAACTTCCATCGGCGAGTTGGGAATGGCTTTCTGAAGGTACTACTGCTGGACCATTGAACTCAACATCGAACCAAAATGCAAATCCATGAAGAGGGGCTGCAAAACAAAAGGAAATATGTATATCATGCTTTCTCTCATGAAAAATGAATGAATTCACCTTCCTTGAAGCTCAAAATTAATCCAAAAAAAACATTGACGCTAGAGGCTTACATACTATGACATGAGTTATGCAGATCAAAAGAAATATATATATATATATGTATATATGGCAAATCTTGGGCATTTCACCTTGTACTAAGATCGAAATCTATACTCCGTGGTGATCGATTCAAGATCGCAGGCAGCAACAGTATAACAATCCAAGCACTTGATCTGTCATGAAATCCACATGGGTAGTTTATTGCCAAAAGAGAGAACCATGTTATACAGAGATTATAAAGTAATAGTACACTAATAGTCATTTATGCTAATAACAATTCACATATAATCGACCATAAAATAGATAAAAACAAGCTCTTGCATGGCAAACTGAAGAGGAATTATTCTTTGTAGACTATTAGCCTCCATCTTTTATTAATTTGCTGGAATAAAAAAATTTAGAATTCTGTACCGTCATAATGTATCTTATGGAAAAGAATAAATGCCCTAATCTCTGTACTGTCATAATAACTTCATACAAATACAATCGGTTTAAATCTTTTTTATGTTGATTAGATGCCCTAACAGTTCAATACGATTTAGAAATTTATGATACATTGTAAGTGCCTAAAAATGGAAGGCTAGAGGACCATAATAGAAGTGCATAAATCTTTTACTAAGTCTCAATTCATCAAATATTTGCAAATAAGCTCAGTTGCATTTAAGATCATTTTAATGAGATTGATAGTGTCAAGTAGAATATATTTTTACAGTCTGCCGAATTGTCCCTATATTTTATCCAAATTTTTCATTATGGTATACCACAATTTACATTTAATTTCTCCTCCAAGTTCGATTCTTTTTCTATTAATATCATGTATCCACTTCACACATACAATAGAAGATTTAGCAAAGTTTTAAATGAAAATTTATGAGAAGTATTCATTTTTAGTCATGCTTGCTTCATTTATAACTTATGTGTTATATAACTTAGGTGCATGATGTTTTTTTTTTCTCTTTGATAATCCAGGTATCCAACTCTTATGATTTGATTAATCCTGGAGGTGAACGGTCTTATCTGGCCCCACAGAAGTTTCTCACTGCCCGCTAGAAAATCGGGAAGCGCAAAAGGATCCTAGAGGATGGTTCAACAACAACAACAACAACAAAGCCTTATCCCACTAGGTGGGGTCGGCTATATGGATCCTTTTACGCCATTGAGTTCTATCCCCTACTATATCATCATCTAGATTTAAATAAAATTTATCTTGTTTTATTGTTGCCAACCAAGTCTTTTTTGGTCTTCCTCTCCCTCTTTTAATGTGCGTATTTATCATAGTTTCACATCGTCTAACAGGGGCATTTATTGGTCTTCTAAGTACATGTCCGTACCATCTCAAACGTGTCTCCCGAAGTTTTTCTTCAATAGATGCAACTCCGACTTTCTCTCTAATACTCTCATTCCTTATTCTATCCATCCTCGTATGTCCACACATCCACCTTAACATCCTCATCTCTGCAACTTTCATCTTTTGCTCATGTGCTCGAGTCATAGCCCAACATTCAGCACCATATAACATAGCAGGTCTAACTGCCGTTTTGTAGAACTTCCCTTTAAGTTTTAGAGGTACTTTACGATCACATAAGACACCCGATGCTAATCTCCATTTCAACCATCCTGCTTGTATTCTATGTAAGACATCTCTCTCAATTCCTCCATCACTTTGCAAGAACGATCCTAAATACTTAAAGTTCTCGATTTTAGACAACTCATCATCTCCTATCTTAACAATTGTTTCACTACGTCTAGCATTGCTAAACTTAAATTCCATATATTCAGTCTTTACTCTACTAAGCCTAAAACCTTTCATTTCTAGAGTTTCCCGCCAAGATTCTAGTTTAGCATTTACTCCTTCACGTGTCTCATCTATCAAAACAATATCATCTGCAAACAACATGCACCATGGCACTGTATCTTGAATGTGCCTAGTGAGTTCATCCATGATTAGTGTAAAAAGATAGGGACTTAAAGCTGATCCTTGATGTAACCCTATCCTTATTGGAAATGCTTCAGTCAATCCACCTGAAGTCTTCACTCTAGTCGTTACATCTTCATACATATATTTAATTAGGTCAATATATGTTACGCTAACGCCTCTCTTTTCTAGAATTCTCCATATAATTTCTCTTGGTACCCTATCATAAGCTTTTTCTAAATCAATAAATACCATGTGTAGATCTTTCTTTTGCTCCCGATATTTTTCAATTAATTGCCTAAGAAGATGTATAGCTTCTATTGTCGACCTTCCAGGCATGAACCCAAATTGATTTTCGGTTACCGTGGTCTCCTTCCTCAATCTTTTTTCTATTACTCTTTCCCAAAGTTTCATGGTATGACTCATTAATTTAATACCCCTATAGTTTGCACAATTTTGTATGTCTCCTTTGTTCTTATATAAGGGAACTAGACTACTTATCCTCCATTGATTAGGCATTTTTTTTGTTTTCAATATTAAATTAAATAATTTTGTAAGCCATTCAATACCTTTTTTCCCTAAACATTTCCATACCTCTATTGGGATATCATCCGGTCCCACGGCCTTTCCATTTTGCATCCCTTTCAAAGCTTGTTCTACTTCTGAAGTTTGAATTCTCCGATGAAAATTAAAATTTCTATACTCATTTGAAATACTTAAATTGCCTAAGTCAAGTTGGTCCCCTAAACTTTCATTAAAAAGTTGATGAAAGTAAATCTTCCACCGCTCTTTTATTTCGCTATCATTTACTAGTACTCTATCGCATTCATCTTTAATACATCTTATTTGACTAAGGTCTCTTGTTTTCCTTTCTCTTGCTTTAGCTATTTTATAAATGTCTCTTTCCCCTTCTTTTGTATCTAAATTTTGATATAATCGTTCAAAAGTTTATTTTTTACTTCATTCACTGCTTTCTTAGCCTCTTTCTTGGCTATTGTATATTTTTTTAAGTTTTCCTCGTTCTTACAAATATATAATTCCTTATAAGCTATTCGTTTTTCTTTCACTTTCTCTTGTACTTTCTCATTCCACCACCAAGATTCCTTCCTTGGTGGTGCATGCCCCTTTGACTCACCGAGTACATCCTTAGCTACTATTTTCAACTTTGATACTATCTTATCCCATGTCGTATTAGAGTCGCTATATATTTCATCTAATGCTTGTATTCCTACCTTCTCCTTCAATATGTTTTGCTTCCCATCCTTTAACTTCCACCACTTAATTCTAGGAGTCGTGTATATTTTTCCTCTATTGATATTATAACTAAGGCGTATATCTAACACTACTAATCTATGTTGGGTAGTTAAGCTTTCTCCAGGGATAACCTTACAATCTTTACAAATCTTCCTATCTCTCTTCCTAACCATAAAATAATCAATTTGTGATTTATTATTCCCACTTTTGAATGTGATCAAGTGTTCTTCTTTTTCTTAAAAAATGTATTAGCTAGTATAAGGTCATATGCTATCGCAAAATCCAATATAGTTTTTCCTTCTTCATTTCTTGTTCCAAACCCATAACCCCCATGTACTCTCTCATATTCTTCATTTTTCGCTCCGACATGTCCATTTAGATCGCCTCCTATTAAAATCATTTCATTTGGCGGAATGTTTTGTAATACCTCATCTAAATCGCTCCAAAATCTTGATTTAGTTTCTTCATCTAATCCTACTTGAGGTGCATATATGCTAATTACGTTCACAACTTCTTTCGCCACTACTATCTTGAGAGCTATAATTCTATCCCCCTTTCTAACTACACCAACAACTTCATCTTTTAAAGAACTATCTACAAAAATACCCACTCCATTTCTTGTTTTACTCTTTCCTGTATACCATAACTTAAAACCCGAGTTCTCTATCATTTTTGCCTTCTCACCTACCCATTTTGTCTCTTGCACACACAAAATACTAATTTTTCTCCTAATCATTGTATCTACTACCTCCATTGTTTTACCAGTGAGAGTTCCTATATTCCATGTTCCAAATCTGAGACTATTACTTTTCTTATAATGTTTATTCTTAGTCCACCTATGGTGTGAGAACTCTTGCCTATTTAACACTACACCCAAGTTCTCATGGAGATGTAGCGGTCCTTGCCGAGACGTTACAGTCGGACCCTGCAACGCGAACCCTTGCATATTTAGCACTACACCCGGGTTCTGGAGATGTAGCGGTCCTTGCCGAGACGTTACAGTCGGACCCTGCAACGCGTTCCTTCCGGGGAACATCCTAGCATTAGCATAATACTTTAATGGATCCATTCATTGAGTATTTGCCATAGTTTTTTACGCTGGCTGGCAACCTAACGCAACCCTCCTCCTTTATCCGGGCTTGGGACCGGCCATGACTAGGTCGTCACAGGGGATGGTTCAACATCACAAGTAATTCAAACTCCTCAGGTGTAATACGTTCTGAGTGAAATTTCAACCCGCATTGTCTAGGGTGTCTGTCTAGGTGTACAATGCTCTTGTATCCTATGACTGTTGAGCATAGATTTGTGGCAAAAATTGTTTAGTTCCTTGGTGGCACAATCCTTTCACTGAGACGAGACATGCTGATGGTTGTTGCATCATCAGAGTGACTGTTTCTAGCCATGGGAAGAGGCTCGCTTGAGGAATGAATGATCAACCAAAACTAAAATTGTCAGTCATTTATCCAAAGGGAATGTGGCTGAGTTCTTTTTCCTCAGACTGCACAGATTTAAAGATATCTAATTTTCCATTAAAAACAACATATAATAGACAAAATTCTACCGTCTAGAAGAATCATTGCAGTAATTCTTACGAATTATAAATACTCAAATATGATTAGTTATTCACACATGAAGTATCATTATTTCTGCTGGGAACAAGTTTGAAGCCTTTGTATTCTTAACCCCCATGCTTGTAGTTTTGGTCTTTTGGAGATTTCTATATCTCACAACAAATGCCTATGGAGTCATATTTACACAGGACGTATTATTGAACTCACGTTCAAGACACCAACTAGTAGATAAAGTGGCATTCCAACAATATTGGCAATCAATAAGCCAAAATTAGAAGATTAAATAGAATGGCATATTCCAGCTATATTAACAACTCAATGGAAAGAAATGAGATTGGCTAACTACTTACAAGTGAATATTGAGATAACTTGTAAAAGATAAAGAAATCATTAATCCGCAGATGAATTGCATTAAAAAGAAATATGAAAGACTCACTTCAGATGGCCATGTTAAAATATTTTCACCGCCTACTGTTTCTATAGCAGGTTCTTCAAATGCACACAATTTGGCATGAGGAATCATTGCAGACACTGAAGAATCAAAATGTGACATGCAATGTCAAAATGAAATTAAAAACTCTAAATTCCTAAGTATACACATTATATATATTTATATACCTATAGTTGTTTGATTCAAATAAGCTCGAATGTGGCAAGCAACATACCCATTTATTCTACGCCACATTTGATATGGCCATTACATTTTTTTTTTTTTACTCTTTCCATAATATTAGACTTCCTAGAAGGTCATAATATCTAATTAGATCATCAATTTATAGGCAACATACTAATTTACATCTATATATATAGCCTAAAAGTGGGTAGAGTAGCTAATTGTAGAGTCTTAAGAGCTACCTCCCAATGACCACCCTACAACAGAGACTTATGGAATTGGCAACTGCACTCACAGCAAAAGAGATGTTAGTCACTGCAAGATAGTTCAATTTGACAACTAGTTTATGATATTTGAACTATTCCAAAGTTTGATCTGTAGGAGATAAACTGGTCTGGAGATCTAACATAATCTCATGATAAGCTTTCAAAGTCTTCTAAGTTGGTTTGACAATGTTAGAAAAGATAAGCTTTCAATCTCATGATTCTTGTAGTGTCATTACTTGAACACATTGTAGTGATGGAGAAACAATGTTCCTTTTTGTTGGATTTACCAGCCTTTTGTTTTTGTTGTATTGACAATATGTTTTGGGATATGATATTTCTGTGTAGGTAGCCGAGACAATTCGATTGGAGATTGCGCATGGAACTTGTGGAGGTTGTTAACTCATGAAATTGAGTTGTTGGATTTAGAGCCATTATTCATGAACTCGAGAACTTGGAATGGAACACAATTGGGTTTCCCATCAGATATAGGACTATAAAATGGACATAGACATATCTAAAGAGGAAGAGACATGAGATATATATATAATGGACATAGACATATCGAAAAAAAAAAAAAAATATATATATATATATCACACACAGCTGATATATAGCAATGCCACGTCCAAATTAAAAAGAAAACCTAAACCTTCTTTCCCCTTTCCCTCTCAAAAACCCAAACATTTCGAACTCCCTGGTTCCGTTCTTCACCGATCAACTCACTCGGTGTTGCCTCACCTCGTCATCGATCACCGATCAACTCCATCGGTGCCACATCGCCTCGCCTGCATATCGCCGTTCACCAGCAATGTGTTCCCCATGTACGTGCCATAAACATCTTCTTCCATCCAAATGCTACAGTTTTGTAGCAGATACAACACTCTAGCAAGCACGGTAGTTGTTACATGCTATAGCAACTACGATTTTGTAACTGCTACAACATACTGACCATAACTAGCTGAAATATTATTTTATTGTTCAAAACTAACACTGTAATGTATCACTAAGATATTAACTATTTGTTTAGAGAATTAGATGATGTATAGAACTTCAACCTCTCTCAGATGCTCTATTTCTCATGCATATTATAACAAAATACAATGGAAAAGTCGTTCATACTATCACTAGAACCAAATGAGCGACGTATTGATACGTAGAAGCTCATTTGCGTGGGCCTTAGAATTCAGCAGAGGGTTGTGTGCTGCTGTTGATTAGCTTGTTCTCTACTTCATTCTTTGAACAATCTCGATCTATGAAATGTTGAAGGTGGAGTAGGATGGAGGTGACATCCAAATGCAAAGGGACTTCATCACCATGATCTGGAAGTCCTATAATCAATGCAACATTTTTTCTTCTGAATTTAATCTTCTGATTTTGAAAAATGAAACACTTAGCATAATAGTCCCAATTGTCAAACATATTTTGTACAAGGTCTCTGATGTTTGCATTATGCGGTATGTCTAAGGGCCCAGGCAAATGAGATTCTACTTATCAACTTCATCTGTCGCTCATTTGGTTTTAGTGATAGTGTGAACAACTTAAACTGGGGACGTTACTTTTCCATTGTATTTTTTTACGATATGCATGAGAAATAGAGCTTTTGAGGGAGGTTGAAGCACTAGACAAAATTTAATTTAGTAAACAAATACTTAATATCTTAGTGATACATTACAATATTAATTTTGAATAATAAAATGATATTTCAGCTAGTTATGGTCAGTACGTTGTAGCAGCTACGAAATCGTAGCTGCTACAACATTCGTAAACTAGCACATTGTAATAGCTACGGTAACTACAGTTACCGTAGCTGCTACAACATTCTTGTTTGTGGTCCTACCACGTTGTAGCAACTATGATATTGTAGCTACTACAGCGTGCTGGTCCTAGAACGTTGTAGCAACTACAACGTGATAGGGCCACAAACAAGAGCCTTGTAGCAACTACGATTCCATAGTTACTACAACGTTGTATGTATTTGCTACAAAACTAATGCATTTGAATCAGTAGGAAGATGCTTAGGGCATGTAAATGGGGAACACATAAATGAACGACGACAGGTAGGCAAGGTAATGTGACACCGAGAGAGTTGATCGGCGAAGACAGTCGACGACAGGTAGGCAAGGCATTGCGACACCGAGAGAGTTGATCGACGAAGACAGTGAAAGGCGAAACAAGGGAGTTCGAAGCACGGGCGGAGCCAATTAAGGCCCAGTGTGGGCAGCTGCCCACACTGGGCCCAACAACAAAGGTTTAGTAGTAATAATAAATTAAAAAAAAAGAAAAGGTGAACGGCGACAAATTAAAAAAAAGGAAAAAAAATAAAAAATTGGAAACGTTCATAATGAGTCATTACATGCAGAATTAAAAAAAGGAAAAAAATAAAAAATTTGAACGTTCATAATGAGTCATTACATGCAGATTAAAAAATAAAAACAGATTAAAAAACAAAAAAGAAACATTAAAGCTTTGTTTTCGTCCGTGAGACAGTGACTAAATACCGCCCTCGCCGACTCGCCGAAGACGGTAGATCGCACTCGTCGCCTCGCCGCCCCGACACAGCGACACTCCATGGGAGTCAAATTTTCTAATCTTTATACTTAATATTCTACAAGATTGCATAAAAGCGAAACGGCTCAAGGTAACCACCTAACCCTAATTTCTAAATCCCTATTTATTTTTTCCTGTCATTAATTTAGTTTACATGTGATTCATGATTTTTTTTTTTATTTTCATTAGGAAATCATTTTATCGACAATGCATAGATTTTTTAAAAGAAAACATTCAAAATTAGATGAACAAAATATTGAAGAGGACCAAGATGTTAGAGTTGAAGAATTTGATTTTTCACAATTACCGGCAGATCCTGGACTAAGAATTCCAATTTGTGATTATAATGCTAATATTAGGGATCAAGTTCGAAGGATATATTTGCAAAGGGGTCCATGTCAACCTTCAGGATATGAATTTCCAAAACGAAAATTTGGAGTAAATCGATTTAGACGGTTCAATCCTTCTTAGTTTAAGGAATTTGGTGATTGGTTGGAATATAGTATAGAAAAAGATGCTGCATATTGCTTGTATTGCTATCTCTTCAAGACAACAAAGGGAAAACAAGCTGGAGGAGAAACTTTTGTTAGAGAAGGCTTTACAAATTGGAAGAGTAAAGATAGGTTACATATTCATGTTGGACAACATGATAGTGAACATCATAAAGCTCGAATGAATTGTGAAGCTTTGATGAATCAAGATGAGCACATTCAATCAATTCTGCACAAACAGTCAAAGCAAATGCGGAATAATTATCGTATCGTCTCAATGCTTCAATTGATTGTATCAGAGTTTTGTTGCGACAAGGAAATTCATTTCGAGGTCACGATGAAACTGAAGGTTCTCTTAATCCTGGAAACTTTCTTATTCAATTAGAGTTTTTAGGTGCTCATAATAAAGAGATTAATGATGTGATATTGAAAAATGCTCCTAAAAATTGCAAGTTAACATCACCTGATATTCAGAAGGATATAGTGAATGCTTGTGCAACTGAAACAATTAATATTATTATCAGAGATATTGGTGATTCATTGTTCTCTATTTTAGTTGATGAATCTCGTGATGTGTCAGCAAAGGAGCAAATGTCAGTTGTTTTGCATTATGTGGATAACAGTGGGCATGTAAATGAGCGTTTTATCGGAATTGAACATGTTACTAGTACTACAGCACTCTCACTTAAAGTTGTTATTGATAAGATGTTTTCTAAATATAATTTGAGTATGTCTAAGTTGAGAGGACAAGGTTACGATGGAGCAAGTAATATGCAAGGTAAATTTAATAGTCTAAAAACACTTATTTTAAAGGAGAACCCATGTGCATTTTACATTCATTGTTTTACCCATCAACTTCAACTAGCTCTTATTGCCGTGTCAAAGAAAAATCTTCCTATTTCTAATTTCTTTCGTGTTGTTGGTGATGTGATAAATGTTGTTGGATCATCCTGCAAACGGTCTGATCTTCTTAAGGAGAAACATTCAGATTTTATTATTGAGGCATTGGAGAGGGATGAAATTTCTACTGGTCGGGGTCTCAATCAAGAAACTTCCCTTCAATGTGTTGGGGATACACGTTGGGGGTCACATTATAATTCTTTGATCAGATTGATTTTTATGTTCTCTGCTGTTAGTGATGTACTTGAAATGATTTCAGAAGATAATTCCAGTTCTCCTGATAAAAAAACTGAGGCTTTTAATTTATTGGAGTCAATACTTTCATTTGATTTTGCATTCAATCTACACTTGATGAAGCATGTCTTAGGGATTTCAAGTGAATTGTCAATGGCATTACAAAAAAAAGATCAGGATATTGTGAATGCAATGGATTTGGTACAAGTATGCAAACACCGACTTCAAAAAATGAGAGATGATGATTGGGATTCATTTTTAGAAAAGGTTCATTGTTTTTGTCAACAACATTACATTGATGTTCTCAAAATGGATGATATGTTCACACATTGGGCACCACGTGGTCGTCCCCATCGTAATCCACCAGAATTGACAAATTTACATCACTATCGTGTTGATTTGTTCTATGGTGTTATTGATATGCAACTTCAAGAGTTAAATGATCGTTTCTCAGAGGCAGGTATGGAGTTACTTCGTTGTGTGGCTTGTTTGTGCCCACAAAATTCATTTTCAGCTTTTGACAAGAAAAAATTGATACAACTAGCTGAGTTTTATCCACAAGATTTCTCGAGGTTTGATCTCCTTGTACTTGATGATCAACTTGATACTTATATATGTGATATGCATTCTAACAAAACATTTCAAGAATTGAAAAGCCTTGGTGATCTTTCAGAGAAGTTAGTTATGTCAAAGAAAAATTTGGTGTACCCGTTGGTTTATAAGCTTTTGACATTGGCATTAATTCTACCGGTTGCGACTGCGACGGTAGAGAGAGTATTTTCTGCCATGAGAATTGTAAAAGACAGGTTGTGTAATCGAATGAGTGATGATTGGATGAATGATAGTCTCATTGTTTACGTAGAAAAAGATATATTTCCATCAGTTGATAATGAAGCTATTGTACAAAGATTTCAAAATATGAAGACTCGAAAAGAACAATTGTAAGGTAATTATTTTGTGATGCTTTATGATTATAAAATTTTATATCTTTTTCATAAATTATATTATATTGTTAATTGCCTACACTGAATTAATATTCTAACTCCGCCCCTGGTTCGAAGGAGGGTTCGAAATGTTTGAGTTTTTTAAGGGAAAGGGGAAAGAAGGTTTAGGTTTTTCAAATTATGATGGGGTGCTGCTACAGTAGGAAAAAAACAATCTGACGGGACACTGCTATAGTGAAAATCAGGGAGCATATCAGCCATATATATGGCCTTTTTTATTAGGCTCTATATTATATGTGTGTGTGTGCGTGTGCATGTGAGTGTGTGTATCCCAAGGTTGGTATACACATTAAGCTAGATCGTTAGGGCACTACTATGCTACTTAGATGCTATGGTTATCCAAGTTGGAGCTTTGCAAGATGTGATATATCAAGAGAAACAAATTGCTAGTTTACACTTACTATTAATCCCATAGACATTACGCCAAAAATTGATGGTGCTTTCATACATTTCGTCATATGTAAATGGCGCCATGTAGATCTGCATAAGATATGATTATCAACAGTCACTATCGCCATCTCACATCTCAAATGAAGAAAGCTTGAAAACTCTAATAAAAGAAAGCAACTATATAAGTTGATATAGTTACTTGATTTTGTCTCACCATTAACTAAATCAACTATATACAAGGCATAAGTGTACTTAATGTAACTTAACTTCTATCAAGTTTTTTAACTAAGCTCAGAATCACTACATTCTACAATCTCTAGATTCACTAAATGATTCACTTACAAATTCAGTCGAAAAGCTACTCCTGTGACTAACTAAACATGTCATTTACAAGTTATCAAACATGCTATATCTAACATCTCTGCTGCACCCTGGGGAAGACTTATATTAAGTCGTGCTATTTCTTGGAGTCATAACCTATAGTTAGTGGTTCACTTAAGATGCTAACTAAGGAATATCAAACAAAAAATGATGCAAACTGTAATATTACAGAAGTATGGAGTATTATTCCAACAGTCAACCAACCAGAGGATATTCGCAAGACTAGATACAACCAATAAGCACAAAACAAACTCAATAAGTTGAAAGTCTTCATGAAGGCTTTAGCAAAGGTGCCATCTAATTTGACACGGTTTGACAATAATCAAGTCCCAAGTATTGTAATGTACGTAACCAGTTTTGATTATCTCACTAGTAAAACAAAACAACAATTCAGTGAGCAATATTCTAAGCTGTATCCAGTATAATGACTTTATCAGGTTAGTTTGGGGAACTAGTTGCGTACGAACAACATAGAGAAGGCATACATGGAATATTAGCAAGTATAAAAGATAAGTAAAGCATGAACATTACTGTCGCATGAGATGGAAGAATAAGTCCACCAGGTTTTAACCATTTATCCCTAGCAAAGATTACACTGGTCAGCATACTCTGCGCCAAAACAATTGGTATGAGAGATCTTGCACAATTAAGAGGAGTATACAATTCAAATGTTTGTCCGTGGTTCTGACTGCTGAGTAAGCAAGATTTATTGAGAAATGTGAGTGGCAATGGCTATGCTGTAACAAGACGCCAACACAAGCTAACAAAGTTTATAGCTTGCAAATTCATCAAATTACAAAATACATGGACAGATAAATATACAACAGAATATGTGGCAATCCAGATAATGCACCTCATACAGTAGAATATAGCCCATCCATTCTGAAATTATCACATCAACTTTTTCCTCAATCTCAATGTCCTGCATATCATATGTTCCACATGACTAGGAAAGAATCTTAATGAAAAGAAAAGGAAAAAAAGTAAAACAATAGAACAAACAAAAAGATAAAAATTTGTGTTACTTTCTTATGCTAGTTCATTCCCTTATATGTTGGTAAGAATTCAGATTTCTAAGAACTGAATGGAAAATGACTTTTTCTAGTTGACAAGAATTAAGGAAAAAATTATGGTTACTATAAACCAAATAACTAGCATTAATCTATCAAACTAAAAATCAACATAGAGAGCAGCCTGGTGCACTTCCTACTAATGCGGGGTCCTGGGGAAGAGTATATTGTAAGCAGCCTTACCCTGCTTTGCAAGAGGCTATTTCTGAAACTTGAACCCGTGACCTTTTAGTCACACGGCAACAACTTTACCATTGCGCCAAGGCTCCCCTTCAAACTAAAAATCAACATAGACCAAAGTAAATTGTTATGTGAAAAAAAATTACAGTTAGCATAACCCAAAAAAATTCATCATCTAAACAATCAAACTGCTAAACAACTCATACTTATTATTTGATCCTTTTTAGGCAGGTCTTAAAAAGCAATCCAGGACTGCTAAATTGGCTTAGGTAGCTTAGACAGAAGTATCAGGTGAGCTCAGGAGGATTGTTCGCAGATTTCACTTCTTTTACTGCCACTTCTGCCAAGTGCAGAATTTTTTTTCCTGGGACAGCAAAGTATTGCGTATTTCTTTTCAATAATTCTTCTTGTTGCTTTGAATCCTTCAATATTATATTTTTGGTATATCTCATTTGATTAGATTTACATTATTTTATTGAGTACTCTTGTGTTTTGTTATGTTATGTGAAAATATGAATTATATGGGTTGCGCTTCCTTATCACTTGTTTACTTGTGAGTATGAACCTGTTTTGATTATTAATTCACTTACTGATTATATACATGAAAGTCATTCTTGCCATTTATATTGAATTAAAGATCATTTTACTGTCAATCACTTATGCCCTTGCATATTGTGTATGCTTTATGTTGTGAGTCAGTGTCTACCACCCAAAAGTCTTTTAAAAATCTTGCCTCCTCTTGATCACTTTCTTGATCTCATGTGAATACGATGTATAACTGTATAATATATGTAACTACACAAATACCAATTGTTTCAACATAATATTGAATCACTTGACTATGAGATTGATATATTTCTTATTTTTGCAAATAAAAGTTCAAGTAGAGACAACCATAGAAGTGGATTGGTTCAAAACTAGCTCAACCTTGTTGACCAATTCATATCATGTGTTGATATGGTGACACCGAACCTGTTTCATTCCAGCAAGTGACCAAAATTGGCATACCAATAGCAAAATTTCAAACCTAAGGGGGTGTTTGGTTTGTTTCATTTTCCATTTTCATTTTCCAGAAAACCGCATTTTCTAATTTTCTGGAAAATGACTTTTTTTCATTCTCCAGTTTTCCAAAAAACGCTATGTTTTTTTCTGGAAAACAAAGCTCGAAAATAAAAACCAAACATGTTTTTCAGAAAACCGCATTTTCTACATAAAATGAAAATGGAAAACAGACTGGAAAATACAAACCAAACACCCCCTAAATTTCTCATAAATGTATTTTCCATAATGTTCATTTTTAAAATTTGATTATTTTCCATTGGAGATTCTTTAATGAGTTGGAAACACCGGCAATTTTCCATTGGAGATTCTTTAATGAGTTGGAAACACCAGCAAATGCTCAAAGATATAATTCTTGTATTTTGTCGAAAAGAAAATAGTACATTATGAAAGGAAATATCAACAAACTTCACCTCAACTCGCCCATGGAGGATGATGACTTTGTCAGATAGGTTGTTGTCTCTCATAACAATCTCAGCCTAAAAAAGAATTTAAAAACAAATTAAAAAGAATACTAGTCAAGTCCTAGTTGTACAGAAAAGTTATACCGAGAAAAAAAGGTCATTTACAGTTTCAAGTTGACTAATTGCTTGACAAAGTTATAGTGGATCTACAGTGAGTGTACAGATGATGAAAAATAATGCAAGTTACTGAAGTGACAATTAGTATTTAACAGATACATATTGTTTTCTCATACTATTACAATCTAATAATTTGTATCTCCATCATCACAATGCTTAATTTACACATAATGATGAATAAATGATATAATCTACTAGAAAAGTATTAAGAATTTTTGTCTTTTTTTTTAACAACTTTTGTGTGAGCTTGTGGATCCTACTCTGCCCTGATTTCACCTTTGCACTTTACCAATTTTTAAATATGCTCTAGACTCCTAGTGTTATGCAAACTATATCCCTTCAGAAAATTTTCTCTCTCTTGGTTAATTGGTCCTATTTGTTTTGTTTTTCCTTCATGTTTATTGCGCTTCTCACTTCTAATACAAATAATCCTAACACCAATATTGGCTATCCATACATTTGCCGGTATATGTCTTTGAATTGATAATGGCAGCTATAATCTACAATGCCATACAGTAAATAATGCAAAGATATAAATATTTGTAACTTACAGTATGTCTAAAATGAAGTACTTAAAATATGAATTTACCTGAATGGCAATCTCACTTGCTTCTACTGCATAGACCTGAGGATGAGCGAATAAACTTAAATTGAAGAACAATGTTTAACCAACAGAATAACAGTTATATTTTCCTTATGCGATTAAAATTATGACCACAATATATGTCTCGCCAAAATAATAAAACCAGTTATCATCTTTCATTCATGAAGTATATACACAAATGGTTTAACAATTTCCAATAAGAAAACTAGTAAGAACATAGGTACTAGCATAACATCTTGCAAAAATTAATCCATCACAATATTATTTTCTATAAGCAAGCTGCATCTAACCACATTTCACAAATGTATTTTATCCTTGTCATATTTAGTGAAAGAAAAATAAACAGTAAGTGCTAAATTCTAATTATTGATGTAGGAAATGCAATGTGCAGTTTGAGAACAAGGAAGACATAATGAAAATATGGGATATTTTACCCGCCTAGCTCCAGCTTGAGCACAAAAGATAGAGAGTATGCCAGTCCCACAGCCAACGTCCATTACAACCTGCAACCAACATTGTCTAATGCAATAGGACAAGGAATAGAAAGCAAGAGGCCCTTGGAGCAATATCATTTCTGGAAAATAAAATAAAATAAAAGTGAAGTGTTGGACAAATTGTTACTTTATCTGAAATTAAATCCTGATGTCGCATTATTGCATCCCTGTAAGCATCAGTCCTAACACGATCCTGCATAAAGTTTACAATATCCAATCACATAGAGAACAGTTTAAAAATTCATTAAAAATAAATGAGTTCGCGGAAGAAAATACAGTCACAGGAAAGTTCACAGGTCGTCTACCAAAAATGGTATTGTAGTCATTGACAGTGCTTACTGCTCATGTGCCATTCTAGGTCAGAAAAATGGCCATAATTTCAAAACCTTATCAATGACAAACTACTAGCTGAACTTCAATTAACGATCAAGAAGCTCCAGCGCGTGGAGAACAAATCCATTAAAATGTCGGCAAAAGCGGGTTCACCTTAATCATCTGCTCATGGATACCAACGTGGGAGTAGGACTGGAAGTAACTCCGATCGACATCCTCCCTCCTCGGCGAAGATGAAGGTTGGAAAACCCTAAGCGGCGGGTGGATCCCCGACCCCGTGGGCTTCTGTTGGAGGCGCCTCTTGCTGTGTGGCTCATCCTCCATGCTCGATCCCTGGGAGAGCACGGAGGGCGAGGAGACGTCGAAGAAGTGAAGCGGCGATGGAAGCTCGCTCGGGCGAGACGTGGAACGAATAGTGGGAGCGATCAGTGTTCGGCGGACTTGCGCGTGCCCGATTCAAACCTACAAGCCGAGCCAAACTCTACCTTCATTTTATGGCATTTTGCTAAACCGTCTAAAAGTATAGTTACTCAGCTCACGAGAGATAATACGCACACTAAAAATAAATATCTTAATAAAAATTTTAATCGTCATTCGATAGCATATCCGACATCCGATCACCAATCAAATATTATTGACAGCCTCTGATCACTATCACGAATCAAACTATCGACGATCGAACGTCGAATAAGTCGTCAATTGACGGTCAAAATTTTTACTATGACATTCAATTTTACTATACGTATTATTACTCCTCAGCTCACATAGTATCCAAATCTTGTATAATATTAACATTTCGAATAATAATAAATATACTTCTAAAACCTTTCTAATATATTTATACTCACCTATCTAATTTGAATTTGACAGAGTAAATTGAGAGTAATGAATTTTTAAACTAATAAAGATTTGATAAAATTTATTATAAACTCATTATAAAATTTAGGATAATGATATTCACTGATTAACATTGTCAAGTATGTTTAGCTCAGTTATTATATATAACATTAATTATATGATTATCAAGTAATTACATAATCAAGATTATGAAAAATGAAATATAACTAATATTGTTTGGTTTAATTTAGGTAATCAAGTAAAATTTTATTTCTTTGGAGTTAATAGTGTATAACATAGTATAATATTTATCATATTACACTTTAGTTCAATCTTAAGTATAATAATATTGTATACTCATGTAAATTAAAAATAAAAAAGTAAGATAATATATATACTTATTCGTACTCTCGACTTAAATATAAAATTATATTAGTCGTCGAATCGATGATAATATTTATTTTAATTCTAAAAATTAAAATATAAAACAATATATAATAATATATAAATAAATAAAATTGGATTATTTTTTATTTTTTTAGAATTTGTTTAGATAATTTTATTGAATTTTAAAATAAATTTATTTAATTTTTCTCATTTATAGTCTATTTAATTTATTAAAGTTTTAATTAAAATATTAAATTAAAAGAACATTTGCCAACCGCCTGCGACACCAACGCGACCGTCAACCGCAGCATCGGAGCCGACTACCAACCAGTTGGCATCAGCTGCTGGTGATGCCCCCGAAATTTAATAAATTATGAGGGTTATTTTTGTCTTAAAGATAAATATTGGAGGATAATTTTGGAAAGAAAAGTTTTATAACCCCGGAATCAAGAAAAAATCCACTTTTTCAAGTTTTTTTATTTCAGGTTGCATGCCCCTTTTGCTGACATGTCGGGCATGGATCATCACTTGGGAATCGTTGATTATCTAAACCAAACAAGATTTTCGTTGATAACCTTAGATGGATAACCAAGTTATCAAGGATAACCGTCAACCAATCAATGTATTCTTAAAACTCTCTTAATTTAAAAAATATTAAACTTTTGAATTTTTAAATGGTGTAGATCTATCAATCATTTCATCTAAACCTGACTAATGGACCTAAAGAATTCCGAATCACTTTAAAATCGAAACCAATGTACTCTTAACAATCTCTTATATATATATATATATACTCTCATATATGAATTTATAGTGTATATTGAGAGCGATAAATTTTTAATTGGTAGAATAAAAATTTAAAGATGTACTCTTAATTTAATTTATTGCTCTCAAATTTAGATCTGAGAACATCAATACATTGAGATTTTCAAAAGTATATTGATTTTGATTTAAAATTTTCTATTTTCATTAGTCAATTTCGAACAAAATTGATTAATGGACATATAGAGAAAGAGGAGGAATATTTCATAAATATAGATATTATGAAAGTTGAGTAGGCAATTTAGATAATAAAAGTTGAGTACATGATTTAGTTGATATCCTTATGCAAAAAGGTCATATGTGATTTAGATATTTCAATTTAATTTACTACTCTCAAATTTGTTGGTGCAATCTTGTTAGATCAGGGTTGATTTAGTTTGACTATACTCTGGTGAGTTTGAGTTTCGATATTTAACATGTGTGAGTCTTGACTGGAGACTTGACTAGTAAAGTCCAGTGGATAGGGGAGATCGCACGTTGGCATGAGAAAAGCCCTAGTTAGGAACTAGGCAAGGAAAAATCCTAGTGGAACTAGGCAGACCTAGTTGGGAACTAGGTGAAGTCCAAGTGGATCGGGGGAGGTCACACGTTGGCATGAGAAAAGCCCTAGTAGACAAGGGAAAGTCCAAGTCGATCAAAGGGTTGATCGGATACTTGATGAGAAAGTCCTAATAGGTCACGGTTGACCGGGATTAGGCAAAGGAACTCTAGACTTGTGCACACAAGTTAGAGTTGGGCCAATCGATTGGCGCTAGGGTTCTTGCGAAACAGAAAGACCCTTAATCAATTGGGTGATCGATTGGTGAGGGTTATTGCGAGAACAGAAGCATGCTAAATCGATTGGGTAATCGATTCAGCATCCTCTTAATCTATTAGGCAATCGATTAAGGAGACCCGTAATCAATTATGTAATCGATTACGGCTGTATTATGCGAGAGCACAGAAAGGTGCTGAATCGATTAAGCTTCAAAAAATAGTCATTGAACGGCTAGTCTGACGTGGTAATCGAGTGATCGATTGGGTGAACCCTAGGTTGCAAGTATATAGGATTTTCACACAGGTTGAAGCGGCAGCCTCTTCGCACTTCTTCGACGATTCTTGCACGCCCTTCTCCTCCTTCATCACCATTCTGAGTGAGGTATTGGAGCATAGTGTTATTGCATTTCCAAGAATCAAGAGGCGATTCCAAACTTAAAAAAAAACAAGAAAAGTAAAGAGAGCTCATTTGTATAAATCTTATAAGATTTCTTTTGTATTTGCTTGTTCTTGAGTATTTCTTCTTGTAAGCTTGTAAGAGGTTTCTCCACCTCCACGAATGAGTTTTCATAGTGTTTGAGAAAGTGAGGAGAGCGGATTCTTGGTTTAGTCACCTCAAGAAAGTGGATACCAAGTAAATCTTAGGAGTTAGCATTGCTTAGAGTCTTCTGCTGTGACAAATCATCAACAAGCAAATCGGAGCTAATCACCTCTCTAGCTCGCCTACCGGTCCTAACAAAATTTAGATCCGAGAACATAGATACATTGATATTTTCAAAAATATATTGATTTTGATTTAAAATTTTCTATTTCTATCGGTCAGTTTTGAACAAAATTGATTAATGGAAAGAAGAGAAATATTTCATATATATAATATGTGATTTAGATATTATGAAAGTTGAGTACATGATTTAGATAATAAAAATTGAGTACATGATTTGGAATAATATCCTTATGCTGATCTCGGAACGTCTCACACGATCGATGTCATGATAATTTATAAAGAAGTAAATTAGAAAATCGAAGAGATCATCACATGAGACGGTATTTCTCCTGACTTCATCGGGAATCGATCTTATTTCATTATGTAAATCTATTGTATGATGATCAATCCGACTATATCTTAGGACATGATTTAGATAATTAAAAAAAATGACTAACCAAGTTGTATAACGTCAAACCTGGATGATCGGACTAGTTCGGCCCCATGAAAGTTATCCATCGACGACCAGAGTAAATCAGGAAGTGCTCGCAGTGAGCGGTTTAGAAGCCCAATATCTCACGGTTGCACGCCTAGAGAAAAAATTCTTGTAAAATTTGTCATAACTAGGGATTAAACTACGGATGCTTAGGAGACAACTAATCACTCTCCCACCGTACCATTTCAAGGTTCAATGATATATGTTGGACCAGGTAGCAGATGAACCTGGGGTGACCGGCCCGGCCTACGGAAGTTTCCACCGGTCACCAGGGTAAATCGGGAAGCGTTCGTAGTGGGCGGTCTAGAAGCCCAGCGTCCCAGGGTTCGCGTCCCATTTGGAGGAAAAATTTCTATAAAATACGTCATATTTAAAGATCGAACCGTGAATATTTAGGATACCGATTAGTCACCTTACCGCTACACTATAGCAAATGTTCAATGATATAGAAAGTTACTTACAAGGTTCAATAAAATGCATTTCTAATAGTAAGGTATCACTGAGGGCATGCATCTCATGGTGCCTACCTGTCTGTACATGCTTCTCTTCTTTAAGATCCCGGAGGTGCTTTTCTTCTCTAATGCCTAGTTTGCTTAGAAGCGCCAATGAGAAGAAGATAAGTTGTATATCTTTTTCAGTTTTATCTATTATTAAAATAATAGATGAATAAATTAAAAAGATTATTTATGAATTATATTTTAGACATTTTTCATTCATTCAAAATTAGGTAGAATAAACTTTTTTCTTTCTTCCTCCTGCTAGCTCGAATCTCTTGCCATCGTGCTACAAAGTTACTGTTGGAGGATTTTTCCGATATTTTATACTAAATTGAAATTACAAAAATAATTTCAACTTATCTCTGTTGAGTGGCCGAGTTGAAAACCGAAGCTGCCGAGTGAGATCCGAGTGGCCGAGTGAGGTCCGAGTGGAATCTCCCGACCCGAGCAGGCTTTCCCGAGTGGCCGAGTGAGATCCGAGTGAAATCTCCCGAGAGGCCGAGTGAGCTCCCGAATGAAGTTTCCCGAGCGGCCGAGTGAGCTCCCGAGTGGCCGAGTGAGCTCCCGAATGAAGTTTCCCGAGCGGCCGAGTGAGCTCCCGAGTGACGTTTCCCGAGCGGCCGAGTGAGCTCCCGAGTGACGTTTCCCGAGCGCGAGTGAGCTCCAGAGTGGCCGAGTGAGCTCCCGAGTGAAGTTTCCTTAGCGGTCGAGTGAGCTCCCGGGTGAAGCCGAGTGAGCTCCCGAGTGGAACTGTCGGTCGGCCGATCGAGCTCCCGACTGGAAGGCCGAGAGAGGTTTCCGAGTGGAGTTTCCCGACCGGGATCTCCCGAACAGCAGTAGGACGTCTCCCGACCGGGGAGTTGCTGAGGCCTGCGCAGCGCAGTTTCCTTGAAACAGATTCGTCCTCCTCCGGCGGTGCTTCGAGGCTCAGATGGACTTCCGTCTCTCAGGATACAACAGCAGACCACGGGCACAACGGAGCACTCGTTGCTCGTGGCGAACTGAGGAGGTACCCGACTGCTATCAGCGGGGTCGGGAGCGAGGTGGAGTGGAGAAGAATTTCGCACTGCGTCTCTGCCTGTGCGTCTCTTCCTTTGCTCTCGGTCACGGCCTCCTTTTATAGGCTCAGACCTCGCAGTATTAAATGACGAATTAATCATCATTTAATGACATTTACCCGACCAGATCCAAACGTCTGGGGGTTACTGATCTCGCATTAAACAAAATTAATGCATCAGTTACATTCGAGCAAAAATCAAATTGGCAAAACTTTGATTCATCTGCTTGGACAAATTTTGCCCCGACCGGTCCGACATTCGACGTGCGCGAGTCGTACATGCACACGAGTTCACTTGGTTCAGTACAAATCCGGGCCCTGGATTTGCACCCCCCTGCGCACCCACGCGTGAGAGAGAGCCTCTCCCCTAGCATTTGTTTACAACTACCATGCTTGTGATACAATATAAACCAAATATTTTGCCTTAAACTCCCAATGTAGGACTAAAGCCCCCCCTCTCAAGGGGGCCCTTTTATTCTCCTCCTAACTTTCTACTCAAGAGAAAGTAACAATGTGGGACTAAAAGTCCCTCCACCTCTTTTCCATTCACACCATATATCCTAAGATATATAACAGTTACTCGCACCTACAAGAGATTACAAGAGATTTTTTCATATATAAGACGTTAGTTGTCCGGATAAATTTTTATGTAGTTTTTAGATTTATCTTGATGGTCGAAATTTTTTTTCATAGGATCGAATCGATAATCATACCATTAATGGAATCAAAAATTTAAATACTTAATATCAATTAAAAAAATTAAATAAATAATAAAATAAATCAAACATAAATTTTCTAAATTTTAGATAAAATTACTATAAAATTATAGTGCGCTAAATTTATAATGACCTCAGACAAAACTATTTTAATAATTATTTTTACTCTAGATATTAGGCGTTAATTAAAAAAAAATAATCCAATAATCAAAACATAAATTTTCTATTATAATTCTGATAAAATTTTGGATAAATTTACTATAAAGTTATAGTTGCCTAAATTTGTAGTGACCTTAGACAAAACTATTATAATAATTGTTTTTGTACTAAATTATTTCTACAATTTGATTGATTTTTTCAGGAAAATTTTACGAGACAAATTACTTATGGATATTTCAATAAAAATTTTAAAATTATCAAATCACATATTTAATTTCACTTTATCCCCTCCACATTCACTCGTGCTTTGTCAATCGACTATTATAGTATAGTACTTGTTTCAAATATTATTCATGAATATAGTAATATCTCGAATTGATTGTTATAATATAATCCATTTGTTGGATATGATTTTGCGAGGCGAAATCAAAGTACCATCGATCGATGAAAGTCATATTTGACTTCAAAATCGAAATCTACATTTCGCGTAGATAAATCTAGACTATTAATTTGCTCAAAACCAATTACGGGTGAATGAGAAATTAAGTGTTTAAAGTCGTGCTCAAAATAGCGTTAAGGAGAAAGATGGGGATTAGTCTCACATCGCTAATTGGCGAAAGCCAATGTTTCCTTATATGTGTTGCTGTGCTTTTGCAGTCAATACAAAAAGCACAGGTGCTCTCTACCCTTGGGCGAGCAGGTGCTCGCACCTGCGAGCCCGCCACCCGCCACGCGCGCACGCGCGCAATGGGCGCTTTGTTGGCGCACTTTGCACTTTAAAAGCCATCTGAAGAGTTATAACTCTTCAGATCTAACGAACCAGATTAAAAGCCATCTGAAGAGTTATAACTCTTCAGATCTAATGGCTGAGATCAGAACCCTTTAAAGGGTTATGAACTGATGGTTCGGATCAGTCCTCGCCAAGGGTCACTTGCCTCTTCACCTACTATATAAAAGGATCCCTCCTTTGGAAATATTCATTCATTCAATCATTCGAAGCATTCAAGCATCTAAGCATTAGAGAGCTCATCTTCTGCATCGAGAGTCCGAAAATCCTACGAAAAGGTTCGCCGGTCTCGGAATTTGAAGTGCTACTATTCCGAGACGACGTCGTTGTATCTTGGGAACGAATTGCTACTATCCGTGAGCACCGCAGCGGAGCAATATCGTTTTACGGAGATAGTGTCCAACACTAGCCTCGACGTAAACAAATTCAGTTTGCTACCTACCGACAGCAACCTCCCGGAAGTTCCGACGGTCGAGTAAAATTGACTAAGTCAAATACCGCGGAGATTATAAAAAGGTCACAGGACCGCCAACAATCGTAAAACGATATTGGCAAACTGAAATGGCCGTGATCAACGACATACCGACCTCCATCCCGCACGCCGAGAAGCCGGAGAAATTCGCCGGAGCCGATTTCAAGAGATGACAGCAGAAGATGCTGTTCTACTTAACCACGTTAAACCTTGTACGGTTTTTGCGTGATGACCCGCCAGCCGCTGCGGAAAATAATTCCGAGAGTCAGGCTGCTCGCGAAGCGTGGTCACATGGGGATTTTCTGTGCCGCAACTACGTTCTCAATGCACTGGACAATGCGTTGTACAACGTATTTAGCGTAATTGAGACAGCCAAATCCCTGTGGGAATCTCTGGAGAAGAAATACAAAACCGAAAATGCCGGACTGAAAAAATTCATCGTCGGCCGGTTTTTGGATTTCAAGATGGTGGATTCCAGGAGCATAATGTCTCAAGTCCAAGACATGCAAATAATAATGCATGATCTGGACGCCGAAGGCATGCCACTAAACGAATCATTCAAGGTGGCCGCGGTAATCGAGAAACTCCCTCCGTCGTGGAAGGATTTCAAAAATTACCTGAAGCATAAGCAAAAGGAGATGGCACTTGAAGACCTGATCCTGAAGCTGCGCATAGAGGAGGATAACCGAAAATTTTCCGACTCTAAAGGAACAAAGCGGACAGTTGACGAGATGTCCAACCTGGCGGAACCGAGAGCCAAGAAGCCGAAACAACCAATCAAGAAGGCTCAAGGCAAATTCAAGGGGTCCTGCTACAACTGCGGAAAGTCAGGACACATGTCCAAAGACTGCAGACTAGAGCTGTCAAACGGGCCAACCCATGGCGGGGCGGGTCGGCCCATGGCGGGCCGGCCATTTGGCGGGGCGGGGCGGGTCGACCCGTCATCTAGGCGGGTTGGAAAATTCCCAACCCAACCCAATCCAAGGCGCACGGGCCCATCAAAATATTTTTAAAAAATTAAAAAAAAATTATATATTAAGATTTCATCAATCAAATATATTAAGAAATATATTTTTTAAATATAAATGGATACAAACGAGTACTCATGTGATGAAAAATATTATTTTTTATTTTAAAATAATAACAAAGAAAGATAATAAATTGTCATAAAACTTAACTAATATGTGATTCTCAACCCGCGGGCCAACCCAAGTCCGTCGTGGGCCGACCCGTGCGGGTCGCGGGCCTAGGCGGGTTCGCCTGCGGCGGGCTTGGGTTGCTTAAATTCTAACCCAACCCGCTTAAATTGATTGGCGGGGTGGGCCAACCCGACGGGCCTAACCCAAACTGACAGCTCTACTGCAGACGTCCGAAGAAGCCAACCAAAGGCCGGAAGGATGTTGCAAACCAGGTCGCAACTTCCAACGAAATGGACCTGGACCTCGCTGCGGTCGTGTTTGAAGCCAATACGGTGGTGGACAACCCGAGGCAGTGGTGGATCGATACTGGAGCAACACGCCATATCTGTTCAGATAAGGCGCTGTTCTCCACGTATACCCCGATAAGCGGAAGAACGCTCTTTATGGGCAATTCCGCTTCATCCCCGATTGTTGGACTCGGGAAAGTAGTTCTGAAAATGACGTCCGGAAAGGAGCTAACTCTCATTGATGTGCTCCATGTTCCCGACATCAGGAAGAACTTAGTTTCTGGAGCGGCACTTGTTAAAGCCGGCTTCAAATTGGTGTTCCAGTCCAACAACTTTGTACTTACGAAGAACAGTGTCTTCATAGGTAAGGGATACTTGGAACAAAATCTGTTCAAGATGGTTGTAATGACTGTACACCGTGAATTTAATGGTAATAAAATTAAAGCTTCCAGCTATGTTGTTGAGTGTTTTTATTTATGGCATGATCGACTCGGACATGTTAACAATAATACACTAAAACGTCTCGTCAAGCTAAATTTATTACTGAACATCGATATTGACGAAATGCATAAATGTGAAGTGTGCGTGGAAGCGAAAATGACGAGACTACCCTTTCACTCGGTGGAAAGGTCAACGACGCCTCTAGAATTAATATATAGTGATCTATGTGATTTAAAATTCGTACAAACTAGAGGAGGTAAAAAGTACTTCGTTACTTTTATCGATGACTGCACGAGGTTCTGTTATGTCTTTCTTTTAAGAAGTAAAGACGAAGCCTTAGAAGTTTTTAGAACCTATAAAACTGAAGTTGAGAATCAACTTAATAAACGAATTAAAACAATTCGTAGCGATAGAGGTGGAGAATATGGTGCACCGTTTGATGAATTCTGCTCAGAATTTGGCATTATTCATCAGACAACGGCGCCCTACTCACCCCAATTGAATGGCGTTGCCGAACGTAAAAATCGGACACTGAAAGAAATGATGAATGCTTTGCTAATAAATTCAGGCTTACCCCAGAACTTGTGGGGGGAAGCTATATTATCAGCAAACCACATTCTCAATAAAATCCCTCACAAGAAAAATGACAAAACGCCATATGAACTATGGAAAGGCCGCAAGCCGTCATACAAATACTTGAAAGTGTGGGGGTGCTTAGCAAAGGTCGAAGTACCTAAGCCAAAGCAAGTAAAGATCGGACCTAAAACGTTCGATGCGATATTTGTCGGATATGCCCAAAACAGTAGTGCATATCGCTTCATAGTTCATAAGTCAGACATTCCTGATATTCATGTGGGAACAACTATTGAATCTCGGAATGCAATATTCTTTGAAGACGTGTTCCCAAATAAAAAGGGAAACGTTCAAAGTGATGACAACGAAAGTCCAAACGAAGATAACATTCCAGAACTTAGTTGTCATAAAAGGACTATTGACGATCAAATCGAAGAGCCACGACGGAGCAAACGGGCTAGAGTTGAGAAATCGTTCGGGCTGGATTTCATGACTTTTATGTCGGAAATGGAGCCAAGAACATAAGTGAAGCTCTCTCTGGTCCCGATGCCCCATTGTGGAAAGAAGCAGTCAATAGTGAAATCGAGCCCATCATGAATAACCATACTTGGGAATTAGTAGACTTTCCTTCTGGTACTAAACCATTAGGTTGTAAGTGGATACTAAAACGCAAGTATAAAGCTGATGGATCGGTTGACAAGTATAAGGCCAGACTTGTAGCCAAAGGGTACAAGCAAAAGGAAGGCCTAGATTACTTCGATACCTACTCACCGGTGACAAGGATTACGTCCATACGAGTGCTGATAGCTATAGCAGCACTGTATGACCTTGAAATACACCAAATGGATGTTAAGACTGCATTCTTAAATGGTGAATTGGAAGAAGAAATCTACATGGAGCAACCCGAGGGGTTCGTAGCTCCGGGAAAAGAGGACAAGGTGTGTCGACTTGTTAAGTCGTTGTACGGACTTAAACAAGCGCCCAAACAGTGGCACGAAAAATTTGACAAAATAATGCTGTCAAACGAATTCAAAATAAATGAATGTGACAAATGCATTTATGTCAAAAGCACACCTGAAAGCTATGTAATCGTCTGTCTATACGTAGACGATATGCTTATAATGGGAAGTAATCATGATATAATCATGAATACTAAGAAAATGTTGACCAAGAATTTCGACATGAAAGATATGGGTCTAGCAGATGTCATATTGGGAATTAAAATTCTCAAGAAATCCGATGGGATAGTTTTAAAACAATCCCATTATGTAGAGTCAATATTGAAAAGGTTCAATGCATACGACCTCTCTACTGTCAAAACGCCGATGGATCTAAGTCAACACTTAGCAAAAAACCATGGTGAACCCATATCACAATTGGAATATTCTCGGATAATAGGCAGTTTGATGTATCTCACAAACTGCACTCGCCCGGATATTGCCTGTGTGGTCAACAAATTGAGTCGTTTCACGAGTAATCCAAACGACACTCATTGGAAAGCATTAATGCGAGTTCTTAGATATTTGAAATATACTATGAACTACGGATTACATTATGGAAAGTATCCCGCTGTCTTAGAGGGATATTGTGATGCTAATTGGATATCGGATACAAAAGACTCCAAATCCACTAGTGGATATGTATTCACGATCGGTGGGGGAGCGGTGTCTTGGAAATCCACTAAGCAGACGTGCATTGCTCGGTCTACTATGGAATCCGAGTTTATAGCACTTGACAAAGCAGCTGAAGAAGCTGAATGGCTGCGGAACTTCTTGGAAGATATTCCGAGCTGGATGAAACCTGTGCCCGCCGTACTTATCCACTGTGATAGTCAATCGACGATTGGAAGGGCACAGAGTAGCATGTACAATGGTAAGTCACGACATATACGCCGTCGACATAATACCATTAGGCAGTTGATCTCGAATGGAGTGATTGCAATCGATTATGTCAAATCTAAAGATAATTTGGCAGATCCCCTTACGAAGGGGCTAAATCGAGATCAAGTATACTGCTCATCAAGAGGAATGAGATTAAAAATCTACAACTAAAAACGGCTGTAGCGGTAACCCAACCTTGTTGACTGGAGATCCCAAGATCTTGGTTCAATGGGACAACGAAGTTACAGAAGTTGTGTAACAGCACAAGAGATGTGTTATCTCTATCCCAAACCTAGGATGAATTGGTGCTGTCCTATCACATGTAGTGAGGTTAAGCATATGCTTTTAATGACTTCTATACCTTTATAAGGTAGAGTATGGTAGGATACTCTAGATAGAAGTGTCACCTATGTGAGTGTGAAGACAGGCCGCTTCAATGAAACACTCATGAATCCAAGAAGGTGTCCATGGCCGAAACGGAACCAACCATGAGAACCAAAAGTAGGGGAGATAAGTCTCTGTGTGGGTGTTATTGTCTTAGTATACACCAACAGCTGAGCAGTTCAAGACATCACGTTCACTGCGCAGCCTAGTATACTCGATAGCATTCCACTACGGAAGGTTCAAAGCCACAAGCTACCTCTCCCGATGCTTTGACTTATCGATTGGACTCTTGTAAAGTGTCAACATGCATACATTAATTTCCATTCATGTGGGGGATTGTTGGATATGATTTTGCGAGAAGAAATCAAAGTACCATCGATCGATGAAAGTCATATTTGACTTCAAAATCGAAATCTACGTTTCGCGTAGATAAATCTAGACTATTAATTTGCTCAAAACCAATTACGGGTGAATGAGAAATTAAGTGTTTAAAGTCGTGCTCAAAATAGCGTTAAGGAGAAAGATGGGGATTAGTCCCACATCGCTAATTGGCGAAAGCCAATGTTTCCTTATATGTGTTGCTGTGCTTTTGCAGTCAATACAAAAAGCACAGGTGCTCTCTACCCTTGGGCGAGCAGGTGCTCGCACCTGCGAGCCCGCCACCCGCACGCGTGCACGCGCGCAATGGGCGCTTTGTTGGCGCACTTTGCACTTCGCACGTACGCGTCGTCGCGAGGAGCTTTGATGAGCTTCATTTATGCTCCACGTGGCAGTGACGTGGCATGGTCACGGATGATGTGGCATGCCAGCGTGACACATGACTGTGCAGGGAGAGCGCTGACTGGGCTATTGACTGGGCAGACAGATGACGATCGTTGGATCGAAGATGGCAACAAGATCGCATGGGGCGCGATCTGGATCGTTGATACTGCAGGGTCACGATCAGACCATTAGCGAGGGGACTGATCTGGAGCGTCGGATTAAATGGAGTAATCTGACGGCTCATATCAAAGATGGGATGAAGAGTTATAACTCTTCGAATCCAGCGGACAAGATTAGATTGAGTTAAAATCTCTTCAGATCTAATGAACCAGATTAAAAGCCATCTGAAGAGTTATAACTCTTCAGATCTAATGGCTGAGATCAGAACCCTTTAAAGGGTTATGAACTGATGGTTCGGATCAGTCCTTGCCAAGGGTCACTTGCCTCTTCACCTACTATATAAAATGATCCCTCCTTTGGAAATATTCATTCATTCAATAGCATTCAAGCATCTAAGCATTAGAGAGCTCATCTTCTGCATCGAGAGTCCGAAAATCCTACGGAAAGGTTCGCCGGTCTCGGAATTTGAAGTGCTACTATTCCGAGACGATGTCGTTGTATCTTGGGAACGAATTGCTGCTATCCGTGAGCACCGTAGCGGAGCAATATCGTTTTACGGAGATAGTGTCCAACACTAGCCTCGACGTAAACAAATTCAGTTTGCTACCTACAGGCAGCAACCTCCTGGAAGTTCCGACGGTCGAGTAAAATCGACTAAGTCAAATACCGCGGAGATTATAAAAAGGTCACAGGACCGCCAACAATTAAAAAAATTTGATTTGCGTTAAATAAATTATTACTTTTAATAGGATATATGAAAATGATGTTTGAAGTGAAAAACAAATATAATGAAAAAAATTAGATAGATATTATTCCATTCTGTTTCAAACTTATAAATTATTACTTTTAATAGGATATATGAAAATGATGTTTGAAGTGAAAAACAAATATAATGAAAAAAATTAGATCAATATAAGATATTATTCCATTCTGTTTCAAACTTTTTAACTCCGCGTGTTAATTTTAAATAGGGCTGTCAAAAATAAATTCTATCCAACAACCCAACTCGAATCTAGTCCAAAAAAATCAGGTTTCGGTTAGAAATTTTCGGTTCAGGTCGGGTTCAAGTTAGAGGGTTCCGGGTTAAACATTTTTGGGTCGGGTTTAGGTGAGATTTGGGTTGATCCGAATTTAATGTTTAGTGGAGTTTTTAAGATTAAATTAAATTTTATTTGAAAATTAAGATATTTTTATATATATTAATTTCAATATTAATATGATCATGATAGAGTATTGAGATAAAAGTGAAGAATTATAGAAAAAATAGCTAAAAAATTTGTTTTGAATCGATTTTTTTTGTGTTATTCGGATCGGGTTCGGGTTCGGGTTGGACGGTTTGGTCAGGCTCGAATTCGAATTTGGGTATTTCGAGTTGAATTCGAGTTTGGATCGGGTTCGGATTGGGAGTTAAAATTTTTTTTTAACACGATTTGATCCGACCCATCCGAATTGACACCCTTAATTTTAAACGAAATAGATTGATAAATTTAGAGAACGGGTAAGGATAAGAATACCTCCTTATATAATCGTCTATTTTTTTTAAAAAAAATTTTATGTCCTCAAACGGCATTTTTATACACGATAAATAATTTTTTAAATATAAATGGATTTTTTAATTGATTGCGACGACGATCCTTCGTTAATTAATGCCGTCCATCTTCGCATCGTCGCCACGCGCAAGCGAATGATTTCATCGGGATGCCGTAGCCTGTCTGCGACATGGCATGGGCCACCAGGCCACGGTCTAAAAGTAGAAATGGAAACTCTGTTTGTTGCTTCGTGTTTCGGGTCTTCCCGTTGTTCGTTGCCTTCGGCTTCTCCCTTTTGTCGAGCTCGAACGTTCGCCTCTCCTCCCTTCTCGATCGAGTTGGCTTGAATCGCCTGACCAGACGCGAATCGTCCAGGGCGCCAGGGGAGAGGAGAAGAGAAGACTGCGATCGGATCTCTCTCATCGGCAACCATGGTGTCGAACCAGACCTCTGAGAACGGCGTCGATGGGGACGACGAGAGGGAGGAGGACGACGCCGAAGAGGAAGAAGAAGAGGTGGAGGAAGAGGAAGAGGAGGAGCCCAGGCTGAAGTACCAGCGGTTGGGAGGCAGCGTGCCGTCCCTCCTCTCCAACGACGCCGCCTCCTCCATCGCCGTCGCAGAGCGTATGATCGCCCTCGGCACTCATGATGGCACCGTTCACATCTTGGATTTCCAAGGCAATCAGGTCGGATACAGCTCAATTCTCTTTCCTGGGCGGCTTTTAGATTACCTTTCTCGTTTGATTCCTTAATTAAATTAGAAGGACACATTTTTTTTATAGAGGTCGAAACTTTGGACATTGATCAGCGGTAGTAATTTGCAACTCTATTACTATTTTCTGTCTGTTATACTAAATAAAATATGATTGAAGAATTAAGTTTTGGAATAGTTTCTGATTAAATTATGCATAAATAATTTGTCAGCCTACGTTAAATTAATGTGTGTTTGTTTCTTATTGTTTTAATTTCTAAAAGTCATTGCTAGAACTTATTTGAAATTTGTGTTCTTCTTGCTGCTTGAACATAACGCCGTTGCAACTAAGTTCTTTTCTTTGCAGGTCAAAGAATGCACTGCTCACACAGCCACCGTCAATGACATTAGCTTTGACTCGGAAGGTGAATATGTTGGTAGTTGTTCAGATGATGGAACTGTAGTAATAAATGGTCTATTTACCGATGAGAAATTAAAATTTGAGTACCATCGCCCAATGAAGACGATAGCTCTAGAGCCTGATTTTTCACGCAAACCCTCGAGGAGATTTGTTACGGGCGGTTTGGCTGGTCAACTTTTCTTGAATATGAAGAATTGGTTTGGATACAGTAAACAGGTGTATCTGGTGTTCCAACATCTCTTATACTGTTATCACACCTTTAAAAAAGCTATAATATTAAGGATTTGTTTTTATACTTTTCCCATCTAGATTCTTCACGATGGTGAAGGTCCAATACATGCTGTCCAATGGAGAACAAACCTAATTGCTTGGGCAAATGATGCAGGGGTGAAAATTTATGATATGGCAAATAATCAACGCATCACTTTTATTGAGAGGCCGAGAGGAAGTCCTCGCCCTGAGCTTTTACTTCCTCACTTGGTCTGGCAGGTTTGTTGAGAATGATCCATCACTTCATTCTTATCCAGTCTTTTTTCAAAGGAAGTGTGCAAATAGAGTACTTAAGTTAGCTTGAGAATTGTGTATATTGGACAGAATGGTTTGCTGCAAGCTTTGTTGCAAACAATACATTAGGCATTTTTCTAATAGTAGATCGATGCCTGTCTCTTAGTAAATGGATCAACTAAGTCGGTTTATTGTATTATGGTAGCAATACTTGAGGTCCAGAAAGGTTAAAGCTACTCTTTCTGCCTTTTTTGCATCTTTCCACCTCAGGTGGTGTATGCATATTCGGAGATGTCATAGCTGAAGAAGACACATGATTAAGTCTTGTTCTGTTTGATAGATGTTTTGTTATTCATTTTCATTTCAGATGTGAAGTTGTTTTTGCTTCCTAAATTTTTAGTCATGCGTGTGACTTTTCTTGTGTGACTCTCAGAAGGATCAGACTTTTTTTATTCAGTACATCACTAGGAAAGGGGCTCTAATGAAGTTGCAAAAGGTTTTGTTCTGTTTGATAGATGTATTGTTATTCATTTTCATTTCAGATGTGAAGTTGTTTTTGCTTCCTAAATTTTTAGTTATGCGTGTGACTTTTCTTGTGTGACTCTCAGAAGGATCAGACTTTTCTAGCTTCCTAAATTAAGTCTTGTTCTGTTTGATAGATGTTTTGTTATTCATTTTCATTTCAGATGGGAAGTTGTTTTTGCTTCCTAAATTTTTAGTTATGCATGTGACTTTTCTTGTGTGACTCTCAGAAGGATCAGACTTTTTATTCAGTGAGTCATCTAGGAAAGGGGCTCTAATGAAGTTGCAAAAGGTTTTCTTGATGGTGATGCCGAGTCATTATTGCATTAAGTAGTTTATATAATTTCCCTTTTAATAATTTTAAAAATTAGAAATTGTTATAAGATTTAATTTCCCTGAAATTATAGATGGTTAATAGTAGCCAGTCTTAAATATGTAAGTGTCAACATTCTAATTACGTCTTTTACATGTCTAGGCTGACACACTCTTGGTTATTGGCTGGGGAACATCTGTTAAAATTGCAGCAATCAAGACCAACCAATCAAGTAGAGCAAATGGGTTGCAAAGAAGTTTATCAATAACTAGTACAAAGTATGTGGATATTGTAGCATCTTTTCAGACTAGCTACTATATATCTGGTATCGCTCCCTTTGGTGATAACCTGGTTGTACTTGCTTACATTCTGGAAGAGGAAAATGGAGAAAAAGACTTCAGCAGTGGTCCACCTGCCAGGCAGGTAAAATATTTTACTACTAGTTTCATCAAGAGCGTACTGGATATTTCAGTGTCTTCCCTTGATATTTCATATATATTAATTCTTTAGTAATTTTTTCCTATCTGGTGTTCCTTTGTGAATTATGCAGCAAAATTAGTAGTCTTAGTTTTGCTATTTTTGTGCACCTTGCTAGTCTAGTTGAAAGTTGGACCTGTAATAAAGTTCCATTTAAGAAACCAATTAGTAAATATGTCCTCAATTTGTTTTTATTATAAGGAGGTTTTTTCTTAATTTATGACTGGAACACAAAACTGAGGTGACACCTGAAAGTTCCACTGTGCCACAAGGTGCCGAGATTACTGTGAGGTTTCACAAATGTACCATGTAATTATGGCTGGAGAAGTCTAATAACTCATAAAGGAATCCGCTAGATGAGCTCAGAGGAGGATTTAGGCAAGCATGCAAAGGATTTTAGCTGCGATTTGCCATCTATATGGAAGCCATCATCTCCGATTTGGATGCCTATGTTTGCATTACGAGTTGCGAGTTTCTTGTGATGGGTTTCAGTGTTGGAACTCAAGACTTTATGGGATTGTGCACATAATCCTAAGGTATTTCTATAATGAAATATAGTCATATGTGTTACAAGTAAATAAATTATAAGCCATTATTAATTATAGGTATATATATTATACATATTATATTAGTGAATAAGTTTAATTAATTACTATTTAAATTGTAAGTAAATAATCATAATTTATATCATGGTTTGAAATCTAGTACTGTGTTGAGCGTTAGAATCAAAACTTATCGTTCTGATAATTTAGTGAAGCTCATTGTATGCCAGTAAGGTTGAAACTCATCATTCTAATAAATTACCTAAACTCAATAGTACTCTCTATATACAATGCTTCTTTGTCAATTATATAGATATGTAACATGTCATGCAACACTCAACACCCCGTGGTACATCAAGATTAATTGAAATAATGTTGTTATTTTTTGACCTTATGTATAATGTCAAATTTCTTATTAGACATAATAATCTCATTAAATATAATAATGATTTATCAAATAAAATTAATTATTATATGATCAATTATATTAACTATAATCAACTTGTATTCAATTACTATTAATAATTTAATTATTATATTATTTGTTTATCTGTTTTTTTTTAAATTTATAATATCCCATTATTAAGGAAACTCATTAATTATTTAGTTATATTAATTGTATAAGTGATGTATTAGTAATAGTGTATAAGAATAATGTAATAACAATACTAGTATACACGATACATATCAATCATTCTAATATACAAAAAATATATACATGTCATACATACTTATCAATCTAATAATAATATCAAATTGTTTAAAAGAATGTTTGCTATTATTATTTTTAAATATATTTTTCTCTATTTTAGAACTTTTTTCATGTCAATTCCGATCTTATTGATCTTGATACCTATGTTTTTGGAACATCCAATACTGAAACCGATACCAATATTGCCAAGCATGTAGGAACCACATTTCACACCTATCCAAAGATAATAAAAGGGCAGCCCAGTGCACGAAGCTCCCGCCAATGCGGAGTGAAAGGGTTTATTGTACACAACCTTACCTTGCATTGTAAGAGGTTGTTTTCACGACTCCGAACCCATGATCTCTAGGTTACACGGTAGCAACTAATTGAAGATAATCCAATTTAAAATTCCAATATTCATGAATTGTTATAGTTGTTAAATTTTAGATTGTTATATAAACAATTGTAGTAATCCCGGAAAAATAACATGCCATTCAAAATCATATAATACTTAACAGTAAATTACCAGAGAGGAGCTATATTCCATTTCTACAGAGATATATTTCTGCAAGATGTATGATTCGAGAAGTAGATGTCCAGATTGAGGACTTACTAGTGTATCTTTTCCTGAAATATAAAACCAGAAATTGCATGTTGTTGTTTTCTGGTCGATTTCATTTTGTTCTTTAAGAAATTTTTCTTTATTTCTTATTCTTTCTCTGCATTGTTTAATGTATCTAGAGACTATAAAGGGTTGTTATTATGTGCAAGACTAGATTTAATCACTTAACCCTCTTTCAACCTATTCTTACCAAAACTTGTCTACAGGGAACTGCACAAAGACCGGAGGTACGAATTGTCTCATGGAAAAATGATGAGCTAACAACGGATGCTTTGCCTGTCCATGGTTATGAACATTATAAAGCAAAGGATTATGCCCTTGCGCATGTTCCTTTCTCAGGTTTACAATTTCGTGTGAAGTTATAAAAACGTCTATATGATTTGGACTTACCTTATCTTTTGGTTGTTCTTACAAATATAGGAAGTAGCTATTCTGGTGGTCAGTGGGCTGCTGGTGATGAGCCTTTATACTACATAGTTTCTCCCAAGGATGTTGTAATTGCAAGGCCTAGGTTTGTGGTCCTTTTTCCTCCAATATAATCTTGTTCTCTAGAAAACTGATTCTGAACTGTTCGAGAGCTAATGGTGAGGATTTTCATACAATTAAATCCTGGGAGACTTGATCCTTGGTTCTTCACTAGTGGGCAAAGTTTTAAAGGTTTAGGAGTCTCTTAAAATGTTCAAATTTAGGCCTAATTGCTAGAATTGATGACTTTCTGCTTCTATTGCGTACCTTTTTTCAATTTTGATACATTGGTTGAGCCTGTAACTATGTTTGCTAAGCCAGTTAAGAAGTATTGCCTGGCAAAGCCACTCATATTGTTGAAAGCATAACCTTGTAGCATATGGAATTGATTAATTGACTAAAGTTGTCGCTTTCTTTTCACTTGAATCCTCGACATCCTTGTTCAGTCGAACCATGTCATGCTGATTGTCCCATCATGTGATATGTAGTCCCAACTTTTACGTTGTACCCATTGCTTATTTCTGTTTTAGATGCATACTATGTTGGTGCATTCACGGTACCCAATTGTTGCTCTGTTACCAATCATCATTACCTTGCTTGGTGGAAATTGATGAGGTAGTAACTTCAGGCCTAACTCAGATTGTCCAAAGTAATTAGCTGTAGTAACTCCATCAACTCTTATTAATCAATGAAGGTAGCTTCCCAATTGTGATGCGGTAACAAGTTAAAGTAGCAGAGTTTGAATAGTGGTTTAAAGTTTGGTGTCATGCTTTATGGGTTGGAGTTTGGTGTGTTTGCAAAACTTGTTATTATCAGTGGAGTCAGTGTCACAATATTCAATTTCATATTCTTCATATGTATACACAAAATAGTAAGTAATCCTTGCTTTGTATGTGTTTATGCATGCTAGAGATGCCGAAGATCATATTTCTTGGCTTCTTCAACATGGTTGGCATGAGAAAGCATTAGCTGCAGTTGAAGCAAGGCAAGGACAAACGGAGCTTCTTGATGAGGTATTCTATGCTCTGATTTTTTTTTCCCTTTAATTGAACACCTAAAAATTGGTTCCTTGGTGGGCTGATTCAAGCAAATTGATTTGATATTATACCCTTCATGGATGTTTGTGGACTGTTTTTTTTTGTAATTAGAAGATTATATTTGATAATCTCCTTGCAAAATTATATTTTTTTGTCTTGATCATATCATACTAGTGAAGTACATTGGTCATTACAGTTTATCTATGAGGACAAAAGATAAATTAACTCAAAAAAGATGCTAGGGTTCTTTGTATTTTTCAACAAGATGACATTTATTGTTTGGTAAAATCATGATAAGATCATGTTTGGTAGCAGTAACTTCCAAGTTATCATATAGCTTCTGTGCTAGTTGAGTTTGTGTGGTCTTCAAGTTATTAATTTATCAGAATGGCAATTTCTTGTTGATGTGGAATCCCTTGTCAATTTACTGATAAATTCCTAGATCTTGCCTATTTATCTAGATTTCTAAATTTTTATTATAGAAATATTATTCTGGCAGTAACATGTATGAATGGAAGCAAGAAAAGTTAAAGGTTACATTGTTGCTGCTTGATTGTGTTTCATAATATGCATTGTGCAATTGGGATGTTAAACACTTGATGCAGTTCTCTCTAACTAGGCTTCCATGACAAGACTCTTTCTTTGTCCTTGACCTGAACACATCTATTATATTCCCTTATATGCATGTTTGTTATCCTAACTTTTAAGATCTCTCTCATGTTCTGGCTAAATCTCTTTGTTCGACTCATATTTTTTTATATCATTTCATATTGAGGAAATTTGAATCTTATTCATTAAAAAGCTTGTGGATATAACTTGCAAGTCAGGTGGGTTCAAGATACCTTGACCATTTGATTGTTGAAAGGAAGTATGCAGAGGCCGCATCTTTATGTCCTAAGATACTTCGAGGTTCTGCTTCAGCATGGGAAAGGTTTACTAAACCTCTATTTGTGCTTGCATAACTATTTTCCAATTTAGTAACACTGTTGTTTTACCAAGCAGATGGGTTTTCCACTTTGCTCATCTTCGTCAGCTTCCTGTCCTAGTTCCTTACATACCAATTGAAAATCCACTACTGAATGATACTGCTTATGAGGTACGTATGCCCAATCTATCTCCCCCCCAAAACAGGCTTTTTCAGCCTGTATTGGCATGGTCATTTATTTTTGCCTAAAATAGAACCTGAAATGTACCATCGAGCTCTTGCTAAATGTTCAACAATTAACTCTTTTTGCTATGGGACTTTGGCTAATTCATTTCTCTTATCATGCTGAAGATGGTAAGTAATATGTTGGTTGAGCTTTTTACATGTGCCAGCCTGCGCTAAGGGCTTGAAGCTTTACAGAATGAATCCTGTCACAAATACATTGACAAATCTTTGTGCTATTTTCAAATTCATTCAAGAGATCATACTAGAGATCAACTGTAGTATGTCAAATAATTACTTTTTTACAATAAATTTCTGGCCCATGTAGGTTGCGCTTGTTTCATTAGTGGCAAATCCATCTTTCCACAAACTTCTATTGACGACTGTCAAATCATGGCCAAGTACATTGTATTCCTCAACACCTGTTATATCTGCAATTGAACCACAAATTAACACCTCATCCGCGACTGACTTTCTAAAGGAGGTAAATCAACAACTTACTGTATTGTTCTTATTAATTATTATTATTTTTGAAATTCACATTCTATTTTCTTTGTGGCAGGCATTAGCTGAATTGTATATCATCAACACCCAATATGAAAAAGCCCTTGCATTATATGCAGATGTAAGTAGACCATTCTACAGAATATAAGCGATTGTAATTAATTATTCATGTAATGTGCATTCCAACTCGACAGTTGCTCACATTGATCACTAAGCTCAATTTTGGGTTATTTTTAATCTCTTTTCTCTGTTTATTATTACAGCTGATGAAGCCTGAGATTTTTTACTTTATTGAAAAACATAGTCTACATGACATTATACAGGACAAGGTATGGTAACTTCCTCCTCGGTAAGAGAAACTAATGTACTACACAGTAATTATGTCCTCCCACTTGTATGTTCAAATACCAGTTCTTCTGGTAGATTGCTTAGATTAGACACAGCTTGATATCTGCTCACATAGACTTGTACAATGTTCATTTATCAGTAATTTTCTCCTATAATCACTGAGAAAACTAGAAGATAATGAGCAAAATCAAGGTAATGGTTAAAAGTGACTGGTTGAGCTATGATAATCTAGATAAAATGGAGAGAAGAGTCTATTGTATGCAACCTTACTCTACTTTGTAAGAGGCTGTTTCCAGGACTCGAACCCGTAACCTTTTAGGTCACAAGGCGGCAACTTTACCATTGTGCCAAGGCTCCCCTTCAAATAAAAAATGGAGAGAGATGGCATATTATTAGAGTTAAAGAAAATGTAGAGAACATAATATTAGATACTTAAATAACTAAAATGAAAAGGTTTTTGTCGATGATAAATGATGAAAAAAATGATTAACGAGGTTTTTCCAATTTTGGGCGACTGACCTGGCCCCACGGAAGTTTCCCACCGGCCGCCAGGGTAAATCGGGAAGTGCTCGTGGCAGGCGGTCCAGAAGCTCAGCGTCCCAGGGTTCGCGTCTCATTTAGAGAAAAAATTCCTGCAAAGTACGCCGTAGCTGGGGATCGAACCGTGGATGCCTGGGATAACTAGTCATTCTTCCGCTGCACCATAGCCCCGGGGGCTCATGATAAATGATGAAGAAACATAATCTAATGAACACTAAATAAAATATCTAATTTTGGAGAAACAATTATGATAAATTCAGAATTGTAGCTTTATTTGTTATATTAGATAATAAGATTAAGAAGCTTAAGAAATGAAGGTACATACAAATGTCTGAATGATATTGTTGTTGAAAGAATTTGAAAGAATGCAGAAGGGCATGCTATATTTGGTTAATTAAATTGTTCAGAATTAAGATGTTTGAGGAATGAATGAAGAAGTGTTTTAAGTATAATTTTCTGAAAATATAGGTCAATGTGGTTCTAACTTCTAACAATGGATGGTCTAAATTGATGCCATACCATGAAAGATTGAAAAAAAAGTCATTGAGAGGAGAATAAGAGATGAAATAAATTTTTTAGAAGTTTAGTTGGTTTCATGCTTGGAAGATGAACTACAGATGATATTTATTTAATAAGATAATTAATGGAGAAACATAAAGAAAAGAGAAAATATTTGCTTGTGTTTTTTATCGATTTAGGAAAAAGGAATCTAGCACCTGTATTGATGTAATAAAACATATATGATAATTTAATTTCTAATGCTAGAGATAGGAAGTGTAAAGAATGATTATCCTATATTCTTAAGTTCATCAATATTTATGTGAGATGAAAAATTATCGGAGGGCATTATCTCAATTACGTGATATGAAATTATCAGTCATATTCATGTCATCTCCTTAGTATGTGTTATTTACCTATGAACTATGATATTGTGCTAAATGATAAGGGTAACTAATATAATTGTTAAGTGGAATTCAAGAAACCAAATATATTATGTTAAGTATAAATAAAATTAAATATGCAAGTGTAAAGAATGATTATACTATATTATTAAGTTTACATCAATGGCTAGCTTTTAGGGCATTACCTCAATTATGTGAGATGAAATTATAAGTCATATTCAAGTTAAGTTTCCTTCTTAGTATATGTTATTTACCTATAAATTATGATATTGTGCTAATTGATAATGGTAACTAGTATAACTGTAACTGAAATTTAAGAAACCAAATATATTATGTCAAGTAAAAATAAAAATAAAAATATTCAATACAGTTGCAGTAATAAGAAAATAAATCAGGGACCAGTCGAGATGGATTAATATGAAATTATGTACCCGTTCTAAATATTTTTGATCTATTAATCAATAAGAACATTGATAGATGTGGTTAAAATGAAAAATTTCTTGTGTGTTTTGCCAGTGTCCTGTGTGCTCCTTAGGTTAAAAGTAAATATTTTATCATTTACTGTACAAGCCACTGTTTGGAGGTCCAAATTGTTGGACAATTGAAAAACATGTGAATGTCATGGTAGGTTATACTTATTCAATATCTAGTTGTTCTATTAATAATATTATTACTACTATTAATCACTATTATTATTATCTGAATGTTTACTTACTGTATGCCTTTGGATGTCCTATTTTTTGTTGCATCATACAGGTTGCAGAACTTATGCTGCTAGACAGTAAAAGAGCCATGAATCTCTTGATCCAACATAGGGATTTAATTCCTCCATCAGAAATTGTTGAACAACTTCTAGGAACAAGTAAAAAGTGTGATAAGAGACACCTAGTGCATTTATACCTGCATGCACTGTTTGAGATTGATCCACAAGCTGGGAAAGATTTTCATGACTTACAGGTGATTTTCTGTTTGAGATTCATTACGGCTGTAAACGAGCCTACCATTATGTTATTCAAGATTGTTATAAGGTAATCGAGCCAAGTCGAGCCGACCTAAAATGAATCAATCCATTGAAATGGTCATTTAAGCTTGGCTTGGCTTGGCTTGCTTTTATGAGTTTTGGCTTGGTTCTAGCTTGACTTGAGCTTGGTTCGTTTGGATGTTATCAAATTCTTAATTCAAGTTTGTTTGATTGTTGAAACTTTGATATTTTAAAGCTTGTTTAGTTGGTTAGCGAGCTCAATTTTGAGAGCTTATTTGTTTATTTACCATATTGATAAAAGCTTTATTGATGTCTGATGAACATAGTTCACCAAGAGTTCACAATTTCTGTTCATGAACATTATACAAGCTTATTTATTTAATCGACCTTGTGTATATTTAACGAGCATAAACAAACTCTTATCAAGTCGAACACCAAACTTGTTTACGAACGTTTGGTTCATTTACAACCATATAGCATTCATGCATTTTTTTTTTCTGATTCTGATTAATAAGTTGCCAAGCAACATCTTATCTTTTAAGTTGGCTACACAACAAACTGAGCAAAAAGACAACGGTGCAGTCAATTAACCAACAAGCAACAATTAGTAAAGCCGCATCTTCTGTGCTTCTACTTTTTTTGGTTACTGTGCACCTATAACGTTTATTCATTTTTTGTCAATAGGTTGAGCTTTATGCAGAATATGAACCCAAGATGTTACTCCTATTTCTTCGCAGCAGTCAGCACTATAGACTAGAAAAGGTTTATCATTATTTCTCAGCACTGTTTGTTGATTATTCTGGGCAATAAATGACTCTCGTTTCTCAGGCATATGAGATTTGTATGAAAAAAGAACTAGTTAGAGAGCAAGTATTTATCCTTGGAAGGATGGGAAATGCAAAACAAGCTATTGCTGTCATAATCAATAAGTTGGAGGATATGGAAGAGGTATCCGCATCTAGTTTTAAGAGCCAATCTCTCTCTTTTTCTTACCCTCATCTGCATTTTCTTTTCATATTCTCCTGCTTCCTATCCCTGCATCAGCATATTGACCATCCAATCACATGCAGGCTGTAGAATTTGTGACTGTGCAGCATGATGACGATCTATGGGAAGAGTTAATCAAGCAGTGTCTCCGAAAGCCTGAAATGGTGTGTAAAAGGAATAGTAATTTTCTCAGACATTCCTGTATATCAAGGTGACATTAATGGTCATTTCTTTAATCATTATGAGTAGATAGGAATGCTATTGGAGCACACTGTTGGTAATCTTGATCCTTTGTATATTGTCAAAAAGGTTCCAGATGGGTTAGAGATTCCAAGGTGAGCTTGATAATTTGTTCCTTCAATGCCTACTAGAAATTGTTTCTATTACAATATTTGCGCATAATGCCGCTAATTTTTGCATCTCATTGCCCTTAGGTTGAGGGACCGTCTTGTTAAAATTGTAACGGATTATCGAACAGAAACTTCTTTAAGACATGGATGCAATGATATCCTCAAGGTTGAATTACTTCCTCTATAATTCTTTTCTTCAGTCTTGCTTGTGTGTTTTTCACTTGTGGTACTCTTGTTAGACCGACTGCGTCAACCTTTTGATCAAGTACTACAAAGAAGCTCGGCGAGCAGTTTACTTAGGCATCGAAGAAGAAGCAGTGCGCAGGAAGAGGGAGGATGATGCAGCTAGCCCGAAAGCTGATAGGGCAGCCAATGGCGTAAAGCATATGGTTGTCAAGTCCAAAACTAGGGGAGGCGGGAGATGTTGCTTATGTTTTGATCCATTCTACATTCAAAACATATCTGTTGTAGTTTTCTTTTGTTGCCATGGCTACCACATCTCTTGCCTCACCGGTGCCTCGGGCTCTATGATCGGGGCAAATAACAGATCCAATAGCGACGACGATGACAGTGAAAATGAAGACAACAAATCGAGAGGATCCCCCGATATGCGATGCGTGTTGTGCACCACAGCTGGTCGTTGAGCCCTCTACGAGTGAGTGTTTTTTTTTGAGCAGGTTTATTGCCAAGCTTAGGTGAGTATATGTATTATTTATGCCTAATTGTCTTTCTACTTGATTTGTTGCTTATATTTCCTTTGGTTTTGCTAGATCGATATGCCCAAGTTGTTTTGTATTTGCAAAACCTCCTTCCATTGATGCTCAAAGAGATTTCTTTTTTTTTTTTTTTTGTCAAAAAATACATTTTTTCAAAGAATACATTTTTGGTTAGTCTTCTTGCTTTCTATTTTTTATAATTATTTGAATACATTCAAAAGAATAAATACTATACAGTTTTAAAATTTAAGTTATTGTAATATATTAAAAAATAAAAAATATTTAAGTTTCATTTATTGGATAATTAAAATATATAAGCAATAATATCTTCTATGTTCTATAGCTCAATGCTTCTCATCTTTTTTTTAATGGATTTTATAAAATTTCAGAAGCTCTAGGAACCTTGTTTCTTTTATGCAATTCCATCACAAATTAGAATTATTTTCTTTATATTTAATGAAGTAGATATTGGTTCAATTTTTAGCATATCCCACGTGTCAATTTAAATCGAATCAATATTCTGAAAATCAGTTTTTAAATATGTATAAATTATATTTTAGATTTATTTGATAGATAAGTTAGGAAATAAATAATGTATTTTCAAATTAATTAAGTATAGTCTAATCTTCGATGGTGCATTAGTTAGGTTCTCTAAATAGTTAATTATTTAAGCAGCGAATTTTAATTGTGGTGTATTGTAAAAAAAAATTCTAGTGAGATAAACATGTTTAAAAATATTAATCATTTGGATAAGTTTTTTTAATTGTGGTGTATTGTCAAAAAAAATTTCTAGTGAGATAAAAATGTTTAAAAATATTAATTATTTTGATTTACTCTAATAATTGTTAGAAAATCTTTATAAGATTGGATCAGTTATTTTTTATGATTAATTAATTTAAAAAAATTAAATATTTAAATTATAAAAATGTAATAGACAGGTCATTTAATGCCTCCACTGGAAATAGTGATCGGGCCAGAAGCATTTGACCGGTCTTTTCTATCTGAGGACGGTATTTCAAATTCTCACTAAACTCCAAAAAAAAAAAAAAAAAAAAAAAAAAAGTAATTCGTTAATATCTTCATCAATTCATCTCAGAGTCAATACGGAAGAGATAAATCACATGGACTACTAGTTTGAATGTTGTGGTTAGCGCGTGGGGAGAGTAAGCATATTGGATTTGTCAGGATTTAATCTCAGATCTCTTAATGATAACATCCATGTACTAACCATCAGTCCATCCTGCAGAACAAATTTTCACTTGACTCTGCTGCATAAAGCTGTGTCATCAAGTTTCAAAAATAAAGCTGAGTTCTCAACTTGCTCCTACCCACTCCTCCCTGGAGAAGTAAAGGAATATCTGCATCAGAGATTTTCTACTGCTCCAGATTTTAAGGTAGGGTTGTAAATCTGAAAGTCGAGCTAAATTTTATATTGTTTAAATTTGTTTAATAATTAGTCAAGTTGAATTAAAAATGAATCAAGTCGTTAAAATGATTGTTCAAATTTAGTTTGAAATCGACTCGTTTAAAAGTTATTGAATTTTTAATTTAAATTTGTTTAATTGCCTGAAATTTTTATTTTTTTAAACTTGTTTAGTTGGTTATTGAGCTTGATAATATAAATTTATTTATTCATTTTATAATATTATTTATTTATTTAGTATGTTGATAAAAATTTTATTGATAAATATTGTTCATGAGCATGTTCACGAACATTAACGAATAGTTTAAGTTCAAACTTATTCGTTTAATTAATTTTATATGTATTGAATAAACATAAATAAAACTTTACCAAGTCGAAATATCAAATTTGCTCATGAATATATATATTTGATTCATTTACCATTCTAATTGAGCCTCCAGTGTGATTCTGCTTCTGCTTCCTTACTATTGCATATGACTAGATGGATGAAACAAAGCTAGTGAAAGAATGTACCAAGGAACATCCTTCAAAGATTATTTCTACTTCTCATATTCATTCCCCCTTCCTCTAGAGTGAAATGAAAGACTAGAAAATCACCATTTCTAAATGACCATCGCTACAACCATTCTCTGGAAGAAGGGGATGAACCTGCAACTAGATATAGTCTCTGAAGATACTAAGGCAGCTCCATTCCATTACAGATACGTTCCAAATTTCTCAAGCCATAAACTAATGCGATATGATCCGGTATGAACATTTCATCACGATGACGTGACCGTAGAAATTCATCCGACGTCGGTTCAGAAATTCATCGTGATGATATGGTGGCAGAAATCCATCCTAGCATAAAAAATGATGATGTCAAGTAGGTTTTCTCCTAAATTTCTATTCATAGTGTGGCGATTTTCTACGGAGAATAACAAATATTAAAGATTTCGTCAAAAACCCCGCCACACCACTTCGATATCTAAATTAGTATGGAGGTCTTGATAATTAGCGGAAAACAGACAGTAAACATAAAAGTATATAATTGTAGAGCATATGAGATGATCCCCTATCTTTTGGTACTTTCCCCTCTCTTATAAGGAGAAGTCTCAATCTTTAATAAAAGTTATTCATGAGCATTTAAGGAGTATTATGGGGTATTAAGGAGTATGAGCATTCAATGAGCATTAAGGAGTATTAAAGGATTTTAAGGGAGTATTTAGGGAGGGTAGGGGTGGAGCCACCCTTGGGCTAGGGTGGGCTCCAGTCCCACCCACTTTTTATATATATATATATATATATATATATATATATATATAATCCATCGGAAATAGAACTCAGCCCAATTTTCAATTGCAAGTTTAATTGACCCAAAATCTAATTAAACCAAAGTTAACATTCAAATTTTTATTAAATAAAAAAATTATTTTTCACCTGTTGCCCTCCCCACCCTACGCATCTTTCTCCTGTCGCCTTTCTTCTGCCTCGTCACAGACTCACAGCCACAGATAAAACAGGATTTTAATTTCGATTATTTTATCTTTTCTCTTCATTGGATTAGAGCAAATCTATTCATATTTGAGATGAATTTCATAGATCGATTCGTATTTGAGATGAATTTCTTTCGATCTCCAATTTCTCTATTTCTTAAAAACTTTTATAATATTTTTTATTTATGTATTTAATATTTATGTCATGTACAGGCGATAATCGTGTCATCTTTTCTCTTAAATTAATTAAATTTTTATATTAATCATAATAACCCATGTAATTTGAAAGTCTGGTTACAAGAGGGTTTTGTTACCTCTATGCTGGGGCATGCCATTTGACACATACCTTAACTAGATCAAGGTAAATGCCACTTCGATGTTGTATTAATCGGATTTTGTCACGTGGATTATTTATTTCATATCTCTCGTATCGTATCACGATACAAGTGTAGCGTTGCTGGTGGAGTATGGCAATATTTGAGTTAGCTAGTGTTGAAATTGTAATGCTAAAGTCTAAATGCTTCGTTACTTTGTTAATTCGCTACTAATTTTACAAGGCTAAAGCTTAGCTTACGGCGCCCGCGATTACCAGATGCAGTACGACGCTCGCTTCAGAGGAACCTATCCGCGCTCAGAGCCGCGACGACAACAAGTTGACAAGAGACTTTCTCAGGGCCGGCTGGACGAGGATGACAAGCATTGGAGGAATTTGACTCGGTTTATAAGAATCATAAAAATTGTTGTACCTTCTGTTCCAATGATGCTAATTAGGGCAATTTGTGGTATAGTAGTAAATGACAAGGTGGGATTTGCCATTATTGATTGTCTATCACCTCTTTTTAAAATGTTTGAGCTCAAGTCTCAAGTGTGGAACACCCAACGATCTCAATTCTCAATATATATATACTCGAGTCCTGAGCACCAAACCTATATAGTATGATCTTGAGGTCTCACACTCCCAAAATCCGAGTGTCGAGCATCGTATCCTCTCTCTCTATGGACCTGATGTGGTCGGATTCATCAAGCCGACTCACATATCTTAACTTCTTGTTTCCTTAACTGTGATCCTCACGGTGTAACCGAGTTGGTATTCAGATGATAGAGTTTATTCTTCTGAGGACTAAATGTGACTTAGGAGGTTATTCGGTACGTGATTTATCTTCCTTCGTCTCATTGTGGGATCCACGATAAGGAACGCTATGCTTTGTTTGCTCCGAGGAGCGGATTGAGAAAGGAAAGGATTTCGTGCGGAAATAAAATCCTTTCACTCGAAGGAGAGAAAAGAAAGGAAAGAAGAGAAAAGAATCTTTAAAAAAAGACCGAGAGAAAAAAAAACTCACCAAAGAAAGAAAAATAGCAACAGGTGCAGACCGTGAGTGAGTCCCTTCTATTTTCTCTACCTTTTCTTCTACGAGCTCAATTCCCTTCCTCTCCCTCCATCCTTCCAAACTCACGGTCGGAAAATCTGTCAAAGTTCCACTTCGACCCAAAACCCTCACGAAAGGGTCAGGGCCAAACCTTCTACAAGGCAAGAGAGGCAACCGCCTCACGACCCAACCCAAGAAGGGCCCTTTTTGTTTAATTATACCAAAAAAAGACATAGACCCTAAATGAGGAAACAACCACAAAACCCTATTCTCACGCACTAAGGCACGATAATTTTTTCTTCGACATTTTTTCCACCAAGGCACGAACTGTGACCTAATCTCACGATGGTTGTCTCATGTTGCCTTGCCGCTGCATACAACCACCATATTGGTCTTGACCTTGGGCGCGCCTTATAAAGTAAACTTTATCGTTATTTACCGTAACAAAAGGATTACTTTTTATTATTCGTTTTAGGTCCCATCAAACACCGGTATGACTTTGCAAAGGGTGAACATAAGCGCCAATCAGCCACCTTAAAAATTTCTCTCCAAGCACCCACTTGCGTCGCCCTCCGTTCATCTTCTCCGACACCAATGCGTTTGTACCGCTAGCCACAAGTACTCCTCCGAGCGACACATAGGTGTTTGCATCATCTTCACCACTACAAACTCACAAACTCCAACTCGCAACTCTAAATTCCACTCCAAAAACATAAAATGAACATTGTATTACCTTGATCAAGGCAAGGGCGGAGCCACCTTTGTGGCTACCCGGGCTGTAGCCCGGGGTCAAATTGAGGAGAGAGGGAAATTTAAGTGGGAAGAAGAGGGAAAAAACAAGGAAAATAGGATATTAGCCCGGTCGGCATTGACGGAAAGAAGAGGCTAGCCCGGTCGGCATTGACGGAAAGAGGAAGATAGACCGAGAGAAAGGGCGTACATCATCGCCGAAGGTCCACAGCCCCGGTACATCATCCGGGCTGGCTCCGCCATTGGATCAAGGACGAAATCGGATGGAAACAAGGAGGTGCTCCGTTATGTTCCTACCGTATTCTTTTTCACCGGCAAGCCTCCACTTTAAGAGAGTGTTCTTGAGCAGGTGAGCTTGAGGAAGAGGCTCATTGACGAGGAGGTGGTGATTGGTGGCTCGCGCAATTGAAGGCGAAATGGAAGGACTTCACTTCTACCCGATTTGGACGGATAAAAAAACATATAAAAAACCATCCGCAGATGGATTCTTAAATCCATCCCTCTATTATTTCATAACAAGTAAACGGTAAGAGAGGTAACTAATCAATCCTTCTTTACCAAACAAACAAGGGAAAGTTTTCCAAGTAGAAAACTTTTCTTAATTTTTTTTTATCCATCCTTCATGTAAACAGAGCATAAGAGTGAATGAAATTATCTTTTGCCTTTTTGATTCCTTAATTGTGAATTAATATAGCTATTTATTTTCGAAATTTTCAGCAGTAGCTATTTATTAATTTAATTACAATTATTCAAATTTAATTAAATAATTTTAATATCTTTATAATAATTATGATTATAATTATTACATAGTAATTTGAGACCAAAGATACTCTTACATATTATAACAACTATAATTGTACTTATAATAAATATATTTTCAGAATAAAAAATACAATAAAAGGTCCCTTTTGATATTTTTAAAAATAGAATTTTTTTTTTAATATGCCTCTTTTAATTTTTGTCGTATAAAGTTCAGAGCCTCAGTTATAGGGCTAAAATTAAAATGAAACAAATTTTTAGTGCTCATGTGATGTGATCTACTATATTTTGGGACCCTCAGTTATAGTGCTAAAATTTAAAAATAAATTAAAATGAAACAAATTTTTAGTGCTCATGTGATCTACTATATTTTGGGTGTCATATTAAACATTTAAAATTTAAAAAATTTTGAACTTAAAAAAACAAGTTAATCTAGGCATCGATGAAGCGTCGTGGATAGGTATGGACGGAATGTAACATAATTTTTGCTATAATACGTATGTAGACGTGGAATTTATAAGAAGTTTATAATTCCCATCTAAACTAAATAGGAAATGTAATCTTTGCATATTACATAAAATATGTGATATTTACATGTGATCTTTGTATGTTACATCGAACATGTGATCTTTGCATGTTACTTTTCATTTTAAATTTTCATTTAATAATAAAAATTAATATATATATTATCACTAAATATGTTATTTGAATTGTGTAAAATTTTCATGCATCGTACAGGTATTACACTAGTATGTATATATATATATATATATATATATATATATATATATATATATAAAAGACAGTTACTACATACTAGTTCAACCGCTTGGGCAGTGCGATTGAATTTTATAAATAATAATTATTTTTATTAAAATATATTAATTAAATTTTTAAATTTTTTTAAATATATATATTAAATTAAAGAAAAATTATTTTAAATTCCTTGACAACAAATTCAATTTCCTCCTCAGTCCCTATATAAAAAAAATTTATTCTCATTCCTTGCATGTAAATTTTCTTTTGCTTCTCCCTTTCAACTTTCTAATGCACACTGATTTACTTAATTGCTCTATTTTTTATATGTGCAAAAAATTCAAAAGAAAGTATAATTCCTCCAAATTGAGCATATTTAAACTAGAATATGTAGGACCATTAGCAGACCGACAAGAGAGGGTGAATTGCTCTGTAAGTCAGAACCTTGATCTTTTGTAAATTCTTACAAAGATAGAAGTTAGTTTATACAGTTAAAATAATTGAACATATAAACAATATCAGCTAAAGTTAATAAGAGAAAAAAGAGTTACATGGTTACGACTAGGATGATTGCTAATTTAAAGCAGTGAAAGCACACTTAATCAGATCTCCTTCGTTGTAGGTGGAGTAGCCTCTTACAGATTTTGAACAACACAGAAAAAGACTAGAAAAATTGAGTACAAGAGTTGATTTATGAATCTAGCTTCTGGAGGCTATTTATAGCCCAAAAACTCAAGTTATCATTATGCTGACATGGACCTGAGACACCTCACTCAGCAACTGAGGCACCTCCTGCTGGTTAAAGTCAACACTCCATGTTGATTTTGACTTTTCAGTCCTTCATCCACTCGGGTGATTTTCGGCAGCAGATTAAATATTTCAACACTCCACGTTGTAGCAGCAGATTAAATATTTCTACAAATTTATTATTGACCAACTATAAATAATATTATAGCTAATTCTGCTTAAATAGTTACATAAAGTGTCTCAGTTTTGTGTCGTAGGACTTTTACATTGTAGCACGTTGTAAAATTTCACAATATAGACGTTTGCTAAATTTTCTGCAAATAAGATAACCAAAAATTGTAATAATTTTTCCATTGTAGCAATTTTAAGGTTTTACCACTTTCAAGGTTATCGCAGCAAAAGGTTGTAGCAGCAACTTTTAGATAGCTACTACAATGTGTATCACTATAATATTATAGTAGCTGACATTGTAGTTGAAACTCTAATTAAAATTCGAAAGACAGAATGAAAGGGGTAGAGGCAATAGCGTTGGGTTTTGTTTGAGTTTGGGGATCTTCGTCGGCCGACGAGAAGAGTCTTGAGGTAACTTTGTTTACGTCTAGCGAAGGAAGGAGCGGTTGCGACAGAAGACGATAGTGAGGGTAGGAGCAAGAGCGACGGAAGACAACGATGAGGGTAGGAGTAGGGGAGGATCTAGGATTTTAGATTTGGGAGCCGCATAACGAAAACAATTATTAAGTATAATAACGACCTCCTTAATCCTTCAAGATATATGCATAGCGTATATTTAATTAAAATGTATAAAATAGAGAGAGAAAAATTTTAAAATTTAGCTCTCGTAAGGATTTGAATTCCAGATGTATGAGAAAAAAAATCTTAAACTTACCATTAGACCAAGTATGAAGATTTATTTTATAAAGGGCCAAATAATATATATACTAAGAAAATAAAAAAAATTATAGTAAAATAATAAAAAAATTATATATAAAAATAATGTTATTAACAATAGGGGGGCATGGCACCCCCGGGTCCTACACTAAATCCGCCCCTGGGTAGGAGCAAAAGTGACGGAAGATGGCGAAGGAGAAGGGCGTGAGAGAGAGAAATTTAGAATTTGGGAAAGTGAGGAGAGAGTGAGGGTTTTATAATGGAGGGAGGAAGGGGAAAGAGAATAAAAGAAATATTTTAATATTAAAAACAGAGAACGAGGGAGAGAGAACAAAAGAGTTTTTTAATATAAAACATCAATCTATCAGTGCCACATGAGCGCATCACTCAAAATCGCTCATTAAGCGTCAAGCAGGATATGATTTTTCCCCCCTCACTCTCTCTATAAATATATATAAGTTTTGTTAAAATACGGAATGAAGCATGAGGACTTATCCGTGCCTCGACCAAAGGCGTCTCTAATTGAATTGTAGGTGCCTTCGGTTAAATTATTTTTTTAAACTAAGGCGCCTCCTATGCAATAGGAGGTGTCTCAATTTTTTTTAAATCAAAATTTTCTCATGTATAAATCTTAATAGTAGATGAGCATTTAAATTTTTTTATCTTGAACATTATAATCCAAAAGAGAAAATTTTATTGACTTAAACCAACTAAAATCTAACTCTTAAATTCTAAAATTTTAAATGTTAAATACATATACTATATCCCATAAACATCTATTTTTTTTTATTTTGAACACTATAATCTAAGAAGAAAATATGACCCTAAAGGAAAAAATTTTAAAAAATTTTATTGACTTAAACCCATTATAACCTATCCCTTAAATTTTAAAATCTTAAACCTAAATATACCCTTAAAAAATTAAAATAAAAATAAAAATAACTTCTATATCAAGGCGCCTTAGATTGTCGAGGATGGGACGGAGCCAAAGACTCTCTCTCTCTCTCTCTATATATATATATATAGCCATCAGTCCTGGCTGGATGAGGGTGTTTACAGGATCAGAGCAAGAAAAATATCATGGGAAAATTATTAAATAAAATAATTTACAAATATTAATTAATGTTGTATTATTACACTCTTTAAACATGTAAATTATTTGTTTATTATGAAATAAAATAAAACAAAATACTACAAATAAATGGGTGGAAGAGACTTTTTATGTTTGGTTCGTTTGATCCTACCAGGCAGTGCTTACGCAGGTCTTTTACAGTTTTTTTTTGTTTTAATTTTATTTTTATACTTATTGATATATTACAATGAGAGATTATATTATAGTATTAAGAAAAAAAATTAAAACGAAAAAAAATTAGATGCCGGAACGATATAATTCCGTTGTACTCCTTGATAACATATTTCGTGAGCATTCAAATTTTAAAATTTTTAAAAATTTTAATGTTTAATATTATAATTAAATTTCTAAATCTTAAAATCAAAATCCTAAATGATATATCTATGAGAAAAAAACAAAAATAAAAAAAAAAAGGTAAAGGACTTACATCAGCCTGTAGAGGCACGATCGAACGAACCCTTTTTATTTTGAAGTAATGATACGCACAGTGAAAGTAGTGAAAGTAAATGCCTCAGTGAAAATTTTGAACGTCAATCGATGGCACGTCCGACGTCCGATCGTCGATCGGACACTATCGACGGCCTTCGGCCGCCGCCCCGAACCAAACTATACCCTGGGGGGCACGGTGAACCCGTCGGGAATCGCCACAATTGCGATCTCGCATCATTGACCGTCGATTTCGATGGGTTCACCGTTACCGGCGATCCTGACGAGTTCACCGTCCTCCCAAGGTATAGTTTGATTCGGGACGGCAATCAGAGGCCGCCGGTGGTGTCCGATCAACGATCGAATATGTATACATTAACTGCACGTCATTCACTATAATTTTCACTCTCCCAAATTCACTTCTCAAATCATTTCCCTTTATTTTGAACCACTACAATAATATTCTGATGAAACAACTTCAAATTATCTATAAAGAGCATCTGGCTCACTTCTAACCACTTGGTAGTCGGCTATAGGTTCTTCGTGATTTACCTTCATGCACATAACTTGGGGACGAGCTGTAAGAGGCGTCTGAGATGAACGTAATCAACTTTGTATCATCTATAAGGCTATAAATGAATTAAACGTTCGTGAACAAATTTGATGTTCAAGTTGATAAAAACTTATTTATATTCGTTCAATACTACAAAATTAATTAAATGAACAAGCTTGAACAATTAATTAAACTAAACAAATAAATTTGAACACGTGTTCTATTCGTTAATGTTCGTAAATAAAATTCATGAATATGTTCGTGAATAACGTTTATTAATAAAATTTTTATCAACCTCTTAAATAAACAAAGAAAATAATAAAAAATGAATAAACAAGTTTGTATTATCAAACTAAATAATCAACCAAAAAGCTTAATGGGTAAAAAATTCAAACGATCAAACAAACTTAAATTGAGAGCTCGATAACCTTTAAACAAGCCAAGCTTCAATCAAACTCAAGCTGACCCCTAGGGCATAACACAGATGATATGCATATATAGTAGCATGTCTGGATCAACCAAGGGTCGATTCTTAGGATGTCACTGTCTGTGGTAGTCTTTGTTATGCGTCTTCCACCTGTGTACCTATTAAACCTCTTTTCCATGTGATGTGGGACCGTCGTAGGAGGTCCGCTAATGTGACGATTCTATATTTTTTAAAATCAAACTCAAACTTATAAAAAATGAACCAAGTCAAGCTTGAATAATTATTTCTACAACTTAGTTCATTTTGGACTCGACTTGGGCCACCTTATCAAACAAGCTTAAACACCATAAATCTTGATACGACTTGGTTTGTTTACAACGCTAATCATCTAGTTGACTCCGAAACAGTGTTAAGAGATGTGACAAACTCCCTAAGCAATAAGGATTCAACTATCTAATAACTAAAAAAGAAAATTTTCCCACCAATACAAAGTCCCGTAAGAGACTATTTCTGTTCTCACGGGATAGACTGATGATTAATACGTGAGTATTGCCACCTTGAGATATGGGAGTCAAAACCTGACAAAGTTAGTGTGCTCACTCTCCCCATATGTTATTCACAACATCCAAACTAATAACCTCCATGATTTACCTCCTTCGTGGTAATCCTAAAATAGATTGGCGAAGATGCTGGAGGTGAGTACATCGCCTTTTGCCACCGTAAGAGACTATTTCCATTACTTCCAAATCATACGACAATGAAATTTTATTATTGTGTCGAGACTTTCCTTCCATCACCAATGACAAGAAAAAAATTGATTATTTTTCTTTCGTATGGTTTGACAAAAGACTAATCACAACTGAAATATTATCGATCAAACTAGCAAGATCCACTCAATTTGATAATAAATAAGGTATAATATAGTATCTTTCCTTCTTAACATTAGTATTGTGTTCCTGAATCATCAACCCAAATTAGTCATACATCCTGCCCCTACCAACAATAATGGGAATAAGTTTAGGGCATAAAACATGTAGGCTATTCACACCGCCCAATACTTTTAGATAAGCTAAAATGGAAAGTAAATAAACATTCGATATCATACTTGGTTAACTTTTCATATCAGCTAAAGAAGAAAGAAAACAAGCATTCTTTGGTCGATGCAGAAGATTTCAAGAAAGATAGTGACCTGCTTCTGTCGAAGGCAACGTGTCGCGCCACATCACGCAAGTTACTAGCACAGAACGACTATGTGAATGATCTAAGCATCCTGGTTTTCAGATTGGTTGCTCACAATGCGAGACATGAGCTTTGAGATCTCCAAAATAGCATTATGGACCTGCTCATCGTCTGGTTCGGTTTGTGCAGGCCATGAAGATTGTGAAACAGTTACTTTCTTTCCCTTTCTGGAGGTTACCAGTGCTCTCTCCAAGTCCATCTGTTTGAGTGGTCTTGGACCCTGATAAGAGCAAGACGAGATGACTATCAGATCAATTCATGATTCCGACATCAAGCTTTAAACTATCCTGAAACAATCAGTTGTAAGAAGAATCCAAGAAACAAAGTTAGTAACCAAAATTCCAACAATCTGATATATTTTGCTCGACTAGGAGAATATCAAAACCAGGCATTCCAAGTAAGTTTTATTTAAAAAGAAATAGCAACAAGGCATGATCCTCATCTATGGTTGACAAAGATATACAAAACTTGAGAAAAAGGGGAAATTGTAATGTAACATGGAAATTTGCTTTGATCAAGAATCCTCTGGTGAACCCATCAGGACAGTGAATTGATCAGGTTTAGGGTCTCACAGCACAACTAAAGAATCCAATAGCAAAATGAAAATTAACTACAATCACAAACATATCCCACATGGAATAGCATTACCATGAGCAAATCTCATCCTAACATGGCTTTTCCTAGTTAAACCACACTAAATTGGTAATTTGGCTCGAAGTTAGAGTTATAAATGAAAAGGTTGGGGAGGACTGGAGTCACATCAGTGGCAAAATAAGTTTGCATTTCACTTGGAAACATTTTAGAAACTCCCATCCAGCACAAGTTCAGAAGTTACTAACACAGATCTGGGTAACCAGGCAATACTTGAGGCCGTGACATTAGGAGATCGTCGGTTGACTCTGAATAGAAAGATACTATTAAGTTTAAGGAAAAACATTATATGGGTATCTATATGACCATAAAGCTAAAATTCTAATATGGAATTAATCCTATTACATAATTACCCATCTAAACTCATACTCTCAACAGATACAGACAACAACAACAACAACAACAACAAAGCCTTATCCCACTAGGTGGGGTCGGCTATATGGATCCTTTTACGCCATTGAGTTCTATCCCCTACTATATCATCATCTAGATTTAAATAAAATTTATCTTGTTTTATTGTTGCCAACCAAGTCTTTTTTGGTCTTCCTCTCCCTCTTTTAATGTGCGTATTTATCATAGTTTCACATCGTCTAACAGGGGCATTTATTGGTCTTCTAAGTACATGTCCGTACCATCTCAAACGTGTCTCCCGAAGTTTTTCTTCAATAGATGCAACTCCGACTTTCTCTCTAATACTCTCATTCCTTATTCTATCCATCCTCGTATGTCCACACATCCACCTTAACATCCTCATCTCTGCAACTTTCATCTTTTGCTCATGTGCTCGAGTCATAGCCCAACATTCAGCACCATATAACATAGCAGGTCTAACTGCCGTTTTGTAGAACTTCCCTTTAAGTTTTAGAGGTACTTTACGATCACATAAGACACCCGATGCTAATCTCCATTTCAACCATCCTGCTTGTATTCTATGTAAGACATCTCTCTCAATTCCTCCATCACTTTGCAAGAACGATCCTAAATACTTAAAGTTCTCGATTTTAGACAACTCATCATCTCCTATCTTAACAATTGTTTCACTACGTCTAGCATTGCTAAACTTAAATTCCATATATTCAGTTTTTACTCTACTAAGCCTAAAACCTTTCATTTCTAGAGTTTCCCGCCAAGATTCTAGTTTAGCATTTACTCCTTCACGTGTCTCATCTATCAAAACAATATCATCTGCAAACAACATGCACCATGGCACTGTATCTTGAATGTGCCTAGTGAGTTCATCCATGATTAGTGTAAAAAGATAGGGACTTAAAGCTGATCCTTGATGTAACCCTATCCTTATTGGAAATGCTTCAGTCAATCCACCTGAAGTCTTCACTCTAGTCGTTACATCTTCATACATATCTTTAATTAGGTCAATATATGTTACGCTAACGCCTCTCTTTTCTAGAATTCTCCATATAATTTCTCTTGGTACCCTATCATAAGCTTTTTCTAAATCAATAAATACCATGTGTAGATCTTTCTTTTGCTCCCGATATTTTTCAATTAATTGCCTAAGAAGATGTATAGCTTCTATTGTCGACCTTCCAGGCATGAACCCAAATTGATTTTCGGTTACCGTGGTCTCCTTCCTCAATCTTTTTTCTATTACTCTTTCCCAAAGTTTCATGGTATGACTCATTAATTTAATACCCCTATAGTTTGCACAATTTTGTATGTCTCCTTTGTTCTTATATAAGGGAACTAGACTACTTACCCTCCATTGATTAGGCATTTTTTTTGTTTTCAATATTAAATTAAATAATTTTGTAAGCCATTCAATACCTTTTTTCCCTAAACATTTCCATACCTCTATTGGGATATCATCCGGTCCCACGGCCTTTCCATTTTGCATCCCTTTCAAAGCTTGTTCTACTTCTGAAGTTTGAATTCTCCGATGAAAATTAAAATTTCTATACTCATTTGAAATACTTAAATTGCCTAAGTCAAGTTGGTCTCCTAAACTTTCATTAAAAAGTTGATGAAAGTAAATCTTCCACCGCTCTTTTATGTCGCTATCATTTACTAGTACTCTATCGCATTCATCTTTAATACATCTTATTTGACTAAGGTCTCTTGTTTTCCTTTCTCTTGCTTTAGCTATTTTATAAATGTCTCTTTCCCCTTCTTTTGTATCTAAATTTTGATATAATCGTTCAAAAGTTTTATTTTTTACTTCATTCACTGCTTTCTTAGCCTCTTTCTTGGCTATTGTATATTTTTTTAAGTTTTCCTCGTTCTTACAAATATATAATTCCTTATAAGCTATTCGTTTTTCTTTCACTTTCTCTTGTACTTTCTCATTCCACCACCAAGATTCCTTCCTTGGTGGTGCATGCCCCTTTGACTCACCGAGTACATCCTTAGCTACTATTTTCAACTTTGATACCATCTTATCCCATGTCGTATTAGAGTCGCTATATATTTCATCTAATGCTTGTATTCCTACCTTCTCCTTCAATATGTTTTGCTTCCCATCCTTTAACTTCCACCACTTAATTCTAGGAGTCGTGTATATTTTTCCTCTATTGATATTATAACTAAGGCGTATATCTAACACTACTAATCTATGTTGGGTAGTTAAGCTTTCTCCAGGGATAACCTTACAATCTTTACAAATCTTCCTATCTCTCTTCCTAACCATAAAATAATCAATTTGTGATTTATTATTCCCACTTTTGAATGTGATCAAGTGTTCTTCTTTTTTCTTAAAAAATGTATTAGCTAGTATAAGGTCATATGCTATCGCAAAATCCAATATAGTTTTTCCTTCTTCATTTCTTGTTCCAAACCCATAACCCCCATGTACTCTCTCATATTCTTCATTTTTCGCTCCGACATGTCCATTTAGATCGCCTCCTATTAAAATCATTTCATTTGGCGGAATGTTTTGTAATACCTCATCTAAATCGCTCCAAAATCTTGATTTAGTTTCTTCATCTAATCCTACTTGAGGTGCATATATGCTAATTACGTTCACAACTTCTTTCGCCACTACTATCTTGAGAGCTATAATTCTATCCCCCTTTCTAACTACACCAACAACTTCATCTTTTAAAGAACTATCTACAAAAATACCCACTCCATTTCTTGTTTTACTCTTTCCTGTATACCATAACTTAAAACCCGAGTTCTCTATCATTTTTGCCTTCTCACCTACCCATTTTGTCTCTTGCACACACAAAATACTAATTTTTCTCCTAATCATTGTATCTACTACCTCCATTGTTTTACCAGTGAGAGTTCCTATATTCCATGTTCCAAATCTGAGACTATTACTTTTCTTATAATGTTTATTCTTAGTCCACCTATGGTGTGAGAACTCTTGCCTATTTAACACTACACCCAAGTTCTCATGGAGATGTAGCGGTCCTTGCCGAGACGTTACAGTCGGACCCTGCAACGCGAACCCTTGCATATTTAGCACTACACCCGGGTTCTGGAGATGTAGCGGTCCTTGCCGAGACGTTACAGTCGGACCCTGCAACGCGTTCCTTCCGGGGAACATCCTAGCATTAGCATAATACTTTAATGGATCCATTCATTGAGTATTTGCCATAGTTTTTTTTACGCTGGCTGGCAACCTAACGCAACCCTCCTCCTTTATCCGGGCTTGGGACCGGCCATGACTAGGTCGTCACAGGCGGAGTTCTCAACAGATACAGAGAGAAATAATATTCACTGGTAAACAGACTTTCAGGAGATTTGAATCACAAAATTCCTTATTGCTTGTGGGAAAAAGGTTTGGCATCAATAAAATATACTCACCCTGGATGGCTTTCCATTCTTCTCATCATTGAGCAACTCCCTTACAGGGAAATAGGCTGCTTGTTTGCACAGTTCAAGTATATCTGAACCACTAAAACCTTGACACAATGCAGCTACATATTCGTAATCAATGTTCTCTTCGACATTTTCACCCTTAAGGATGACCTTCAGTATCTTGGCTCTCTCACTTTGATTAGGCATGCCAATTTCAAAGGTCTGGGTAAAGCGCCTAAGTATTGCTTCATCAAGTTCTGACGGGCGATTTGTAGCAGCAAGAACCATCACGCGAGCATTTTCTGCAAGAACAGGATATTTTGGGCATAAGCAAACATGAAGAGGCAAAGCAAACAAATCAACAATTAAAAGAAGGTTAGACGGGCGTGATGAATAAACTACTTCCAGAAGTGGCAGTTGTGGTGTCATATCAAGGAATCAAGCAAAATGCTATGGACAATTTAAGAACATCATTCATCCTTGTATAACACTTCCACACTATTATTGAAATTGGTTTTGACAGTCAGGTCAAGATCACACAATATAATATGATATCAACATAGAAATGCAGCTTATAGTCAGAGTTTGTTTGGCAATATGTTTTGGAATAAGCTTAATCGCAACAGTAAAAAAAATTAACAAGGATTATTGAATGGATCTGAGGTTTAAGGTATGCAGTAATCTGACTGAACGAACCACTTAAATAATAGAAGTTAATGATTCAACATGGAATTGAGGTATGCAACAATAGCATCAAGGGGATGTTTTCCCCCAAGGATCTAAAAGGAAATCTTAGATACACAATAAATTGGAACTAGCAAGAGTACTAAGAAAATGCATCATAATTAGGAAACAAAACATAAATCTAAAACATTGACTAGAGTAAAAAGTACAGGAATTCCAAAACTCACGGTCAGTGGTGAAACCATCCCACAAGGACATGAACTCAGTTTTCATGTTAGTCATTGCTTCATGATCTGTATTTCGTCGCTGACCCAAAAAGCTATCCACTTCATCAATAAAAATGATAGCAGGTTGTAGCTTATAAGCAAGGCTAAACACAGCTGCCACTGTAACAAATCCAGTGAAAAAATAATTATTTAAAGAAAAGCAAGTGAAATTAAATTGTAACTGATATTGTAATGTATGCCCATAAGTAATAAACACTTGGAATCATGAAATTCATCAGCAAACCAGAAAAAAGCCAATCTGGCCTTAGGAACTAAAAACTTTTTACACTTTCATATCATGCTAGAGTTATGTTTATATGTTAGGGCAACAAATCCATTTGTTTAAAACCAAACGTCAAAGTTTCATTATTAGATTTGAAGCTCTCTCGTGTAACACTCTTCTATGCTGGGGTAGACCTTTATCTATATGGCGAGTTTGAGATTTTCATTCATTGTTTATACTTTTAAGAGTGTGTTTGCTTCCAGAGGCTATAAAGAAGCATTCAGATCAGATTGTATCATTCGCTAGAAGATTTTTAGCAACAATGGAAGCTCACATCGAGACGACCATTATGGATTGCAGAATAAGAATTCAGTGATTCAGCTAGGTAGAAGGCATCTTGCTAAGGGTTTGCTTGATATAGGATGACCTCTAGAGCAAGAGTCAACTTGACTTGGGATAGTCTAGTTAAGAGAGCCGAGAGTGTTTCACTGAGTAGTTTGTAGTTCGACGTTGTGAGGTTTAGCTATGTTTACTATTCATTCTAGAAGTTTACTTCATTGTGTCACCTTTAAATTAAAGATGTGGTTTAGTGGATTTAGAGGTGATGCACCTAATGAGTTGTAGGTTATGGATATAGGAGCATGGTCCGTAAACTACATTACTAAAGATGGAACACCAACAAAATGAGCAATGAATCCCTGACAACCATTGGGAGAGGCATTTTTAGTAATAGTCTGCTTCTTCAAAACTTTTTAAAGAAGACTACTCAAGCTAATGATAGAGGCAAGAAAACTTTCTAACCAAGCCTCATTAGTTTATCATAATAATATCGTGGGAATGTTGCATAGACCCATATAATTATTTCTTTATTTCTGTTGTATAAACCACTTTAATATTGATCATGCACACCCTTGCATTTATCAATGTTTAAGCTTTGTTGTTACAAAAATGGAAAGAGAAGTGCAATGTTGAACAGAGTAATCAATGTAGTGGATAAGGTCAAGGTTTGCAACGTAGTAATTGGGTCACATAGACTACAATGGAGGCAATTACATCATGCGCAATAGAGCAAATTCAAGGTAATAATGACACAACAGGAGGCATATAGCACAAATAGGGAAAAAAAAGATCGGAATGCACATGACAGAGAGAGGTCAGAGAAAAACAAAAGTGCGTTGGAAGCTATTCTAAAGATACCTAACCCTATAAAGGGGGCTCTAATACCATGTCAATTTAAGAAAAGCAAAATATTGAATTGCATTTATAGACATAAATATATAGACTCATGATATAGCTTGCAATTAGACCCATTAATCTTTCTAACATCGACCTTATAAAAACCTCTACACCATCAATCAAAGGGCATTTGTCTTATAGATTCATACAGAATGGAAAGTGACTAGATTATGAGTTTCACTTCTTTAGGGGGATCATTATGGTTTCTAATAAAAACCAACCTAGTTAATTTCTGCAAATAATTCTACTAAAAATACCATTTCTTTACCTTGTTACATGAGAAAATAAGAGCAAAGACTTGTAACTCACTAGCCTTAAACTATGATAATTTTCTTCCCCGCACATATTAACCTAAAATCATTTCTAACAAATAACAATGAGTTTCAACATATGTTATGATGGAGAATAAAATAACATACACCAAATGAAATACAAATAAATAAAAAATTGCATCTTTAGTGAATAAACAGTAAATAAAAAATAATATTAACAATCATAGACTTTTAGAAATTAATTGAAGAAGATAACAGTGGAGAATATCAATAATCTGTAAAAGAAAACACAATATTAAAAACTAGACTTGCCAAGTTTTTGAGCATCTCCGAACCATTTACTCATCAAATTTGAGATCCTCACATTAATAAAAACTGCACCAGATTCTTTAGCTAAGGCCTTTGCAAGCATTGTCTTTCCTGTTCCAGGTGGACCATACAGTAAAACCCCCTTTTGAGGGCTAAGAAGTTTTCCCTGTGCAAACAATTCAGGTCTACATAGTGGAAGAATGACCAATTCAAATAGTGCTTGCTTGACATGTTCCAAACCCCCAATAGATTCAAACTCAACATCAATATGATCTGGATTTATGACATCACAAGCTATTACATCCTGCAAAATGATCATAAATAACACCATTAAGACATTTCTAATACAATTCAACCTTCATTTGAACAACTTGAGGTGTCACTTAATGATCCCTATTAAAAATAAAGGTTATTTGGCAAAACTGCTATTATAATAAACTTAGACATAGACAGCTCTATCAATTAAACAGTATTTGAATTATCTGTTCTCAACTGAAACCTTATTAATCATAAGATAGCATTAGTAAATTCCTTTCCCTCCCTCATGTATTCCATCCAAGTAATCGGACCCTACATGATCAAATCACCATAACAGATGTATTATCTTAGCTATCAAGCATACCAGGATTGACAGTGTACTTAATATAACTCTACTACCAAAGAGAAGATGAATATAAGATGCAACATTTTACTAAGCAGAAGAGTTGTAGTTGTGGGAGTTTCTGCATCAGCAAAGCAGTGAAGTTCAACCTGACAGTTCCTCTGATTGTCCTATAGGTGTGTCCTGTCCCATAAAACATCTTAAAACAAAAGACGGGAACTCAGAAAAATAATAGCGGGACATCAACAGGCATAAATATCACCTTATTACCATATCGATTGTTGCAACGCCTAAAATTAAAAAAAAAACCCAGGAATTTGGGAGCTAGAAAATGAAAATCAACATATGGATTCGCCTAGAACAAACCCTAAAACGGTTGAATCCAATATCTCTGACAACGGAATCGTCTCAAAAATTGAAATTTCATACGCAGAAATGAATAGGCATGCCTTGATGGAAGGAACAAAAAAGCATCTGAATCGGACCGAACACCGTCAAAGCTAGAACTGGAAAAAGGGCAAAGGGAGGAGCAGGACAAGGACCTCGTATTGATTGGTATGGATGAGAGGGCGGCCGAGGCGCTTGGAGATCTCCTTCTTGTGCTCGAGGGCCTTTTTGCTGGCGGCTCGGTTGGGGTCGAGTTGGCGCAGCCCGACGAAGAGGACGAGGCAACTCAGCGCAGCGCTCGCCGCATAAAGAGCTAATTCCTGCAGGAACCTCGACTCAGATGGCATCTTCATCCGCAAATCTCTCACCTTCCTCTCTCTCTCTCTCTCTCTCCCCCCTCTTCTCTAGTTGCTTCTCCTTTGGAACGCCGACATCTTCAGCGCTATATACCGTCGCTTGGTCTCCTCCCTCCCTAGCTTTCTGGCTTGAAACATTATGCAACAACGCCCTTTACTTATTTAATTCTGGAACCACCCCTAGGGCTCAACATGCCAGCCGTGCCCGGTTGGGGCCCACGACACGGTCCGCACGGTCTAATCTAGGCCCATGCTCGGCCCAACACAAGGCAATCAGACCTCTGATGATATTTATTTATTTTTTTAAAGATAGTGGATATAGTAGGGAGGCACACCGAGTGATGCTCCGTTTGCCTCCGGGCAATAGTATAATGACATAGCGTCTACTTAATTTTTTTTTATATTTATAAATTTAGTATCAGATAAATTAATAGATAAATTATTTTAATAGATGATTGATTTAAGAATTTAAATTGATGGCATATCCACTGTAATTATTTTTTGATTTATCTTGATTATCGGTAGAAAATTTTTGTACGACGAACTGATCATCCCAAGGTTAGTCAGCCCTGGTGTCAACTAAAAAAAAAGTATGCTTCGCCAAGGACTTGAGGGAGCATAGAATGTTCACGGGGAAGTATCGAGTATGAACCTCATATGGAGCAATCAAGTGACTTAGATGTCGAGTCATACAATTTTTATAAATAGTCATACCTTAGGAGTGTTGATCCTACGGTCATTTGTAAGAGGTAAATCAGAAAATAAAATAGGTCACTATATGGGAGAGTATTTTTTCCCCTGATTTCATCATAAATCAACCCTTGCCAGTGACCAACACAACTATGTCCTGGGGGTGGATATCGAGTTATATAAGATGATAGAGGGGGGAGTAGTAGACTTGGGACTCAATCAAAATCATTTAGGTTGACTCAACACAGACTTGGGCCCGGGGCGAATCTAAATTGAACACAAAGGAGAAGGTTGGGGATTGTGCGTCGGTAGAGGAAGTTCAATTGCCCCTGAAAATAAAACTCAATTTTTTGTTCTTTCCTAAACAAAGATAAAGATTAGTTATCAAACATAAATAAAATAACCAAAAGAAAAGAGACACAGACAAGTTACTTGGTTACAACCTGGGTGGTTACTAATAAAGACAAATATAACACAATCTTCAGAATACTCCTTGTGGGCGGAGAAGTCTCTTACATAGTTGAGAACTCAGAGAAAGAATGAAAAGCATTACAGAATTCGTGTGCTATTCGAATTTATAAAATGAACTAAGTTCAAAGGCCTATTAATAGTCCCCATGAAACTTTATCAAAGTAATGATGTGACATTTCTTGGGCGCCCAAGTGCACACGAGCGCCTGACACATGGTCAAGGCTTATCCACGTCGCAACGGTCGTTGAACGACTAGTTCGCGATAAGGTTTGGACACACAGACACCCGAGTCAGTAAAGGCGCCCGGGAATATGGGTGCCGAGTCCAACCGACGACCCCATTCATAGACGCCCGAGTTTGACAGGTCAACAACTTGTTAACCAACCTTCCAACGGTCTTTTGGGTGATCTCAGACCTTCCAGAGTTAGGCTCACCAAACCCTTCTCTGGCTTTCTCCCAGAGCGTGCTTCCTCCCGCTTCTTGTCCCTCGAACGTCGTGCGCATCCTTCTCGCTCCACCGGCATACTTTTCTGTAGACCTCCACATCCCTCGGATGCACCGAGTCCATCAGCTCTCTTCCTGTACCATCTTTCTAGATCACTACACCTTCCCTCGATTTCCTGTGTTCCTAAGCTCCTACATATTTAGACACAGGATAAAATACCAACAGGACTAACTTTTGACTCGGTTGACCATATCAAAACTTGCCCAGGGTACTTATAATCTTTCTTTTTGATATGTATCAACTCTAGTTAACTTAGGGTTAACCATAAATAAAAATAAAAAACTAGTGATAAGATTTGCAATTTAAAGTATAAAATTTACAATTCAAACTTAAATTCTATCTCTCCTCCTTCGATCACATAAAAAAAAATATTAATGGTAAAAAATGACTTAGAGAAAAAAACTTTTGAAAATCATTTATAAAAAAAACATAGAAAATTTTCTAATTACTTAAAATTTTAAAAATTTATTAGAATATTCCAAAATGAATGGTTAGTTTCAAAAAAAATCGGTTGATCAAAAATCGATCGGAAATTATTTTTAAAATTAAAAGTCTAATTATCGATAAGAAATTTATAAAATTTATCTCTTAGTCGAAAAATATTCAATTTTTTTAATCTAAGTTAGAAATTTAGCAGATGCATCTTTGTAAAAAATTTTAAAATAAAATAAGTTTTCAAACTATAAGAAAATAATTTTGAATTCAAAGTTGATAATTTTTTAGAAGATAATTTTTTAAAATTGGATTTCAATACAAAATAAATCTGAATATTTTTTCCAACGTTCACAAGATAATTTATAAATTCTAAAAAATTAGATTTGGTGAAAATTAATTTTTAAATATTTTTAAAATTAAAAAATTGATTTTTAAATCAACATTCATAAAAATTTATTTAACAATAAAAAAATTTATGAATAGATGATAGTGAACTCTATCAAAAATATATAAAACTAAAATGTTCTGCAGCAATTATATATTTGAACAAAAAATTTCAAAAAGATGACAAATAAAACATTAATTAACAATTAAGAGAAAAAACATTAATTATTAGTAAAAAAACTTAACAATTTAGTACCGTCTTAGGGGTCTAAAATAAATTGTCATGCCCCAGAGGCCCATACTTGCTTGAAAATCGGACAGCATTTACCTTGTACAGTGAACATCTGAAGTAGATGTACAAAGCCAACTCGGCCACATAACATATAACAACAGCTCACATGGCTAGAAAATAAAGTAAAAACATAACCACACAGTTTATATAACAACCCACGCGATTGGAATTCACAACAAAGATAGCAGAAAATCAAAAGAATCTACCTGCGAGCCGGCTCGACTTAACATAATAACCACAAACCAAAACCAAAAGCCACCAGGCAAAATACATATCCAAACAAAATAAGACAATATCAAATCCTTAAAGAAATCCAAATACCCTCAATGTGATGTGGGACTAGCAGTCAGGATACTCCAAGCGACTTCATAATGTCTACCTGCTACCTGGGGAAAACAAAACAAATACAACGGTGGTGAAACCGGGATCGAACTCTGCAGGTATAGCGAAAAGATAAATGCATAATATAAATAAGATAAATAAAGCAGATAGAAACAAGGTATATAGTCTCTGAAAAGTAGAGTATACAACAAATGTGAAAGCATACCTACGAGGCATGATTAAAAACTCCCTATATCAAGTTAATAAGTTGCTCGTACTACTGAGCAAATCTAGATCAAATAACAAATACAAATCAAATACATATATGCATATCAATCAAATGTAATAATCATAGTTCAAACAAATGCAAGATGTATCATATGCAAATAATGCAATGACATGTGTCACCCCTATATACCAATCTACAACCATGATACATATTTGCAAGACTGACTGGGCAAGAGCTGTGACAACTGTACACACTCTGACATCCATCTCCTATAAGTGGTCGAGTGGTCAAGATGCTGGGAGAAAAATCTCAATCCCGAACCCTAAGATAAGGGTGAGCACAACCGCTCTATATCAAAGACCTTAGGGGAGTACAACATCTCTAATACCCAAGAATAAGGAAGAACAACCTCTAACTCCAGGAAAGAGGAGCACAACCGCTCTAGTACTCAATGGGAGAACACAACCGCTCTACCTATCCCTCATAAATAACCGAGGGGGTGTCACCGTCGGCTTCCACTCCAAGAACTACCACTACCCATGAGTGGTTGAGAGTAGCACGATTGGATGACCGCTCGCACTCTGACAACTACCACTACCCTGAGTGGTTGAGCAGGCAGACCACTATATGACTGACAGTGGACTTAACCACAAGGAAGCCGATAACCGCCAGTATGCAACAAATGCAATATGGTGCATGATATCAATGTGCACAGATGAAATCAGGTCGGCCATCATGGAATCAATAGGTCACACATGCACCCAACCAAAATCATAACAAAAAAATATGCAACTAATCTATTGGGTAGAGTATATCTAATGTCAACCAAATCCTAAATAGATCATATGATATTTCTAAAGTACCTACATACTAGTGGTACTATTCGGATCAAAAAAATAAGAGTCAAGACTGTATAACTGAAAATTTAGATTTATAACTCAAAGATCAAGCAAAGAATAAGTACCAAGCAAGCAAATAACAATTTAGATTTAAGGTAAATCAACCTACTCAAATAAGAGAATAACCATGCATTTAAAAATAAAGGAGTTAAAGAATCAAGCAAGAAATACCCACCTCATAATGTAGATCATTTTAACCATCTTCAAGTCTGAGATATCACCTCGAGCCTAAATCCTACAAGAATTGGATATAAAGCAAAAAACTAAAGATCTACACTCAATTTATCATCCTGTTAATTAATTAAATAAATTAACTTCCCAGTTAATCATATTAAACGCCCCCTCAAAAATATAATTGATTAGTTCACATATTAATTAATCTCGTCTTTAGTTTAATTATTAATTAATAAATTAAATTTAATCACATTCTAATTAACATAATTAAATCATATGATAAATCCCAACCTTACTAGCTAATTAGTCATCTAGTTAATTATATGATAATTAACCCAACCTTGCAATCTCCAATCCTAATGGTTCCTATTGATAGAAGCATAATCCACATTTTCTAATTGTTAGCACATTTATTAATCCTAATCAGATCTACCCAACTGATTAATTCTGTTTTAGACACAATATTACCCCTAATACCACATCAATTCCTATTTCATCAACTATTGGAATTAATTAGGCAATCTAATTCTTTAATCACTTTAATCATCTTAATAAACATCTAATTTAACAATCTAATTTCTCAATTATCTCTATCAATCATTGATAATAAATTTTCAGTCCCACTCAGATTTAATTATCTCCATCACCACGCGATTAGTTTAATCTTGTCTTTTAATTTCACATATTAATTAATCTTGTCTTTTAGTTTAATTATTAATTAATAAACTAAATTTAATCACATTCTAATTAACTTAATTAGCTAATATGATAAATCCCAACCTTACTTAGTCATCCAGTTAATTATATGGTAATCAACCCAACCTTGCAATCTCCAATCCTAATGGTTCCTATTGATAGAAGCATAATCCACATGTTCTAATCATTAGCACATTTATTAATCCTAATCAGATCTACCCAACTGGTTAATTCAGTTTTAGACACAATATTACCCCTAATACCACATCAATTCCTATTTCATCAACTACTGGAATTAATTAGGCAATCTAATTCTTTAATCACTTTAATCATCTGAATAAATATCCAATTTAACAATCTAATTTATCAATTATCTCTATCAATCATTGATAATAAATTTCAATTCCACTCAGATTTAATTATCTCCATTACCACGCGATTAGTTTGACCATCTTCCTAGATGGCTTCAAGAATGGCAAGAACAGTAATGTCTAGGAGTATGACAAGCTGAGCAACATTGTAATGAAAAATAACAAATTACCACTCACCTCTGCTACACAATATCTCCTCCATCTTAGCATTTCGGCAATACTCCGAACACCCTCAAGGTTAGGGTTCAAGAAATGTACGAATAGAGTCATCACATCACTGAAACCAAATCTTCCACCATTTCCTTCCCATCCATCTCTACAACAAGGGATTTCTTCCATGATCCAAAATTAGGATAGATCCTGACGGAAATCAGAGAATGAATGTTCAGACATTGACGCGGATTGCACAGAGGAGAGATTTGTTGGGGATCGGTGCGCTAGCTACAGGGGGGTGAATAGCTCGTTGCCTCTAATGTGTCGATTTTCTTCCTACACATGTTAGTATGCGCAAGCGGAACTATAAACTATAAATAACAAACAAATGCTAACGCCAAACCTTTATGTGGTTCGGAGATAATACTCCTACTCCACGACTGTCCGTAAGGTGGACGATCCTAATCCGTCGGTGGATGACTCCTCGGAAAGCCTCCGGCTAGCTCACGTCACTCCTTGTGGGTAGAGAAACCTCGCCACACCCTTGCAACACCACCTGAGCATTTGTAGACTACTAATAAGTTTTACCCAAGCTTATTTCGTCAACCTTTGCCCAGCCAAACCGAGCTCTCTTAAATAGAGCTCGATATTGTTCCTACCATTACCAGTCGCCTGGTGCCAACAACAGTCGATTGGTCCACTCGGATTCGAACGTTATAGCTCAACGTTCGAATTCCAACTGACACCAGTCGACTGATCTTTATATGTCCAACACCAGTTGACTGCTCCATGCAGCAGTCAACTGCCCAAACCCTAAACCTAGGATTTCAACCCCGAGTACAGTCACTTAGCACTCGTCCTCACCCGACCAACCTAGACCTAGCCTTCTAGCCTCCTCCATTAGCCTTGCGTCCCTCAGATGTCTCCCCATCCTTCACGCCTTGCCTTCTGGAGCTTCCTTCGGCCTCGGTCCTTGTTGTCGGGTTTTCCTTTGCCAAGATGTCACTTGAACTTTTCTCCTTTGTTATACCTATATCCTGCATGCTCACAATGCATATCAAATACAACAATAAACCTAACTTAAACCTTTGCCCAAACATCAAAACCCAAGTTATCTAGATTGCTACAATAAGGTTGTTGTCGACTTTAATAGAGGGAGAAGGAGAGGAGGAGTCAACTTGCTCGCATGAGGAGAGGTAGGGTTGTGACAGTTCTTCGCTTGTGCGATGAGAGGGGAAGGAAGAGCCGGCGGGAACTATTGGGAAGAAATGGTTCGACGAAGAGGAGGAGAAAAAGAAGGCTGCATGCGTGGGTGTCATGAATGAGGAGAGGAGGAAAAGTAGAAAAATATTTAAGATTTTATTAATGATAAGGAATTTTACAAAAAGGTCTTTTAATTTTTTTAGTATTTAATACAAATTCCTACTAACAAGATCTATTAAATATTTCGAAAGAATATAACTTTGGGATAATTTTACAATTTAACCCCTGTGATTTCTAAGATACAAATTAAGTATTCCATGAAAGTTTGATTTTTGAAAATTATTTAAACATGCCGCACATTTCTTTTCTAAAGTTTCTATTTGTTCTCTTAATCTCAAATTTTCAAGTTTTAGCTTATCATATATCTCTAATGGGCATGCAGAAGATAATTTCTTTTTTAACTCTACATTCTTAAATTTTAATTTACATAAGGACTTGGTCATTACTTTAATACCACAATAGAGTTTATCGGAGATAAAAGATATATCTCACTTACCATATCATGTTCAAAGTCCGAAGCTCCCCCTTTATCGTTGCTTTCTTCTGATGTGACTCCCCCTTCATCTATACTTTCTTCTAGGTGAGTGACCATCAGTGATAGTTCGGCATGTTCCTTGAGATCGAACTCATCTGATGATGATTCATCCCATGTGACTTTCAGGTTTTTATGTTTTGACTTGCTTACCTCTAGCCTTCGGCAGTTCTCCTTGATATGCCCTTTTTCCTTACAATTATAGCAATGGATCTTTCTTTGCTTTAGGGAATGTCTCTTACTCTGCACTTAATTGACCATGTATGTCGTTTCTTTTTCATTTGTTGAAAATTCCTCCTTGTGCTAGATCTTCCTCGGGTTTAGGGCGATGTTATCCATTTTTGAATTCTTTCTCATGCATCGAGACTCGTAAAGTTCTAAAGTTAAAAATAATTGTTCTAAGATACTTACCTCAAGATCCTTAGAAATGTAGTACGCATTAATTACGAAAGTCCAATCCAGGGTCCTCGGGAAGGCGTTTAAGGCATACCTTTATGCGTCACGACTCGTTACCGTTTCTCCGAGGTTCTTAAGTCCCATGATCAGCTCTTTGATTTAGGCATGCAGTTGGGCAACTGATTCTTCTTCTTCCATTCGGAGGTTGCTGAATTGATTGCGGAGCATATCACGTTTCACCAGTTTAGTTTCAGAAGTATCTTCGTGGAGTTCCATGAGCTTTTCTCAAAGTTTCTTTGCTGATTTGTAGGTTCCGATGTGATTGACTTCTTACGCTGGTAGAACAATTAGTAGATGAAATTCTGTTTTCCCATTTGCCACAAATTCCGCTTGCTCATTCTTTATCCACAGGTTTTCTTCTTTATCCTTATTGTCGTCGTCTTTAGGAACTACAAAATCGTTTTTCATTATTAACGATAATTCAAAATCAATTTTAAAAAATATCTGTATTTGTTTTTTCCACATAGTGAATTCTCCCTCGAATTTTGGCGGGTAAATGACTCATCCGACTATTTTGTATTTGCTTCAGTTGGCGGCTAGTCCTTTTGGAGCGTCCTTGCTCTAATACCATTTGTTGAGGATCATGCGGTCGGTAAGAGGGGGTGAATTGCCCCTGAAAAATAAACTCAATCCTTTGTTCTTTTTTAAACAAAGATAAAGATTAGTTATCACAAATAAATAACATAAAAATAACTAAGCAAAAGAAAAGAGGCACGGACGAGTTACTTGGTTGCAACTTGGGTGGTTGCTAATCCGAGGCAAATGTAGCACAATCTTGAGAATATTTCTTATGGGCGGGGAAGCCTCTTACATAGTTGAGAACTTAGAGATGTTGGAACTTGGATGGCTAGAGAGGGGGGGGTGAATGTAGCCAGACACTTAAACTTTGGCACTTATCGATTTTTCTGCACTTAAACGTTAGGCAGCAGCGGAAGCAAAAACAAAACAGAGTTGCAGAAAACTAAACCCTAAGCTAAGCACAAATTCAAAATGCTAACAAGAGGATTTACAAGGTTCAGGGATAACTTGCCCCTACTCCTTGGCGTGCCCTTAAGGTGGGCAATCCCTTGATCATCGGCAAATCAAGCCCCGGAAGATCCGGATAAAATGCAACCTCCTTGTCGGTGGAGTAACCTCTCCACAGCGTTTCGAAATGGATCAAGTATAAAGTACAGGAAACACAAGAAGGATCTTACTTAGCACTTGGAACCACAAGAACACAAGCAGAACTTCTCCTGAGCTCCACCCAGCGCAGATCTCACGCAAGAACTCTCTTCTTCGTGTCTTCTCACTGATGGACTCGCCAAGTCTCTTGTTTCTTCCTCCAAGCGCTCAAGTAACAGAGGTTGCTTCAGAGATCGCAGTTGCTTGCTCGAGATGATGGAACAGAGTTGTTGCAAGCACAAGTTGTCGGAGAGTAGTTTCGTTGAGTTGCTGTTCTTGAGACTTCTCAGCCACCAAGCCCTTAAGTCCCTCCACTGATTGCCAGGTCATCTCACTACAGCCTCCAGCTGCTCACCTGCAACCACCAACCTGCTGAGCTCTCCTGGACTCCCTGAGCTTCCCTCAGCATAGCCCCAGTCTGCAGCTCCAGCCAGCGCTAGCGTCCGTTGCAACCTGAGATGGCAAATGGACAAACCTGCTCCAAGCAGGAAAGGCCTCTATTGACTCTCCTTGAGTGTTTGAATCCATCCCTGTCACCTGCACACTTAATCAGAGCATTAGCACAGTAAATCAGCAACAAATCAAGTATCAGAGATTAAGCGCAGAGAAATCAGATGTGTTCAAACGTGATCAGAGCGTCTGACAGTGCATTTTGAATTAAAGTGATCGGTCACCGGACCGATCAGAGAGCCTCCTAATCGGTCACCAGACCGATCAGAGAGCATCCTGATCGGTCACCAGACCGATCAAGGTGGGTTCAGACCGATCAGGCTCCATCCTGATCGGTCCCCAACGCTCAATCAGGAATCGCGATTTCTCTGGGACTCTCCGGGACCGATCACCAGACCGATCCCAGGTTGTGGATCGGTCACCAGACCGATCCACCCCTTTGCAGGGTGATTCCTTAGCTTCGCAGTCCAACCCTCCTGATCGGTCACCAGACCGATCAGGGCATGCTCAGACCGATCAGGGCATGCTCAGACCGATCAGGCTCCGTCCTGATCGGTCATAGTGAGGAACTCGCGACACTTGATCGTTCACCAGAACGGTCTGAATAGTGTTCCAGATCGGTCACCAGACCGATCAGGAGCAGATTAGTAAGGTTTCCAAAAACCTACTAGATGCTCCCTGATCGGTCACCGAACTGATCAGAAGCAGAGCAGCAGGGGAACTCAACTCACTTGTGGGCTCCCTGATCGGTCACCAGACCGATCAGGAGCCGAGCAGTGAGTGAAACGCATACTCCCTGATCGGTCACCAGACTGATCAGTCATTGCTGGATCGGTCACCAGACCGATCCACGAAGGAGCACCGTGCCAACTTCCCTGATCGGTCACCAGACCGATCCAGGGACTCCAACCTAGTCCTCCAAGCTAGGGTTTCATCCAACCTAGCCCTCCAAGCTAGGACCTGACCCTCCAAGCCAGGATTTCATCCAACCTAGCCCTCCAAGCTAGGACCTGGCCCTCCAAGCCGGGATTTCATCAACCTAGCCCTCCAAGCTAGGACCTGACCCTCCAAGCCAGGACTTTTTCACACCTAACCCTCCAGGTTAGGACTTTTCACACCTAGCCCTCCAAGCTAGGATTTTCCACACCTAACCCTCCAGGTTAGGACTTTTCCACACCTAGCCCTCCAAGCTAGAATTTTCCACACCTAACCCTGCAGGTTAGGATTTCATCAAACCTAGTCCCACTAGGTATGCCTAGTCCACGACCAGAACTTAATCATAATCATAATCATCAACCTAAACTAAAATCGGTGTTAATACCAAAACAACAATCAGGGTCAGACTGCATCAACAATCTCCCCCTTTTTGTTGTTTGACAACCCGATTTTAAGTTTAGGGATTTGAAATCAATATTCTCAAATTTCAGAATCATAGGGGAATCAGGATCCTCCCCCTACAACATAGTTATCCCAAACTTAACCAACCTCACTCTCCCCCTTTGTCAAACACCGAAAAGGGTATAGACAGGTTGTTAAGTTTAATCATACTCCCCCTCAACCCTAGGGTCTCCCAAAACAACAAAAGATTTGATTGAATTTTGAAACCATACGAAAACATATGATAAAGATAAGGCATGACAAAACAATCATATGTATCATATGAGCATGACATTATAAGCATAATCAGTGCAACGTATAATGAGGTATACATAATGATAACAATTATCCGAACAATCATATCCAGCATAACCAGGAAAATAGCAATTCTATCAATAAGCATAAAATAGTAAGTCAAATATGAAAAGCAGGCATAGTCAGATGCATCATCAAGCATCAGAGTCAAGGCAAATACAACACAAAAACCATCAAAGTCAAGTTATAGGCATATAGCCCGAAAGTCATACAATATAAGCCGTCAAATAGCAAAGGGCAGAAGCAGAATATATCAACCATCGGCGCGGGGGGGGGGGGGGTCATCATGCATAGGGTCATCCATCGTGGCATCATCAGGAGCAAAAGGCCCTGGTGCAGCACTACCAGAGGGCGCATCTCCCGGAAAGGTGTGCCGGCGCCACTCTTCGTACCACGTCTGCTGCAAGGTACGGACCCCGGAGACATCGGACTCCACCGCGGTCAGTCTGCGATTGAAGGAGCGAAAACCCGACTGAACCTCCTCGCGATGGAGCTCTCGCAGATGAAGATCATGCTGGATGGTCTGATCAAGCTCCGAAATCTGCCAGCGCAGATCTGGGTCCAGCTCATAGTCGTAGTCGGCAGTAGCAGCGGGAGCCTCCTGATGTGCAGCAGTATCTGCTGGTGCCTGAAAGTGTGGACCTCCCCCAGGTAGATCGCCAAGACCCCTCCCATCCTTCCAAACCAGTGTCCGATCGTGATCCTGAATGATGATGCCAGATTTGGCAAACGCTCGTCTGCCAAGTCTGCAATCCTGTTTAACCATGGGCACTGTCCTGCCCTTGGTGACATCAACACCCACTGACATAAGCCAGTCGGTGATGACGTGACCAAACGGCATATAGACAGTGCGTCGGCTCGGCTCTCTATAGGATAAAATGGACTGAAAAATGCTCTCCATGATGTCAAAGTCCATGCGACAGTGCATACCATAGAGCATCAGGCAATAGTAAGGTCGGATCTCGGTCAATGGCTTTAAAGTGATAGGCAAGATGCAATTGGTGATTATCTTGAAGAGGATGTAGTCAACAGGGGAAAGACGGAGGGCCGCAAAGGTCGGAAAGTCGGGCCCTAACTCGTCAAGACCAGCTGGTCGTAGATGGCCAAAGAAGTGCTGATAGATGTTGTCGGGGGTGACATCCGCAAAAGGAGCCAACAAAGGGTCAGGGAGCTCAGAATAGATAGAATACAAGTTAGGCAATCGACGACCACCCAAATACTCTGCCAGAATCTCATAAGAGAAATCAAGATTTCTCTTGGCGACTCGAGTGGTGAATTCAAAACCCCCTTGAGGCCCTTGTTGAAGGTTGTTATAAAACTCGGAAACAAGGTCATAATTTATCGTCCGCTCCAGGGAGAGGAGAAAGCCAAGGTTGTAGAAGGTGACTATCTCCATGATGGAGGGACAGTGCTCGGATAGAAAGGGAACATCAATTGATCAGCAGGAGAGCAACTTGAAGGTTCTGGACTGAAAGGCCTGCTCACAGGCAGCATTGGGGAAACGAGAACTTGAAGAAGGCTGAGGCCTTCGGGAGGGCGCGGAAGAAGAAGGGCCTTTGCCCTTTGAGCTTCCCTCCACAGGTTCTTTTCCCTTAGATGACTTTCTAAAGGTTTGAAGAATTGATCATGACACCAATTTGAATCAAATGAAGTGAATCAAGTGAGCATAATCGTGACCCAAATAAAGGATCACAAAGGTAATATTTTATCAAAAATCAAACAAGATTTGTTCATATTGGTCAAGACAGGGTTTAATCAACGAACCAATCAGTGAACATAAGGGTTAAGACAATGATCATATGGGAAGACACACACGGCACACACTCAAAGTAAACCCCAAAAACAAACATCACGGTTAGTTCACCACATATTATGATATTTGAAGTAATCAACAAGATGAAAGAAGGAGACCCTTACTTAGGCGCCATGATGTTGATTTGATCTGAGAAAATCCTGAAGGCTTGAAGGACTCGCACAGGAAAAAGGTCACGACGCAAGAAATGTGCTCAAGACCTTGAGCAAGAAAGAAACTTGCAGAAGACAAGGAAGGGCTCGTAGGAAACCTTAGCAGGATCACACTCGCACAGAAGCTCGCACGCAAGAGGAGGAGAGGAAGACGATCGCACGCGCAAAGGTGAGGATGAAAGGTGTCGGCGCAAAGGCTTGGGAAGAGGTAGGGTTTAGGAGGAATTAATCGGTTGGTGGATCGGTCCACCAACCGCAATTTAATGTGATTGAACGGATCACCGTTCGAACTGGGAGCGCCCAGACCGATCAGGCTCTGGCCTGGTCCTGATTGGTCGGGTGACCGATCAGACATGCTCCTAATCGATCGGCTGATTGATCAGGAAGCGAACAGTAGGTTTGAAGGTTTTTCCGTGAGCCCCCTGATCGGTTTATGGACTGATCACCCCAGGGTGTCAGATCGGTCCGGGGACCGATCCAGGCCAACACAGAATATTTGGTCAATTTTTCGTGAAGTGTTCTGTGACCCCTCTAATCGGTCTGTGGACCGATCACCACAGAGGGCGCCAGATCGGTCCGGGGACCGATCCAGACCAACACAGTAGGTTTTGACAATTTTTCGCACAGGAGCTGGATCGGTCCGTTGGACCGATCAGACATACTCCTGATCGGTCCGGTGACCGATCAGGCTTCCTGAAATTCCTGATACGATTTGAAACTTTCAGTTTCAGACTTCTAAACAATTTTGGATAAGATCTGATAAAGAATATCGATCTTGGAAGTGGTCCCTTGACTAAAATTGATCCCTTAACAAGGATCAAAGGTCCTTATGGGTTTAACAATCACTTGGCTCCATCCAAGTGGAGTCAAACTCAATTAACAAACATCCACTCAATTTCAACCAAGTTTGTATCAAATTCAAGTTTCCAATCAATTTTCCTTGATTGAAATGTCCAAGTATGATCATGGAGCCAAGTACACATGTGTTATACATTGATTTTCCCCATACTTGGTCACCGAAGTGATTTTTATCTCGTCAACCAAATTTCTCAAGGGGTGCAATGACATTTCGAGAAATTTAGTTTATCCTAACATCTCACCCCATATCTAGCAAACAAAAACATTTTGGTAAACCTTATAATTTGTGTGAGATGTCCCCAAGTTACCCAATTGTTACCCAACAATTCGAAATGATCATCAAGGATTTTGAATGCATTTTAATGTCTATGCAGCGCGACACATTCCCAACTCCCTTCTTAAGAAGCTAAACTCATTTTCGGGGAGTGGTTTAGTGAAAATGTATGCTAGATTTGATTTGGACTCTACATATGAGAGTACAACATCTCCTCTAGCAACATGATCCCTAACGAAGTGGTGGCGCACTTCAATATGTTTGGTTCTAGAGTGATGGACCAGATTCTTGGTTAGGTTAATTGTGCTAATGTTGTCACACAACACTTGTACCCCCCCCTTGTAGCTTAATCCATAGTCCTCTATAGTATGAATCATCCACAACAATTGCGATATGCTCTCTCCCATAGCAATATATTCTGCCTCGGTCGTGGAGAGAGCAACACAGTGTTACTTCCGACTTGACCAACTAACTAAAGATGATCTTAGGAATTGGCAACCCCTACTAGTGCTTTTCCGATCCAACTTGCATCCAGCATAGTCGGAATCGGTGTAGCCAATTAGGTCAAATGATTCGGTACGGGGGTACCATAGACCAACACCAATTGTGCCCTTGAGGTATCTCAAAATTCTCTTGACAACAATCAAGTGGGATTCCTTGGCACAAACTTGATACCTAGCGCACATACCCACAGAAAAAAGTATATCAGGTCGACTGACTGTGAGGTATAGCAGACTACCTATCATGCTTCGATATTGAGTCAAATCAACAGGTTTACCACTCTCATCATTGTCTAATCTTGTGTTTGTAGCCATGGGAGTGGTTACCTCTTTTGAATCACTCATGTTAAATTTTCGAAGCATCTCTTGGATATATTTTGATTGGTGCACATGGATCCCATCTCGGGTTTGTTTGATTTCAAGTCAAAGAAAGAAAGTCAACTCTCCCACTAGACTCATTTCAAATTCACTTTCCATGTGTCCAATAAACTCATTTAAATAGCCCTTGTTATTTGAGCCACAAATAATGTCATCGACATATACTTGGGCTACAAATATATTGTCATCATCTCTTCGTAGAAATAGTGTAGGGTCTATTTGGCCTCTAACAAAGCCTTTTTCAATTAGGAATGTCGACAACCGCTCATACCAAGCTCGGGGTGCTTGTTTAAGGCCGTAAAGTACCTTTTTGAGCTTAAATACATGATTTGGGAATTCGATACTCTCAAACCCCGGAGGTTGTTCGACATAGACCTCTTCTCTTATTAAACCATTTAGAAAGGCCTAGCTTGAAACCCCGATGTGCTGCAAATGCAAGCATCAATCGGATGGACTCTAATCGGGCCACGGGAGCATAGGTCTCATCATAATCAAGGTCTTCAACTTGACTGTAGCCCTTGGCTACTAAGCGTGCCTTGTTTCTTATGATTTCTCCCTTATGGTTCAACTTATTTTTGAAGACCGATTTGGTTCCAATAATGGTGGTCTTCTTGGGTCTAGGGACTAGGTCCCAAACTTGACTTCTTTTGAATTGACCTAGTTCATCTTGCATTGCAATGATCCAATCGGGACCATTTAATGCTTCATCAATTTTTCTAGGTTCAATTTCGGAAATTAGGGCAACTTCATTAGCCTCATTCAGGAAGAATGATCTAGTTCTAACCCCATGATGGATGTCTCCAACAATCTGATCTTGGGGATGACTAGAGGCTAACCTAGTTGTCCTAGGAGTTGGTGGTGCTTCTTGAATGGTTTCACTAGACAGTAGCTCAGCCTCAGGATCCGGCTGATCGATGGATTGTCTAGGCTCACCGTCATCAGACTCATCACCATTATCAACAACATTTAGACTTTCATCCAAACCCAGTTGCCTGAGTTCGAATTGAGCTTTTTCAACATCTCCTGATTGAATATTTGCTTTTGGAATTTCTTCAAAGACAACATCAGAAGATTCTTCAACCAATCTAGATTTCTTATTGTAGACTCGATAGACTTTGCTAACTAGGGAGTACCCGACCAGTATCCCTTCATCAGCCTTTGCCGTGAACTTTCCAAGGTGGCCCTTGGTGTTTAGGATAAACACCTTACAACCAAACACCCTAAGATATTTAACCGTAGGTGGTTTTCCAAACCAAAGTTCATGGGGAGTCTTTCCTAAGAACCTATGGATGAGGACTCGGTTTTGTACGTAGCAAGCTGTGTTTACAGCTTCGACCCACAAGTAGCTCGGTAGTGAGTACTCATTAAGCATGCTTCGCGCAGCTTCTTGTAAGACCCGGTTCTTCCTCTCTACAACACCATTTTGTTGTGGTGTTCTAGGAGTAGAGAACTCGTGTCTATACCCTCTATCTTGACAAAACTCTAAAAACCGTTGGTTTTGAAATTCACCTCCATGATCACTTCTTATTGTCTTAATTGTTGATGATTTCTCATTTTCAACTCTTCTACAAAAAGAAATGAAAACATCTAAGGTTTGGTCCTTATATTTTAGAAAATAAGTCCATGTATATCTAGTAAAATCATCAATGATAACAAAATAATATCTACTTCCATTCAAAGATATGATAATGCTACAATCAAACAAGTCCATATGAAGTAAATCTAAAGCGGTAGATGTACTTACAACGCTTTTACCTTTATATGCAGATTTTGTTTGCTTACCCATTTGACATGCATCACAAAGTTTGTCCTTTTCATACTTAATGCTTGGTAAGCCACGAACTAATCCCTTGTTGGCCAACTTCCGGATATTCTTCATGTTCACGTGTGCTAGTCTCCGGTGTCAAAGGGTGGACTCATCTTCTCTTGACATGAGACACTTAGCAAAAGCATTAGTAGCACTTTTAAAGGAAACTTGATAAATGTTATCTACTCTTGTTCCTACTAGTACCGTGTCAACATTGTCATGTTGTCTAACTAGACATTGACTTGATTGGAAATCAATTGTGTAACCCGCATCACACAATTGACTGACATTTAGGAGATTAAATGTCATCCCCTTAACTAGAAGAACATTCTTAATCCTAAGACATTCGGATATTTGAATGTCTCCTATTCTTATGACCTTAAGACTACCATTGTTACCAAATGAAACATTACCTCTACTTTTTCTTTGAAGTGTGGTAAACAATGATCTATCCCCAGTCATGTGTTTGGAGCACCCACTATCAACGAACCAAGTTGATAGATGCTCCCCCTCAATCATAACCTACACAATTCAAAAAATGGAAGATTTAGGTACCCACACCTTGGGACCTAAAGCATCTACTAAACAAGACTTATGCACCTATGCCTTGACAACTTTCCTTTGAACCCTAGGTGTCTTAGATTATCTAATATCAGTCCTAGATATCAAAGACACAAATGATTGTTCTTTGGGTCGTTAACCAATACCGACCCTATTGTAGACTGCCCTTTGGGCATTCAAGATCATATCTAAGGTCTTTGAGCTTGTTGAGAACTTCTCAAGAACACTCTTGAGTCTCTCAACTTCACTCTTTAATGATTTATTTTCCTCCTCTAACAATTCCACATGCAAATCGTCTACATCCTCATCCCTAGAGGATTTCAATTGTTCAACTTCAATTTTCAAAGATTTAATCTCTTCCTCTAACATTTCAACATGCAAATCGTTTTCCTAGAGGATTTCAATTGTTTAACTTCTAATTGCAATGATTTAACCTTAATTTTTGACTTTTTCAACATATTGGTTAAGCATGCAATTGCTCTATAGCATTTCTCAAGTTCGGGAGTGATTACCTCTTCATCATCCGAAGATGATGAAGCCACGTTTGAGGAGTCGGAGGATTCATCACTGCTTTCTTCTCCTCCAAGTGCCATGAGTGCCACATGCCGTGTACTCTTCTCTTCCTTCTCTTCTTCGGATGAACTTGAGGAGGATTCATCTCAAGTGGCCTTCAAGGCCTTCTTCTTCTTTTTGGATCTATCCTCCTTCTTTTTGAGCTTTGGGCAGTCCTTCTTGAAGTGCCCTTTCTTGCTACACTCAAAGCAAGTAATGTTAGATTTATCAAGCTTAACTTCACTAGGGTTACCTTTACCCTTGAAGCGTCGACCCTTCCTCATCATCCTTCTAACGAAATTGGCCATCTCGGAGGAAGAAGAACCGCTGCCATCCTCCTCGGATTCGGACTCGGATTCGGATGAAGATGAGGATGAGGAGACTTCCTTCTCCTTTTTCTTCTCCTTCTTCTTCTCGTTCTTTTCTCCTGCAACTAAGGCAATCCCCTTCTCCTTGGGGCCTTTGTTAGCCATTTCATGCAATTCCATTTCACAAAACAAATCATCTAATTTGACAATTGATAAGTCCTTGGAAACTTTGTATGCATCCATCATGGATGACCACAAAGCATTCCTTGGAAATGCTTTTAACACATACCTCACAAGGTCGCGATTCTCGACCTTTTTATCTATAGAATGAAGACCATTGAGGACTTCCTTGAACCGGCTATGAAGTTCACTCACCGTTTCATTTTCCTTCATGGAGAGGTTTTGGAGTTGGTTGAGGAACAAATCCCTCTTGGCAATTCTTGAGTCTCGAGTACCCTCATGAAGTTCAATAAGCTTATTTCACAAATCTTTTGCACTCGAAAAGGGACTACCCTTGATTAGTTGGTCTTTGTTCATGCCACATTGTAGGGTCACCACCGCCTTCGCGTCGGCTTCACTCTTCCGGGTTTGCTCAGCCGACCAACGCCATGATTCTAGTTCTTTGCCTTCGTCATCCTTTGGAGGGGTAAAACCCTCCTTCACAGCGAACCAAGTGTTGATATCCATCTTTAGATAATACTCCATCTTCGATCTCCAATATTGAAAATCTGCTCCATCGAAGAAGGGTGGACGGGTGGTGCTAAAACCTTCTCTTAAAGCCATTTTTAATAGCTCTCGGTTGTTAATCCGCTTGTACAGAGCCCCAAGCTCTGATACCACTTGTTGGAACTTGGATGACTAGAGAGGGGGGTGAATGTAGCCAGACACTTAAACTTTGACACTTATTGATTTTTCTGCACTTAAACGTTAGGCAGCAGCGGAAGCAAAAACAAAACAGAGTTGCAGAAAACTAAACCCTAAGCTAAGCACAAATGCAAAACGCTAACAAGAGGATTTACAAGGTTCGGGGATAACTTGCCCCTGCTCCTTGGCGTGCCCTTAAGGTGGGCGATCCCTTGATCGTCGACAGATCAAGCCCCGGAAGATCTGGATAAAATGCAACCTCCTTCTCGGTGGAGTAACCTCTCCACAGCGTTTCGAAATGGATCAAGTATAAAGTACAGGAAACACAAGAAGGATCTTACTTAGCACTTGGAACCACAAGAACACAAGCAGAACTTCTCCTGAGCTCCACCCAGCACAAATCTCACGCAAGAACTCCCTTCTTCGTGTCTTCTCGCTGATGGACTCGCCAAGTCTCTTGTTTCTTCCTCCAAGCGCTCAAGTAACAGAGGTTGCTTCAGAGATCGCAGTTGCTTGCTCAAGATGATGGAACAGAGTTGTTGCAAGCACAAGTTGTCGCAGAGTAGTTTCGTTGAGTTGCTGTTCTTGAGACTTCTCAGCCACCAAGCCCTTAAGTCCCTCCACTGATTGCCAGGTCATCTCACTGCAGCCTCCAGCTGCTCACCTGCAACCACCAGCCTGCTGAGCTCTCCTGGACTCCCTAAGCTTCCCTCAGCCTAGCCCCAGTTAGCAGCTCCAGCTAGTGCCAGCGTCCATTGCAACCTGAGATGGCAAATGGACAAACCTGCTCCAAGGAAAGACCTCCATTGACTCTCCTTGAGTGTTTGAATCCATCTCTGTCACCTGCACACTTAATTAGAGCATTAGCACATCAAATCAGCAGCAAATCAAGTATCAGAGATTAAGCGCAGAGAAATCAGATGTGTTCAAATGCGATCAGAGCGTCTGACAGTGCATTTTGAATTAAAGTGATCGGTCACCGGACCGATCAGAGAGCCTCCTGATCGGTCACCAGACCGATCAGGGTGGGTTCAGACCGATCAGGCTCCATCCTGATCGGTCCCCAACGCTCAATTAGGAATCGCGATTTCTCTGGGACTCTCCAGGACCGATTACCAGAGCGATCCCAGGTTGTGGATCAGTCACCAGACCGATCCACCCCTTTGCAGGGTGATTCCTTAGCTTCGCAGTCCAACCCTCCTGATCGGTCACCAGACCGATCAGGGCATACTCAGACCGATCAGACTCCGTCCTAATCGGTCATAGTGAGGAACTCGCGACACTTGATCGTTCACCAGAACGGTCTGAACAGTGTTCCAGATCGGTCACCAGACCGATCAGGAGCAGATTAGTAAGGTTTCCAAAAACCTACTAGATGCTCCCTGATCGGTCACCGGACTGATCAGAAGCAGAGCAGCAGGGGAACTCAACTCACTTGTGGGCTCCCTGATCGGTCACCAGACCGATCAGGAGCCGGGCAGTGAGTGAAACGCATACTCCCTGATCGGTCACCAGATCGATCAGTTATCGCTGGATCGGTCACCAGACCGATCCACGAAGGAGCACCGTGCCAACTTCCCTGATCGGTCACCAGACCGATCCAGGGACTCCAACCTAGCCCTCCAAGCTAGGGTTTTATCCAACCTAGCCCTCCAAGCTAGGACCTGACCCTCCAAGCCAGGACTTTTTCACACCTAACCCTCCAGGTTAGGACTTTTCACACCTAGCCCTCCAAGCTAGGATTTTTCACACCTAACCCTCCAGGTTAGGACTTTTCCACACCTAGCCCTCCAAGCTAGAATTTTCCACACCTAACCCTCCAGGTTAGGATTTCATCAAACCTAGTCCCACTAGGTATGCCTAGTCCACGACCAGGACTTAATCATAATCATAATCATCAACCTAAACTAAAATCGGTGTCAACACCAAAACTACAATCAAGGTCAGACTGCATCAACAAGAGAGAGAATGAAAAGAATTACAAAATTCGTGTATTGTTTGAATTGATGAATTGAATTGAGTTCAGGGGTCTATTTATAGCCCCTGCGAAACTTTATCGAAGTGCTGACATGACGCTTCTCGGGCGCCCAAGTGCACACGGGCGCCTGTCACGTGGTTAAGGCTTATTAACGTTGCAACAACCGTTCAATGGCTAATTTACGATAAGGTTTGGATACATGGGCGTATGAGTCAATTCGAGCACCCAGGAATATGGGCGCCCGAGTCCAACCTCCATTCACGAGCACCCGAGTTATACTCGGGCGTCCGAATTTGACTACTCAACAACTTATTGACTAGCCTTCCAATGAGTCTTCTGGGTGATCACGGGCCTTTCAGAATTGGGCTCACCCGAACCCTTCTTCGGCCTTCTCCTCGAGCGTGCTTCCTCCCGGCTTCTCGTCCCTCGGATATTGCGCGTGTTCTTCTCTCTCCACTGGTGTACTCTTCTGCAGACCTCCACGTCCCTCGAATGCACAGAGTCTGTCAGCTCCCTTCCCGGGTCATCCTTCTCGACCGCTGTATCTTCCGCTCGACTTTTTATACTCCTAAGCTTCTGCACACTTAAATATATAGATCAAATATCAACAAGATCTAACTTTTGACTCGGTTGATCATATCAAAATTTACATAGGGTACTCAATGAGAAGGCTAAGTCAAATGGACGAGCAAGTGAGAGAGTGGAGAGTACATGTTCTAAGAATCTAGATAGACGTGCGAGGCATATGAGGTGAGATCTTTGCCCACTTCCCTTAGTCTTAAATAAAAGAATGTTAATATAGGCAGACGAAACTGTATAATACTTTTTCTACTAGCTAGCTACATTATTCTATTGAGTTCTTTTTCTCATTTTCTGTGTGTGACTTCAGTTTTGGATGGGTTTAAGTTTCGTCAAAGTCTACCCTTCGCCTAATGGATTGTAGTTGGGGCGATGATGGACTTTATATTCGGAAGATATTCGTCCCTATGGGCTGGATCGGATGGTAAGACGTCTGACTGATTTTGTCGAGGTCACAGGTTTGAGAGTCGCCAGTTGTGCACGGGGATAAAATCCTGATTTGCTGGCATTAATTCCTTCGACCCCAGGTGCCTCACCATACCAGTGATAACCGTGGTTTGTCTTCCTCTGGAAACCTATAGGGCCGGGACCAGGGGGCCGCTAAGATGACGGTTCCACCTTTTTCGTCTATTTTTGCAACCTTCTTGCTCCTCCATTAATCGTAAAAAAAAAAATCTAAGAAAAAAGATAAATCCGTAACTTTAATGATCCTCTTAAGTCGGTCCTACGGATATGGAAAGAAGTTCAGAAAGCATCTAAGACGACTCAACTCTTATCCGATCAACCTGCGGTGATATGTTTAGATCCCTGGGGAAATCGACCCATCACTCGATCTTAACTAGATCACGAGCAACTAGCTAGTAGCCCTCGTGATTCATCTTTTCCGTATTGATCCTGAGATGGATTGGTGGGGACACTGAGGACGAACGAATCGTCTTTTACCACCAGATCACGAGCAACTATGTCAAGTTAGGGTGCTCATGTTGCCATCCTTCCTATTAAAGATCATTTTGCTTAAAATTTTCAAGATGGATAAAAATAAAGATTTTTCTGATTTAGGTAGCGGATTAATCTCTCGTTGCAGAGCTTCGATTCATCGTAGAGCCAATTGGCGGCGCCGGCGCTTCCGCCTTAATTCACCTTGTCGAGTCCAACCTCAGCTGCCTCCGGAACGCCGCTATGAACGCCTCCGCGCGAGCGTTCACCTCCGCCGCGTCTCCTCCTCCCTCTCCCTCTTCCGGCGGCAACCCATCGCCGTTAACAGAAGCCGCTGAGCTCCCCTCCTCCGCGGAGCTCCAGCGCTTCTTCCGGTCATTCTTCCTCTTCTCGCTTCCCCTGCATTTTCGATCGGGAGGAATGGAGACGGAGGCCGCCACGACGGCGGCGATGACGAGGTTGAGAAGCAGCAGGGGGAACGGCGGCGGAGCGAGCAGCGAGAGGGCCAAAGGCAGAAGCTTTCCGAGGCCGGAGAGGAAGAGCGCGGTCGCCGCCGCCGACAGCGCCACCTCCAACGCGCCTTCCTCTCCGCTCCGGCGTCGCCGTCGCTTGCGGCGGTGATCGCCGGCTCCCTCCATTTCTACCCCCGATCGATCGGCTCCCTCCGCAAAGTTCGCACTATCTATAGAAACAAAAAAGACGCAGCGGGCTTTATGATGCGCTGCTTCACGCGACCAAACGAACCGAAGCTTTTTGTCTAGCCTGCCGCGCCGGCAAGCACGCAGCGACCGTGACGGTGTCGGGGAAAGGGGGGAGGGAGGATGATGAGGATCTTCTCCTTTTTCGGCATTTCTTCCAAAACGGCGCACCGAGTTTCTGAAATTTTAAAAGGGCGCCCCCGTATTCTCATATTTATTAAAATGTTAAATATGTATTTTTTTAAAAATATCTTTTCATTAAAAAATGTTTTAAAAGGAAAAAATTATTAAAAAAAAAGCTCCGCCAGTGGAGCAACTTGGTCGCGCAGACAAGGCAACCAGATGGGACCCTCTGTCCAAGAGAATTCCTATTTTATCTGTCTCATATTCATCGGTGAGTCGTCCGATTAACGATCAAATACTATTAATAATTTTTTATCATCATTTCGAATCAACGATATCGTGGGATAATGGTGAATCAGTCAGAATCGCCGTATTACAATCTCGTCGGATTTGACGGTAAATACGGCGAGATCGTAATTGTGACGATATCCGACGAGTTCACCGTATCTCCCAGGGCATAATTTTGTTTGAGGCGGCGGTCAGAGGCTGCCGATAATATCCGATCGACGATCGATACAATCGTTGGTCATCATCGATGAATAAGACAGGAGATAAAGAACCTTGTGGGATAGAGGATCCGGCCTCGCTCCAAGGCAACTACGCGCCCCCCTTGGCCTAGCGGTCAAATTGGCCAACCATATCGGGGCATGACTTGGTCGAGCGTTCAAAGTCCTCTGTATTATTAGGAAGAATGGTTGGACTGCTTAATTTTCTCAAAAAACGTATTGTATTCAAAGAATATTATTGCGATGTTGAATTTCAAAGAATTATAGTGTATTTCAAAAATCAACACTAATATAATATTGATATTGATTTTTAAAATACAATATCATAATATTGCTAAAAAACTATAGTGTTTTTTTTAAAATAGTATTGTTATAATTGATGAGAGATATAAAATGAAAAATAAGTATGTCCTCTAATAAATATCCGTTGTTGTTCGATAAAATATGGAAGTATTATGTATCTTTGAAAAAGTTCATAAACTTGGATGGCCCTTTAGTCAAATGCCTCCCTTTTTGTTGTGCCTTCACATGCTTTGAGGTTTACGATCTCTGTGATTGCAGCTGAAAACTACATGGAAGGGAGCACGAAGGTGCATTTCAGTTTCGCTTAAGAATTAACTAAACAAAAAAAGAGGGGAGCTTTTTCTGGCCTGTTCTCGTGATTTTTCACATAACAATAAAGACATTTGGGCTATGAGTTTAGAGAGGGTGATTATTAGGGGCGTAAATGAGTTAAGTTGTTCATAAGTATTCGGGTTTTAATTCGAAAAAAATTCATTTCAGTTCGATTAAGTTAACGAGGTGAGCTCGAGTTTGATTTCGAACTCAAACTTAAAGAGTATTTGATTCGTGAGCTTGCAAGTATATTCATTTAGAGGCTTTGTGAATGTGTTCGTTAAGAGACTCACAGATATATTCGTTAAGAGACACATTTATAGTGTGTGTATATAGAGTTCTGATATGTTACGCGCTTTCGCGTGCGCGACTATGCATAACACCCGACTCTAATTGATTCACCAATCGATTGGAGGTGCCAATCAATTGAGGTGCCTCATGATTGTGGTGCCTGTGCGCTTCCAACCGCCTAGCTTCCCCCGTATAAACTTCTTTACAATTGTGACGTCTAATGTTAAGGGGGAGTTAAACATGTTCGCAAGCTCATGAACCAAATACTATTAACCTCGAGCTCGGCTCAATAATGATTTCGAACACGAAATCGAGCTCAAGTTCGGCTTGTTAACTTAATCGAACGAACTTGAATGAACTATTTTTTAAACCGAGACCCGAATAGCTCCGAGCGACTTGACTCATTTACATCCCTACTCCTATATATTTATCTAATTCTCCTGATTATATCTATGCTCTCAAACATAATTTGACTCAATATATTAAGAGTAGTAATTGTTGAGGCAATCTATAGTCCGTGTGATTATGTGTTTTGATGTTTGGGTAAAGAGTTTAAGTTAGTATCACCCTTGTATTTGATATGTATATTTGAGTGTACAAGTTTGTAGGATATACATATGACTCAACTTGATAACTTTAGGTCCGGTGAAGGATGGAGCATTCGAAGAACCGTGGACAAGGCAGCAAGGATGAGCCGAGCGAAGCGCACTTCGAGGCATACACGAAGGATGACATTGGGATGAGCCGAGGGCTTGTATGCATCTGAGGGACGAGAGCTAAAGTGAAGAAGGCTTGAAGGCAACAGGTCAAGGCTACGATGAAGAGTCAAATGAGTCATGAGGGACCGTGGACCCGACAATAAGGACCAAGGCCAAAGGAAGCTCCAGAAGGCAAGATGTAAAGGATGGAGAGACATCCGAGGGACGTGAGACTGATGGAGGAGGCTAGAAGGCTAGGTCTAGGTTGGTCGGGTAAGGATGAGTGCTGAGTGAAGGTACTCATGGTTAAAACCCTAGGTTTAGGATTTTACCAGTCGACTGGTATGAATCAGTTGACTGGTTGAGGGCATAGAAAAATCAGTCGACTGATTTTCTGTGCAGTCGACTGGTATCGGCTGAATTCAAACGTAGTTTATTAGTAGTCTTCTTTGTGCTCTAGAGTTCTTGTGTGATACCAAATGTTTTTGGTGAGTTTGTGATGAAGTTTCTCCACTCACAAGGAGGTTGAGCATCATCGGAGGTTTTCCGGAGACTAATCTACCGATGGATAGGGATCGTCCACTTTATGGATAACCGTGGAGTAGGAGCATTATCTCCGAACCATGTTAAACAGTTTGTATTCCTTTGTGTTTAGTTTGTTTTATATTATTCCGCTTGCGCACTAACACTATAGGAAGAGAAACCGAAGAATTTGAGTGCCCTACTATTTAACCCCCTTCTAGCGGTCATTCGATCCCCTACAAGTGGTATCAGAGTGAAGATTCACTCTCCATCGGACTAACTGCCAAGGAAGCAAAGATGACCGAGTTTGTGAGTCCACCAAAATTTGAAGGAAGAGGATTATACGACATCACCTTTTGGATGGTGAAAATGAAGGTCTTCTTCAAGACAGATTGGGACACAAGTATGACAATCGAAGAACCATTCGAAGTCCCAAGAGACAAGAAAGGAAAGAAACTCCGACCACGTTATTGGACAGAAGAACAATAATCATGATCAAAGACAAACATGAAGGTAATATCAATTTTAAGTGATATTTTACCTAATAATGTGATAAGTCATGTAGGTGAACACGAGAACACTCACGATTTGTGGAGCAAAGTGAAGATAGTTCTATGGGAAGAACCAAAGCCTACACAAAAAGAAAAAAAAATCGAAGAAAGGGATGAAGTGGCTCAAGTAGAGGAGGAGCAACCGGAAAGCGACGTGTGCTCAACTTCCGAGGAGAAGAAAGAAGAAGCATCATCCACATCCGAGAATGAAGAGACGACCTTCATAAGTGTGGATGATCGATCCACATCATCAAAGGTTGAAGAACAAGCCAACCTACCTAGCACCTCCACCGAAGTGAAGTCGAAGGACCATATTATATGCTTTGGATGCAATTAGAAGAGACACTACAAAAGTAGGTATCCATTGGGTAAGAAGGAGATATTTCCTAAACTTAATTCAATTCCCTTAGATTCTAATTTGAGTTGTAGGAAATATAAAGATAAGAAGCACATTCGATGCTTCATGTGTGGTGAGCAAGGACACTACCACACCAAATGTCCAAAGAAAGGAGAGCTCAAGAAGCTAGGGCATTTGAAGAAATGATAGAGAAGAATTTGAAGAAGAAGAGCTCACATCAAGAGGGGACAACAAGGGTAAGGGAGGTACACCCTAACTTTAAGTGTAAATCAAATTTAAATTCCTCTATTCATGCTAGGAATAATGTAAATTATTTACCCATGTATAATTTTAGTTTTAAATATCATGATAGGAATAGGGTAAATATTTATCAAAACCTTAGGAAAATCATTCATGACTAATCTAGACACATTAGACCTAAGGACCAAGGCATAAATCCCAAGAAGAGGAGACATATGCCTAAACAAATGGGTAGGTCTAGGAATATCCATGGTGGATATATATGTTGATTCTAAGGTTAAAATCCTAGAGAGACAAAATCAAACTTTGAGGGCAAAACTTTAGAAGTTGTAAAAACCCCTAGAAAGATTCAATGTTGGATCTAAAGAGTTAGGCATGATATTGGATGGTCAAAGACCTAACAATGATAGATCGGCTTTGGGATACCGATCTAATTCATCCAAAGACCAATGACAAGATATATGCTAGGGTAGCATATGATTATGGCAAGGATGGTAAGTCCAAAAATGAAAAGGGAGTGTCATTTAAGGGCAAAAAGATATTAACCAAGGACAAGGTATCCAAGGTTAAAGGGAAGAACTTGACTAAGGACAAAATGTTCAAGGTTAAGAAGGTCACTTTTGTAGGCCAAAAGTTAACGGAGGTACACCGGTGTGACCTAGTAATTGCGAATGAGTCACCTTGGGAGGTGGCTAAGGCTAGGAGCTCTAAAGGGAGCTCAAAGAGATAATTTGGGACCCATGATCAATGGATCTCGGGTGACTACTACTTGGGAGTCTAGATGGGCCATGAAATATGCCAAAGGATTTGGAGATGAATTTGAATCTCAAACCTAAGGGATTGACACATGTGGTTTGTGTTTTATGCAAAAAATATGACATTGGGGTCATATTTCATGAAAATTTGATTGTTGATGTATAGACGCTATATAAACCAATGCTAGGGATGCATTGTGGGTTGGTATGGGTAAATACATTAAGAGGAGACCAAAATTAGGACTTTAGGTTAGGGTTTATTTGAACCATTTAGATAGTTTTGGGTTTTGTGTCAATCTTGGGATTCGAGATATGTACATTCTTAAATATATTTTTCACAAGTAAACACGGGTACCACAAATCTCTCCATAAAACTTAGAAATTTTTTGAGATATATGGATTTATTGGTGTATTTCTAAAATTTGGTTTAGAATGTAGTAATGGGCTGAAATAGGGTGTCAGTCGACTGGTGCAAAAGAGCAGTCAACTGATAACAGTGCTTTCTAGAGTAAAAAAGCTTCTGTGAGTGGGATTTGTCAACTAATGCAGGGTACCAGTCGACTAGTAACACTACTTTCTAGAGTGAGAAAGCTATTGTAAAGTTTTTTCCACAGGATCAGTCGACCGGTACCTGTCTCAGTCGACTGATACATGCTGAAACTGTTTTCAACAAGTCGAAAAGTATCCAAATAATTGTAACAAGTGTATATGCTTATGAGTGGGTTAATACACACTATTTTTAATAATTAGGGGTTTAAGAGTCTAATAATTGGGATATTGTTGGAGTTCTTGTTGATGTATGACAAAGGAGGAGAATTAAGGTTTAGATGGAAAAACCTTATGTACCTTTGCAAGCCTAGCTCAAGGGGGAGCTTAGGTGAAGGGGGAGGTTTGTTACTCATTTATGGGTAAAGGGGGAGCCTTGTGATAGGTTCTTAAAAAGTCATTGGTAAGTCCAAGTGTAGGGGGAGCCTTAGAGAGATTTTAAAAAACTCTTGGTGAAAAATCCTAACTCATGGAAAGTTTAAGTGTTGGGGAACCTTGTAATAGGATTCATGCATTGGTTGCATTTGCATTGCATGTTGGTATATGCATTGGCGGTGTAAGTCCAAGGTGTAGTCTTGGTAACGTAAGTCCAGTTTATTAGTATTTGTATTTGCTATATATTTTCTCTAACTTAAACGTATTATCAAACATCAACAAGAGGGAGATTCTTGAGACAATCTATGGTCTATGTGACCATGTTTTTTGATGTTTGGGCAAAGAGTTTAAGTTAGGTTCACCCTTGTATTTGATATGTGTATTTGAGTGTGCAGGTTTGCAGGATACACATATGACTCAGCTTGATGACTTCGAGTCCGTGAAGGATGAAGCAATCGAGGGATTGTGGACAAGACATCAAGGATAAGCTGAGGGAAGCACACTTCGAGGCATACACGAAGGATGACATTGGGACGAGCCGAGGGCTTGTATGCATCAGATGGACAAGAGCCAAAATGAAGAAGGCTTGAAGGAAATAGGTCAAGGCTGCAATGAAGAGTCAAGTGAGTCACAAGGGACCGTGGACCCGACAATAAGGATTGAGGCCGAAGGAAGCTCCAGAAGGAAAGACGTGAAGGATGGAGAAGCATCTGAGGGATGCGATGCTGATGGAGGAGGCTAGAAGGCTAAGTTTAGGTTGGTCGGGTGAGGACGAGTGTTGAGTGAATGTACTCGTGGTTGCAACCCTAGGTTTAGGGTTTTACCAATTGATTGGTATGGGATCAGTCGACTGGTTGAGGGCACAGAAAGATCAGTCGACTGATTGTTCTGTGCAGTTAATAGTTGTCATTCGACTGATGTTAGCACTGGTTGATTGGTAACGGCTAGATCAGCAAATGAATTCTATTTAAGAGAACTCGGTTTGCTTGAGCAAGGTTGACAAAATAAATTTGGTTAAAGCTTATTAGTAGTCTTCTTTGTGCTCTAGAGTTCTTGTGTGATACCAAGTGTTCTTGGTGAGGTTTCTCCACCTACAAGGAAGTTGAGCATAGTTGGAGGTTTTCCAGGGACTAATCCACCAACGAATAAGAATCATCCATCTTACAGACAGCTGTGGAGTAAGAGCTTTATCTCCAAACCATGTTAAACGATTTGTATTCCTTTGTGTTTAGTTTGTTTTATATTATTTCGCTTACGCTCTAACACTATAGGAAGAGAAACTGAAGAATTTGAGTGCCCCACTATTCAACCCCCCTTCTAGCGGTCATTCGATTCGGCCTACAGTAATTTTTTAAACACGAATTTGATTGTTCGAAAAATCTAATATATGTTCAAAAAATCATTACTCTTAATATATTGAGTCAAATTGATGGTTAAGAGCATGAATATAATCATAAGAGTTAGACTAAAATATAGAAATTAGTTTCATTTCAATCTGAGATTATTTAGTTCATCAACTGGTTTGTTTGGTCCATCAGTTGATTTTGGGCAAAATCGGCTGATGGGCAAACGACCTCAGATTGACATGAAACTAACTCCTATGTATTCGTTTAATTCTCCTGATTATATTCATGCCCTTAAACTTTAATTTGACTTAATATATTTAGAGCAGTAATTTTTTAAACATGAATTTGATTGTTCGAAAAATTTAATTCATGTTCAAAAAATTAGTACTCCAATATATTGAGGCAAATTGATGTTTGACGATGTGGATATAATTAGGAGAACTAACCATACACATAGGAACTAATTTCATATCAATTTGAAGTTGTTTGGTCCACTAGCAAGTTTTGCCCGAACAAAATCGACTGATAGACCAAACGATCTCGGATTGATATGAAATTAGTTCTTATGTATATGGTTAGTTCTCCTGATTATATCCACGCCTTGAAGCATCAACTTAACCCAGTATGTTGAGAGTAGTATTTTTTTAACATGAATTAAAATTTTTGAACAATCAAATTTAAGTTTTAAAAATCACTCCTCCGAATCTATTGAGTCAAATTGAAGTTTAAAGGCATTTCATATCATTCTGAGATCATTTGATCTATTAATCGATTTTATCTTAAATTAATTTTAATTAAAAAAGTCAAACAATTGATTGATTTTAAAATGAGTCGACTATTTCATTGTTTTTTAGTAGTGTGAGATGAAGAAAAAATTGATAAATTGATTTGACGGGTCAAAAATCTTGTTGAATGATTTAATCAATCGACTGATATATGAGGCGACTGAAGTAGATAGAAAATTTTATGGACCAAATTAATTATCTCAAAATTAATTAGATATTTAGATTACTAAATAAAAAAATAAAAATTCCATGTCTTTAATTTTTTTGATAATCCAAATATTTAATTTTTTAGACCGAATAATCTTGAGACGATTGACTTGACCGCATGCATCAACGAAACACATCTCTTCCCATCATTAACTTTTTTCAACCTTTGAAACCATCAACCGTAAATGCAGAATAACGAGCCTTTTTTTCTTAAAAAAGGAAACATGGAAAGCAAAAGACCGCATCTTTATTAGGAGAGTACTCCAACCAAGAAAATTGCTTAAACCAACATTTTTAAAATCGTCTATATTGTTCTCCTAATTTGGTTCGTGGGTACTTCATAACATGTTGATATGACCCTCTTAAAATATAAGCTCGTCTTATTGTATATCTTTCATTGACTGGGCATTGCCATATTGGAGTAAGCATGGCCAGATTTAGTTGAACATAATACTAATATCACTATCAACTGTTTGGTACTTGGCGGGATGTTCTTCATCATGGTTTGAGATCTCAACATTAATTGGGGAGTGCTCTTCTCTAGTCGATGTACTAGCTTTTGGTTTAAAATATAAAATTATATTTTTCATCTTGCCTCCTTGAACTTCCATTAGAAAACCAACCTATCATGTACAACTAATTAAAAAGGACCAATATATAAGATACAAATTGATGAGGATCCAAATAAATACAAACACACAAATAAAACATAATCGCAATAAATATCTATTAAATCATCAATCAATCTCACTAGCTAATTTAATTATTAATTATACGATGATCGAGAAAAAAAAATTCTGCGGCTGTGAGCTTTGAGAGGAGACGTGAAGTTTAGGGCGCAAGAAACGGTGGATGAATGTATTTAATAGTGGACATGTTCAATAAAAATAACATTTAATATATATTATTAATTTTTTAAAAATTTAGCCTGGGCGGGAGCCCACCTCAGCCTTTAGTAGGGTGGCTCCGCCCCTGCCTGCGCACCCATATGTGAGCACCTAATATTAATTGTTTTCTAGGCTTAATACTACGTACATACTCATAGGTAGCTAAGGATGCACGCTTGGGGGGCCGACCACATATACAGAACTGTTCAACTACGGACGCGGGCTGCGGACGCATCTGACGTGGCTGCTGCGTGGACAAAAAAAGCCAAAAACTAACAGTTCGCATCCCACTCCTCGCGATCAAATTGAACCGCCTCCGCTCGCACACACAAAAAACACTCGCGCGACTCGCGTGCCCTAATCCCTCGCCCGACCGCGTCCCGCAGAAGATCGCCGACTCAGTCCTGCTCTCCGGCGAAGTCTCCTGCTCTCCGCTGCCCAGACGATCGCGTGCCCTAAATCCCAGTCGTCGCTGCTTCCCCTCTCATCTTCGCTCCCAGTCGCTAGCAGAGAGACCTCCTTCTCGCTGCCTACCTTTGCAGTTCTTGATATGAAAAGGCACCTTTGCAGGCAGATGCTTCACAGCCACCGAAAGAAGCCAAAAAAAAAAGCGATGAGTTCGATGGAGGCGGCGTTCATCTCCTTCCTGATCAACAAGCTCGGTGGAATTGCAGTCGACCAGGCGCAGAGCAGATGCTCTCAGCTATTGCTGCAGCACACAACTCCACCTTTAGACCAAATTCACGCTCCACGCTGCGCAGGGCCGGACTGACGGAAATCGAGCCCGACCTCGAAGAGGATCCGCACGATAAGTGGAGAACCAACGGCGTCAGTGGCGTGAGTAGCTTCCTCCTCGCACTTGTCCTTCCATTTCTTTCTTCCCATCGATCTATTTTATTGCATATGAAAAGGAGCCAAACTCAGCGATCTGCAGGAGGATTTCAAATACGGGGAGTACGATGGACATCACACGTATTTTGAAGGCGAAGTGGAAAAAAGTACCAAATCCGATCATAGTTTAATGCAGTGATTTTCCTTTTACTTTGCCAGTTTGCCCCTTTCTTTGATAGAAGGGAATGTAATGAAGATAGGAATAAGACACAAGAAACGAAATCGAATGGAATGATCCATTTTGTTTGACAAATGAAACAATTCATTCTGAAAAATCCTTTGATTCGTATTCCAATCAGCAACTCTTTGTTTTGAGTCATTTGCTGTTACTCTGTGTAGGAGGTTTCTGGGAGGATGTGGTGGCTGAGTATGAAGCTGCAGAGCCACCTTGTGGCTTTCAAGGTGTGACTGTGGGGTTTGGTTGTTTATGTCCAGTTCTTGCATTTAATTTGTGTTCCTAATTTATCTCATGGAAGTTGAGAATCAAGATCACTATCAGTAAATTTTGGACATTTCAATCTCTTGCAGGGCTTATTTCATGGTTGTTTCTTCCTGCTGTTGTAGCTGGTTTGGCTTACAAAGTACCAGTTAAGTACTTCAATTTTGCTTACTATCTAATGTCAGTGATCCCTCTTTCAAGGAAATAACTATTAATAATCATAGTTCCTAGTTAGAAGGATGGAATTGGAATTGGGCTTCAAATTTTTTTTTCCTCCTTGCTAATAGAGATACTCAAATCATGATCACTTTTTCAAGTATGTAAGAAATTATATATTGTACATGTATATAATATGCTTTCACAAAGTGCACGTAGGCATCGACCCTTTAGATATGCATACATATGAAGTATGTTAGGGTACATTTAAATATTAGATTAGTTAAAATTCAGTGAGATAAAAAGAACTACTTTCAACACAATCAAGCTTGGCTTGACTAATAAGCTCTCTTAGCAATTTTCTAATGTTATGATATGTATTGTTTGTTTTGGGCAGGATGATTACTTGTACATTGGAGCTTCAGTGTTCGTGGTGTGTTCTGTGTAATTGAGACGAACAAGCCTGATAAGCCCCACAATTTTGAGCCGCAGATCTACAACATGGACAGAGAAGCGCGCAACAAGTTGATCGAGGAGTACAATTCCATGGACATTTGGGACTTCAACGAGAAGTACGGCGAGCTCTGGGACTTCACTATCAAGCCAAGAGATGGCATAGTCAAGCGTTGATGGCATATTAACAAGGATTCAATCGAAGTTGGATGTAAATCATTGTATTTATTTTGAATGATATTAATCATTTCAGGCTTCAGCAAAAGTACATTGGTTACGAACATAGTCGTAGCTTTATGTTTTTTATTACTGTAAATTTTATATGTTTTTATCTCATCAAGAATCCTTATCTTGTTTCTGCGTTGTTTGCTGTCTTAAGTTAAACAACCAACACACAACCAGGAGAATTCATGCCTAATCTTTTTTTAAAAATTAAGCAGCCACAGGTCAATTGACACGGTAAATCTGCTTACTTTCAACTGTTAAATGTTAATATAAAAAAACATTCAGATATAACTCAATCATCTCAAGTTTTTTTCTCCTGGAAAGTTGTGTTCTACAGCTTTATTGTCAGCCGGAATTTGATCCTACTTTGCCTCAAGAGACAACTTAAACAATGAGAATGTGGCAAAGCATAAATATTATCACAAACCACCAGAGGTATCTAAAGGCTTCACAAATCAACCAACTCTTCCATGCGTAAGCTGAAGCTCCATAACTTTAGTCGGAAGACCATGTGACACTTGATACCCACAGAGCAGATGTACCTTCTAGCATAGAAACCCCCGGTCAACTGCATCAAAAGGGTCGTGCGCGGAACTGCGGCGTGCATCTAACTGCGGAATTGATAAAAAGAAGTAAAGATTGCAGTTAACTGAATTCAACAAAAAATAGGCTATATTGCTCGCTTCGATATAGAATGATGACTAAACATCCAAGAGTATGCTTATTCTGACAACTGACATTTGATTAAACTATAGATGCCATTTTCAATCAAACTGAAGACAATCTTAATATGGAGAAGTACAACTGGTTAATTTGATTTCTTCAAGAAAAGATTGGGCTATATCAGATGGTTATCAGATGCAGGGTTGTTTTCAAACTCCCAATGAAGAAGATCATGGACTTTCTTCCATTCAGTTTCAGTCTTTTCCTTGAATGATAATAAACTGCCAATTGCTACAATAGCCAACGGTGAGCCTTGACACTTGTTCAAAATCCTACCGGTGTAATACTGAAGCTCATTTGGACAATCTGTACTGTTCTCTCTTTGGAATGCCTTCCTGCAAAACAAAATCCATGCATCTTTTTCATTAAGTTGTTGCAGCTCATGATATGTTTTTCACTTGCTATCCTTGCTACTTCAAGCATTCTAGTTGTAACAATGAGTCTACTTCCGTTGTTGCTATCAACAAAAGCATGACTTATATCATTCCACAAGTGTGCACGCCAAACATCATCTAACACAATTATATATCTCTTTAGTCGTAAACTTTCTCGGATGATATGAAATAACTCTAATCGTAGCATGGTAGTGATACCATGTGGGACGGGCTCTATTTTTCCCTTGAAGATTTCTTGGATCATTGTACTTAGGAGTTCTTCCACAATAAAATTTTGTGAGACTGTAACCCATACATGACAATCAAAGTAACTCTTCACAGCATCATTGCGATAGACATTTGCGACAAGAGTAGTTTTTCCTTGGCCACCCATTCCCCATATTGCAATTGTTGTCATCTTCCTGCAAGTATCAGCATTAGTCAGCCATGAAACCAACTTAGATTTGTTCTCTTCTATCCTCCACTAGATCATCTTCATCAATTAACATGGGTAAATAAGCTCGATAATGATATGTGTCTCTTTCTGAATTCCTCACTCTATCCTCAATATTGGCACTTATTGTTATACCAAATCGATTTCTCCTGTCTGAAAGTTCAGAAAGATCACTCTCCATGTTTTCTAACCGAGAATCAATACCACACCAAACCTTAGCAAGACTGAACGATGCCATGAGACAACAATTCTTCCATGTCCTTTCCCGTTGCCTTCCAACAAGATAGAGGTATTCATCGATGATGTCTTCTATCTTGAAGGCGACCTCCCTCACCTAATACATAATCATGAAAAGTTTAGTGTTTTATAGCACCAATCGTTTGATTGAATTCCTCAAAGAGCAAGTATAAAGGGAAAAAAACAAGGAATTAAATTTCGTAGAAGAAGTAGAACTCAGTTGAATCATGAATGCATCGAGGAATAAAAGTCAAACATGTTCGATCCAAGCCTCGAGTGGTTTGTTAGCAGCAGCAGCAGCAATCGACCAATTAGAGTTTCGAGAAAGGCCTGCATCACTTTGAACTCGGAGGTGATTCGAACCACGCGAGCGTGAATTTGGTCTAAAGGTGGAGTTGTGTGCTGCAGCAATAGCTGAGAGCATCTGCTCTGCGCCTGGTCGACTGCAATTCCACCGAGCTTGTTGATCCGGAAGGAGATGATCGCCGCCTCCATCGAACTCATCGCTTTTTTTTTTTGGCTTCTTTCGGTGGCTGTGAAGCATCTGCCTACAAAGGTGCCTTTTCATATCAAGAACTGCAAAGGTAGGCAGCGAGAAGGAGGTCTCTCTGCTAGCGACTGGGAGCGAAGATGAGAGGGGAAGCAGCGACGACTGGGATTTAGGGCACGCGATCGTCTGGGCAGCGGAGAGCAGGAGACTTCGCCGGAGAGCAGGACTGAGTCGGCGATCTTCTGCGGGACGCGGTCGGGCGAGGGATTAGGACACGCGAGTCGCGCGAGTGTTTTTTGTGTGTGCGAGCGGAGGCGGTTCAATTTGATCGTGAGGAGTGGGATGCGAACTGTTGGTTTTTGGCTTTTTTTTTTGTCCACGCAGCAGCCACGTCAGACGCGTCCGCAGCGCGTCCGCAGCCCGCGTCCGCAGTTGAACAGTTATATATATATATATATATATATATATATATATATATATATATATATATATATATATATATATATATATATATATATATATATATATATAAGTCGCGCGAGTGCTCTGTGCGGATGCGCTGCGGACCACGCCGACGTGGCTGCTGTGTGGACAAAGAAAACCAAAATCAAATACGCAGCGAGACCGTGCCGACACCATTTTGCTCTCGCGCCCACACGCCCCCTCTCTCGCCAACCCTAATCGTCTCCTCCTCTCTCGCGCCCTGCGTGCCGTGGTCCGGCGATCCCCCTCCTCCTCTCTCGCGCCCTGCGTGCCGTGGTCCGGTGATCCCCCACCGCGTCGGAGTGGTGGTCCGTCTCGCGCCTGCCCCTTGCGACCACAGCTCTCTTTCTCGCAGTTCTCTTTCCCTCTTTCCCGCAGTGAACCGTCGCCCTTGCCCTCGCGTCCCGCAGCCCGTGAGCTTGTACCGACGCCTTCCCATCCCTCGGCACTGCGCGTGGATCCTGCGAGCGGAAACCCTAGGCGAAACAAAAGGATCCCTCCCGCCGGCGGAAACCCTAGAGCTCATGCCTTTGCCTCCCGCCTCCTCCACTCTCCGAAGCAGGTATCATTTTCCGTTCGGCTTTTTATTTTTTCTGTAATTTCCTCGTCGCCAAAGCCCTTTTGTTCCTCCGATCGCCTGAGAAGCAAAGAGACTTTAAAAGGGATCCCTTTAACCAAAGAGACTTTTGTAAGATCCCTTTTGTTCCTCCGATCCCTTTAACCTTTCCTCAGTTCTATATTTCATTTGATTATATGACTTTAAAAAAAAGCCTTTTTCATTTGATACGGAAGAAGCAAAGAGACTTCTGTGCTTGTATTCCTAATTTCTAGAAAGTTAGGGATGTATTCTGATGTAGATCTAATTCTAAATAATAATATAGATGATATTTGAGCTCCATAAATTTTGAAGCCATCCGAGTAAATGATTTATCAGCCATCTGAAAGTTGTGCTACTTTGTAGTGCATGTCCAATGTGTGTTCTTGAGCTCTCATATATTAACAGCAATTGGCTGTGGAGAGGATCTAGACAATGGTTGTTAAACAACTATGATAGCAAATCGTAATGTCATTGTTGACAATGTACCTGGAATTTCACTCACTGTAACTTTTGAGATTGCACATTTCAAAAGTTCCTAAGTTTCATAAAATTATATTATTTTATAGGTAGCATCTTGGTGGGACTATGGTTATCAGACCACTGCGATGGCAAATCGTACTGTCATTGTTGACAATAATACCTGGAATAACAGTCACATTGCCACTGTTGGTACTGCTATGTCTTCACCTGAGAAGCCAGCTTGGGAAATCTTCAATTCCCTGGATGTCAAATATGTTCTCGTTGTTCTTGTTTTCCCTTGATTGGCAATGTAGTCCCTTGATTGGCCTCTAGTTGTGCCTTGGTTCTACAACAACTCAGAGTCTAGTTCCATGTAGTGCTTTTACAAACTCCGTTTCTCCTATATTTCTCAAACTCATACTATGCTGCTCTACAATTTGCAATTTTCTTCTTTGTGGCGTCTCAAGATTTATGTAATATTTATCATCGCAAAGAGATCTTTGTTAAATTGTCTCAATTATTTCAAACTATTTTTTATTGATCTTGTTTCAATAAGTATTTAACAAAATTAGCTAGTAAAATTCTAACTTGTTATCCACTTCTTGTGTTCAAGTTGATGCTCCTGTTATGTATATTTATTTTGTACTTCTATCCTTGTGGATAACCAAGATTTGTAGTCAAAAGTTGGTATCAATAAAGTCAATGCATAGATTCTGCATTGGCATGGGAGATTGGATTCATCATAATTGACTCACTCATAAATCGTAAGTGCTCTTTTAATTGGAATTTTAAAAAATTATAATTAGACATACATCAAGATTGATCAAAGTGGTTTATTGCCCGTGCTTTATTAATTGTTATTTTTTGGTTATAAGCAGTATTTGTTTGTTCTCAGGAAAATTGCAAGGTGGTTTTTCCTTTTATTAAAAATGGTAAGTTGTTCATTTTAAGTTCTAATATTATGATTATATATAATTATTAATGTTGTTTTTAATGTAGGGAAAAACTTATGTTGTATTTGTCGGACATCACTCGGGCATTTATGATTCGTAGATGGAGGCATCACGTCAAGTTGATGGGTTTAGTGGAACGTACATAAATCTTACAAAAGTAGAGAGGAGGCAGAAAAAACTTATCAAACATACTTGGATCAGAAAAGTGCATCAGTTTCTATTTCATCTGATGCAACTTCAAGTTCGACTTCGAGATCAAATCCAAATTCTGAACGGAGTCTTTCAAAGTCCGAAAAAAAAAGTTTAAGGATACAATGAAAAGATTGTGCATCTTTTAGATTCTTTAGAAATTAGTGATAGTGATTAGGCATGTTAAGTTATTTCAAGTTGAAGTTGAAACAATGTTGTTATTTGCACAATGGTTTTTCAGCATCTTGATTAAGTTATTAATTTGGTTTTTATTTTTTGAGTTTGTTCAATTGTGGTGTTTGCTTGCTTTGAGGATTTTAGGAATCACATCTATTGAGATTATGATTTTCTGCCTTGATTTGTTTGCCATACATGATAAAGCTTCTCAACGTGTGCATTTGATTCTAAATATTCTTGATTTTCTTTTTCTTGCGTTCAAGTAATTCAATTCTGTAGCATTTTTAACTTCTTTAGAAATTTTTATTTGATTCTAATAATCGAAGGTAGAAAACAAAGTTTTTCTAGAATTTATTTGATGTTCATGTTGTATCACTCTTATTCTTCTATCATAAACTATAAATCATGCCGTTTGATCTTGTAATTTTAAAAATCCTATGAATTTTAAAAAAGTTCGGCAAGTAGAACTAGACTAGTCCCGCAAAAGTAGGTGAACGAAATATAATGGACTACCCGTGCGAGTTAAATAAAACTAGTGCACTAACAAACTATCACATAGACAAGATGAGCCAAACCGCAAATGTAAAATTTGTTCCATTTCATATTCAATCAAACAAAGATATGAAATAAATCATTTCCATTTCATTTCCTATGCCAAATGTAACTTAAATCCATCATTCGATATATTTAAATAGCGCAGCTCAAAACAGAGTTGCAGCGAAGAACAAGTAGAATTCATCCACTAATGGCAGACCAAATACATGCAGCTTAGCACAAGAGACGGAGGAAAGGATAACAGAAAACACTTTCTGAGAACTATTCTAATGCCTACAAATTGTCAGTGCCGTGGACTACAGATGAACAACAACACAAATTGTCAGTGCCGTGAACTATTCTCCGTTTCTTCTTTGATGTTGCAATCTCGCCAGCATACATATCTGAGTTGCTTGAGTATTTGTAAGTGGGAGCAAAGTGGATCTTTCCTTCATTCCATCCCTTGAACACTCGCCCAGCTTCTCTTTCAATTTTAAGCTATCAAAACAATTTGGATGAAAAATCACTAAGCCAACAGATGTCGAGTAATACAAGTCATACAGGATCCATTCAGCAAAGGAAGAAAGTTACATGGAATGGTATGATGACCCAGAATAATAATGATAAAAGACACAGAGTATTACAAATGATTTGATTACCAGAGAAGGTTAATACTTAATATTAATTACCTGATCCTTCTCAAAAAGTGCATCCCAGTTATTATCCTCGAGAAGATTTTTAGTTTCACTATAGCTCAAAGAAATCCTGTAATTCAAATCCCCCAACCATATGACACGGCTGAGCAATAAAAAAAAAAGTGAATCAAAATTAGTGGACCTTTGTTTCATTGACCATAGACAATTATTTAAATCTTACTCATGCTCAAGAATTTCTTTTCAACTCATCACCTCCTTTCTCCCCTGAAGTCAAATGACTGCAAACGAAGCAAAAGCTTGTTCGGTGCAATGACATGCTCACTGAAATGCATCCCTAAAAGGTGAAAGAATGAACAGCTTTCAAAACAAAATAATACGCTAGAATACAAGTGAAAGCTGATGAAAAATTTGACAAGCCTTCCTCTCACCTTATTACCAAGATAGCCCATAATGCACATGCAATCATAAAACACAACCAAAATTACACAGGCAATCATACAGCACAACCAAAATTACCAATCAGAGATCCTGTAAGTCTCATTAACCCAAATGACAATAGATTAACCAAAATTACTGATCAACAGTTTACTCTAAAACAGTTTTCAAATTCAACAGTTTACTCTAAAACAAACATCATATCGAAAACATCGAATACAATCTGAACAGCTAAAGACAGATGTCCAGATACAAAAGCAGATACTATCAAATCAATCCACCATGATATCAATCGAAGAATCCTAGCGCATGTTACTAGAACCTGCAACATTAAAGCCAATTATTGGTTGCATTTTCTCAATGAAACACTATAATTTAATAAATTTAAACTATGACAATACCTGCTATAGATGGCAAATCTGGTTCATATGTGTCAGCACTGTTATAATTATTATCTTCAATTGATCTGATGATTAACACATTAACATATTTACAAAATGTAATCAAATAAGTTTGTATATGCAAGTAAAATTAAAATAAGTATGAATTCTTATTGGGCATATACCTTTGCTGCAAATTTGGACAATTACGCTTGTCATGTGACACTCCTCGATGCCCACATCCATGACATAACCTAGAATTTGAGCTTGATTTCTCCTTCGATGATTTCAATCTCTTCCCACATCCCTTTGTTCTGACCGAAGAAGGATCAAGAATACCAAGGCCCTCATCTATGGATTTCCTCCTTTGACTTTTATCACTGCATGTTGGACTAATGTTCATCTCTTGAAGTTTCTTATGCATACAATCAAATTGCTCATCCAAGAAGGTTGTCCCTTCATTTGTCAAAGATGCATGATCAACTTATACTGAAGCTTTATAGGATAACCTCGAGTGCTTGACATCAACAACTTTTCTGGATCTGTATCATTGATGAAATATTGCTCTCCCAAAGCATATGTTGCTCCAACTTTTGCACTACGTGTCCATCGTTTGAGTATATATGTATCAGGCAAATGAAAGACTTGGTTGAGGCGGAAAAAAGCTAACATATGCCTGCATGGAATCCCCTCAAACTCAAATTTCGTACAGCTACACGAAATGAAATCCTTTTGTTTGTCATGTGTGAGCACTCTTGGTTTGGAGGAAGAAGAACTATCAAATTTCATCACATGATAAACCACTGAGTCAATTCCTGTAAATATTGATTGCACATAATAGCCATGACTCTCACTCATTTCACTTTGAAACTCCAGTCATTTCTTTTTGGTGTACAGCTTAACCATTTGAGTTTCCATTAGAAAAATTGTCTGAATTTTAGGAATCTCATTCATATCAATATGGTCCGCAACTAATTCACTGTGTCTTTGATGTCTCAGTGCTCTATTAAACCGGGTGATAAAATCCATCAATGAATTCTTATTTGAGACATATTTCTTAAAAAATGCATGTGAGCCTTCAGATCTTTGGCTGCTAGTCATTCCCGCACAAAATACATTGCTAAAATATGCTGGCACCCATCTGTGTCGCAATTCATACATTAAGGACAACCAATCATTATTTTCCAAATTAGCACACTTTATAGTCTCTTCCCATGACTTCTCAAAATCAGCAGGTGTTGTAGAATTGGCAATGACATTCTTTATGCTTTGGTAGTGGTCTCGAAAAGTCAAAAGAGGTAATTTTTCCGGGAATTTATTCAGTATATGCCACAAACAATATCGATGCACTGTTTGAGGGGATACTTGTGCAATGGCTTTTGTCATAGCAGGATCCTGATCAGTGATTATAACATTTGGTGCTCCTTTAGGCATGGCTTCTATGAACTTGGTAAGCAACCAAATAAAGGAATCAGTTTTCTCATCACTTAGAAACCCGCAGGCAAAAACAATAGTCTGATGATGATGATTAACTCCCACAAATGGTGCAAAAATTAATCCATATTTATTGGTGTTATATGTCGTATCAAATACAACAATAACACTAAATACGTTGTATGCCCTCCTTGATATATGATCTACCCAAAAACATCTACTAAATCTGTTATCTGAATCAGTCTCGTAATCAAAGAAAAAATCTGAATTCTTCTCTTGTTCAGATGTGAAATACTAGATGAGTGTTTCGGCATCAATACCCTTTTGTTCTTCCCTTAGATTTCTTTCAAAATTTCTAATATCTCTTTCTGTGCAGCCTACCCCCTCAGGACCCCCAGACTCTATCTCCAACAATCTCATTTGTTGACAAGTTGGTACATTTGCCTCAGAAAACTGTTTTGCCAATGTTTTCTTTGCTACCGAAACATTACGATGTGAGCGTAGTAAATGTACTTTTGATGGAGTCGAGAGTGGATGATTATGGGGTTCTGTGAAGTTACTGACAATCCAATTAGGCCCAGTCTGTTTCTTGATAAATGTAATATTTGACTTGCAACCTGTTCTAACTGTGCCACGTGCTCTTTCCCTTGTTAGTTGATCAACTTGTGAATGTTTCATCCGAAGATTTGTATGGCCTTCTTTAAAGCATACCATTTGTTTCCACGTGATTTCATTTGTTATCTTATTTTTCTTGCTCGTGTGCATCCTTGAACTAAATTCGGCTTCTCGTGCATATTGGTTATAGAATGCATATGCCTCCTCTAGTGATGAGAATTCCATTCCGATTTTTGGCTTTCGATCATCTGAAACTTGCGGAATGTATTCTTGATCACCAACTATATTTCTTTCCATTTCTGAGCGCCCTCACATAATATTACACAATAGATAAGTAGACAAATAAATAGCACTGAACAAAAATTGTACATTGAAATAACAGGGTATCTAAAAATTGTCAATTTTAAAAGTCATGAGGGTATCTAAAATCATGTCAATTTAAAAAGTCTGTAGATGGGTTGAACTGAACTAATCTCCAGTATGAATGAGCAAATTCAGTCTTGTTTGGTGTCATCGGCAGTGAATGAGAATATGACATTAGATAAAATGTTTTCTAGTCGTAATTGATTGCACATTTAGCATAAGTCATAGATCCCACAACAAAAAAATGTTAAACTTTAAGAAGTTGGCATCCTAGGTGCTAGGCGTATTGATACTCCAACGGTTCCAAATGTCATATTAATAACAACAAAAATCAGTATCCAATCCAAGGAAATACCAATAATTTTATAAATTGAAAAAATTTACTATTACAAGTAAAGCATCGTATTTGTTGTGTGATCAACTAATTTTTGAGTCTCCATATTTGGATCCTCAAGAGAACTCTGATTTTTTCAATTCATAGGGTAGCAGATTCATAGGACGCACGTTTAGGGTTCGGGGTCGATATAGAGAGCGGACCAATTTTCTACAACAAAAAAATTAAAATGTTAGGGTTTACCTGCTTCGGCGACGGGGGAGGTGAGAGAGGATGTGTTTGCGAGAGACAGCCGTGGAGTGGCTTCGGCGATGGACGCGCAAGAGGACGCGAGAGAGGTCGGCGAGAGACTGCTGCGGGAGTGAGAGCTAGACGCGCAAGAGTCGGCGGGGAAGAACAGCTGCGGACGCGAGAGAGGGAGGGCGGAGCTGCGGTCGCGAGACAGGGAGGCCGGACGCGCAAGAGGACGCGAGAGGAGTCGGCGAGAGACTGCTGCGGGAGAGAGAGAGCCGGACGCGCAAGAGTCGGCGGGGAAGAACAGCTGCGGACGCGAGAGAGGGAGGGTGCGCTGTGGTCGCGAGAGAGGGAGGGCGGCGCTGCAGTCGCAAGAGAGGGAGTAGGGTTGAGAAAGAGTGAGGCGTCGCGAGGGCTTACGCGATCTTTTTGCCACGCACGCCACGGACGCAGCCACAGACGCACGCAAAAAGCAGAAGCCACGCACGCAACGTCCGCAGCCGTCCGCAAACAGGGTCCGCAGCCGAACAGCTCTGTATATATATATATATATATATATGCATTTTATCATGCGGACTTGTACAGACCAAGTTTAGCTTGTGATTACACCGTTTAAGATTTTGCATTTAAAATTTAGTGGTTAGGTTATAGTGTTACATATAAAAAAAATTCAGACTGAAAAAGAAGTTAAGGTTTGTACGAAGTTTACGCGATAAGTTCCTTAGCATAGCAAAATAGCAAACCATATATATATATAGAGAGAGAAAGAAAGAGAGAGAGAGGGGGAGGGAATGTTATGTTGCAGACCCTCCGCTGCGTGCCTGTGGACACCATACCTCTGGGCGCCCGTAATGAATCTAGGGATGGAAATAAGTCAGGCGGTCTGCCAGGGCCTGTGGCTTGGCCTGTATTTGGTCTGGCCTATTTAAAAATAAAATAATACTCAGGCCCGTTTGAAAGCTTGTTTTTCTTATCAGGCCAGACTCAGACTCAATATAAAGACTATCAAGCCTGACAGGCTGACCTGGGTATGTTAAAATTATATTTTATAAATTGTCAAAATGACCTAATGAAAGATTCGAACCTTAGTCTTCTTACAAGGAAGACCTTATCTACTAGACTACCACCTTACTTGCCAGTATACCTTAGCGTTTATTTCCTTTGCAAGGATCACATATATTTATGGTATCTTTAGCTAATTTGTTAAATTAGTATTTTGGATAATCGAATTGAATTGTTATATTTTATATATTAGAAGTATTTTGGATAACCGAATTAAATTACAGGCTTTGTAAATAGGTTGTAGGCCAGACCAGACTATTGAACAGGTCAGGCTTAAACCAAGAACAAAGCCTATAACAGGTCACAAACTAGGCTCAGGTCAGTTTGTTATTATACAGTCTGGCCTGTTAAGGTAAAAGTCTAGCCTGGCCTGGCCTGTTTCCATCCCTAAATGAATCTTAGCGCTTGGCGGTTAGACTTTTATTTCTATTTCTTTTTAAGTCAATATTTCTTATATCCTAAATATATATAATATATCCCATAAATATTAAAAAAATTTATCTTAAATATTATAATCCAAGATGAAAACTTGAACTCTAAAGGGCAAATCTTATTTGCTTAAATTCATTATAATCCAACCTCTAAACTCTAAAATTTAAAACCCTAAAAATATATAATATATCTCGTGAGCATCTAAAATTTTTTATCTTGAACACTATAATCTAAGAGGGAGCCTGAATCCTAGAGAAAAAATCTTATTGGCATAAATCCAATATAACTCAACCTCTAAATCCTAAAATCTTAAACCCTAAATACATATAATATATCCTTAAAACATTTTAAAATAAAGAAAGTGTTAATCAATGCACGAAATGAATCTAGGCACTGGATTTGAATCTAAACACCTCGAGTCCGCACAAACGTGCAACAAATTCGTCTGCAACATATCATTTGTGTGTGTGTACAAAAATGATATATTATGCGTCTTACCCTACTCGCCTGTCTCCTAATCGATTGGTGAATCGATTGGGAGGACGCCCCAATTGGGCTTGTGATATCTCGAATCGATTTGAGGCGTAGCATCACAGTCAATTATGGTCAGATTTTGACTAATTCGGCCATAATCCAATCCCCTTTCCCCCTAGGTTCACCAATCCCCCTGAGGTTATAGTTTGGGTCGGGACCAGGTGGCTGGAGGCCACCGGCGCTGGGCGGTCGGACACGCACAGGTGCCTCGATCACGAGGCATCTCAATCGATTATAGTCGGGTGTCGCACACAGTCATGCACGCGAAGACACGCAACATATCAGAACTATATATATATATATATATATATAGAGAGAGAGAGAGAGAGAGAGAGAGAGAGAGAGAGAATGCTTGCTGTAGACGCTACGTTGCGCGCCTATGGGCGACTCAATCGATTGGAAGGCATCCCAATTGATCCACCAATCGATTGGGAGGCATCTATGCCCGCCCGAGCACCCAACGCCAATGGCCTCCAGCTGCCTGGTTTAACCCAAATTATAACTCAGGGGGGAAGGTGAAGCCTAGGGGGGAAACGACTAAATTCTGACCAGATATCGTCATAATATACGATAATTGATCACAGCGGTCGCGATCGAGATGCCTCAATAGATTGAGGAATTGATTGAGGTCTTTTCAATTGATTTCTCAATTGATTGAGGTCGTCTCTGCTGCAATCACGCATGAGTACGCGGCGTAGCATCCGCAGCATAGCAATGTTACACACACGCGAATGGGGGGGGGGGCGTGCAATGGAGGGTCTATCCCTACTGCCACGTCAATTGCCCCCTCCGTGGCACCTACATGCGCGGTTGAGACTCACATGCCCACATGGCAGGTTGATTGGCACCGTCACGTGGGCATGCGAGTCTCAAGGGGCGGTTGGTATATGTTCGATAATGGGAATGGTAATGAGTTTTGATTAAGAGGTTTATGGGTTTAGTAATAACCTAGTAGAGGTTGGGTTATAAAATCAGGGGTATCATATCCATATTTTGATTCCGATTCCCGTATACCAAGCATCATAAATGAGAATAAAATAAATTTCATTCTCATTTCCATCATCTAAACCCGCTTACCAAACGCCAAGTATATATATTAACAATAATAATATATATTTATTTAGAGTTTGGATTTAGAATTTAATTTCTGAAATTTTAAGATTTAATATTTAAGTTAAAGTTATTAAATAAAAAAAATTTTAAAAAATTACCAATGATATTGACAAGATATATACGATAAGAAAATGATCCAAGCGTCCCGCTATATTCAGGAGGCACTTAGTAAGCGGATTTAGAATATGAGAATAGGAATGAAATTTATTTCATTCTCATTTATGATGTTTGGTATACGAAAATCAGAGTTAAAATATGGATATAATATCCTTGATTTGATAACCCAATCTTCATTAGATTATCACTAAATCCATAAATCTCTAAATCAAAATTTATTACCATTTTATTATTGAATATATACCGAGGGTACCCTCAATCTTCAGCGTGGGTGCCGACGAAATACTCAGCATAACCCCCCCTGTGTATGTATATATACACTTTGGATTCCTATATTAAGCTGTAAAGAAACGAACGAGTTATGAGATCAAAGGCTGCAAAATAAAAGCAACCCCTCTCTCTTTCTTTCTCCGCGCGACAGCAGCAATTAAGCGATCGCCTAACGCCGTCTACCGCCGCACCATTCTGTTATAATGTCGGCGATTCCGACACTATTCCTCCTCCTCCTCGTTCCGACCTTTCCCTTCGCCTCGGCGGCGACGCACACCAATATCTCATCGCCTCCCTCCGGCATCGGCATAAACTACGGCCAGGTCGCCGATAATCTTCCGTCGCCGTCTGACGTCCCCCCACTCCTCCGTTCCCTCGGCGTGAACCGCGTCAAGATCTACGACGCCAACCCTGCCGTCCTCCGCGCCTTCGCCGGCACCGGCGTCGAGCTCATCGTCGGCCTCCCCGACCGATGCCTCCCCCGCCTCGCCGTCCCCTCCGCCGCCCTCTCCTGGGTGAAGTCCACCCTCCAACCCTACCTCCCCGCCACTAGAATCGCCGCCGTCACCGTCGGCAACGAGGTGCTCTCCGGCAACGATTCCGCCCTCACCCGTTCCCTCCTCCCCGCGATGCAATCCCTCCACTCCGCCCTAGCCGCGCTCGGCCTCGACCACCAGATCGCCGTCACCACGGCCCACTCCCTCGCCGTCCTAGCCGTCTCCTACCCTCCCTCCGCCGCCGCGTTCCGCCGCGAGCTCCTCCCATTCGTGTCGCCCCTCCTGGCCTTCTTCGTCCGGACCGGATCGCCCTTCCTCATCAATGCCTATCCCTACTTCGCCTACAAGGCCGATCCCAAAAGGATCGACCTAAACTACGCCCTATTCGAGCCCAACGCCGGCGTGGTCGACCCCGGCTCTGGCCTCCGGTACCAGAACATGCTCCACGCGCAGGTGGACGCGGTGCGTGCGGCCATTGCGGCGGCCGGGGTAAGCAAGGGGGTGGAGGTGGTGGTGTCCGAAACCGGGTGGCCGAGCGCCGGGGACGCGAACGAGGCCGGGGCGACGGCGGAGAACGCGAGGCGCTACAACGGGAACCTGATCCGGATGGTGGCGGCGGGGAAGGGCACCCCGTCGTGCCCCGCGGCGCCGCTCCAGGTCTACGTCTTCGCCCTCTTCAACGAGAACCTCAAGCCCGGCCCTTCCACCGAGCGGCACTACGGACTCTTCAAGCCCGACGGCACGCCTGCCTACGATCTCTATTCTCCAGCGAACTCATCCGCCCCCTCGGCCGATGGAACGGCGAAATCGGCTCCGGCGCCGGCCCTAGATGCCTCCTCCACTAGCTTCTACACCATCTCTGCAGCAACGGTACGGAAATATTCCAATTTTTCACATTATTATTTTATTATTAATAATAAATTTTAATATAATATAATTTAATTTAATTTAATTTAAAATTTGATTTAGGGGACGAGGCGACTAATTCATATGCAAATGTTGGCTTCGTTGGTGCTGGCCAAAGTGATATTGCAGATTTTCTAAATTTTAACATTTTTGATTTATTAATGGATAAAAAATTAATTGAGTGCCCCTTATTAAGGCTGATTGATAAGTCATTTTAATTTATGATCGATGGAATCATCTTATAAATTATTATTAATTTGATTTGATTAGATTAGATTATTTTTTTATTGCTATAATTGATGTGTACTTGTTAGATTCTGATATTCTAATTAGATGTTAATGAGAGGGGGAGAATAGAGTGAAGCAGAAGCAAAGTGCTTGAATATTTACTGCTTCACAGCTTTAAAGCTTTTAGTGCTTTACACTTTGTGTTGTATTAGACATTTACCATTAAAGCTTTCTATTTTATTTTTTCCGAAAAAGAGTTTGGTATCTTTTTTTCTTTTTTAAAAATATTTAATAATATTTTGTACCAAGAAAGCAATCAAAATTACACGCCTAGTTTCCAAACGTTCGTTGAGTAAATTTGTGTCCTGAAATTAATTTTTTTTGATTAAGTTTGATAGTGTTTGGAATATTACATATATTATTTTATTATTGAATAAATATAAATGATCTAATTAAGGCTATGTTTGATAAGGATAATGAGTTTTGTAATGTAATCCATATTATATTACGAGATTGATTATATTATTTGATACAATTTTAAAATTGTAATGTAATGTAATCTGAATTACAAAAGCTAGTTAAAGTTATGTAATCTGTATTACAAGACCAACAACATATAATCCTGAATTATATTCCAAGCTCAATTACATTAGAGACTTGATTACATTACTCCTAACCAAATATAGCCTAAAGGTTAAGCTCTATATATATATATATATATATATATATATATATATATATATATATATATATATAAGGTAGATTCGCTATCTTAATGATCTTCCTAGAGCCGACTCCACGAATATGAAGGAAGGTTTATGCAGGTACACAGACAAGAAACGTATGGTGGGATCAAAAATACAGGTCATCACTTCTTCGGGATTAACCCCTGGTCATTATATTAGAAATGTCATGCGTCCACCATTTGTGCTACACCTTGGGGGCAAAACAATAAGACTTACATACATTTGATAGATTGCGGATCTTTCGTTGTGGATTCATGCGCGATTATGATTCAGATGTCTAGATTTAAATCTAGACGCTTAGATTTATTAACAATAGCTTTTTTTATTTATTTATTTTCAACTCCGAATTTATGCTAATTAGATTTTATCTTTTGAAGTAGTTGTCTGAATGCCCTATGATAAGCAATTGAATGCCCTATGATTTTATAGGGGTTGTTCTCATTTTAGAAATTTATCTTTTCAGAGTTATCGTCCTAATAAAATAGGTCTTGTTCCTAGTCAGAAATTTAGTGAAATCATCTTTCCCATTCTTTCTCCCGACCTACTATAAAGAAAGATGTTCACTTCTTAATATATACCATATATGAGGTGGGAACAATGAAAGGAGTCAAATTTATTTGGATAGTAGCAAAAGTAACAGTTTATAGTATTATATCAATAGGTGTAGTAAGTAAAATAGTACATAAAGAAAAAGAAAAGGATGAATATGAAATAATCGTTGTTGATCTATTGGATGGACATTAAGTAGTTGTAACCAGGTGTGTAGCTAGAAAATTTACTGATCATGGGTTGACTCATCTAATCAATTAAATACTTAATATTTAAACTATAATAATAGACTAATTTATAATCAAGAAATACTTGCGCATTTAATGTTAACTATAAAATATGACATAGTAACATCGAACAAAATTAAACTACTGAAGATGTGCCCTAGGGTTTTTCATAGAATAGAACTCATCAATTAATGAATCAGTGTTGATCTTTGTAGTAAATTCTTTTTCAACGTAGACATTCATAGAATCTGCCAAGAATTCTTCTTCCATCTTATTTTGAAGGAATGTTTTAAGAAGTTTTTAGCTGAGAATGATCATCCCGTTGTTGCAATTGAAATGGGAAGTGTTAAAACAAGACGAATCAACTTGTAAATTAAGTGATAACACTTTGCCTTTTGAGTCTTTACTAATCGTCGATATAATTCAAAAATGATAGAGATATTTTGAAATCTTTCATTATGAATTATATCCAATATATAATGCTCCAACTGACTTCTTAGATAATATAGTTCTTGTCCATTGAAATCACCAAGATAAAATTTATATGTAAGATTGTAAATATATCAATATTAAACAACTTAAAATTGTCTCTAGGTTCCAAAGTAGCACTAAGTTTAAGAAGTTCTACAACCCCATCATCGAATATGCTATTTAGTTGTTCCGCTTGAAAATTTATTGCAACATTAGATAGATCAAAATAGTAATGGTGCTCAAATGAAATAGAATCTCTTTGTTGGCACAAACATCCTGTAGCAGATCTATAACAAGCATTCATATGTGATATCTTAATACTATTATTTTCACAAACTGATTGCACAAGTATTAAAAGAATATCATGACCTTCTATTCTCAAAGTATAAAGCAAAGCTTTTATAATTGAGACAAGATATATTGCATTTAATATTTCTAAAGACTTCTCTTACAAAGCTCCATAAAGCAAATTTGTTATCCCCATAATTTTGTACACTAAATATAAAATAAATATGAAATCAAATAATCCGAGCACAATCAAAGAACTTGTAGATTTCCCACGTATAGAATTCGAAGATGCTTTTTCCACCAAGTGATCAAGCAACTGATTTGTACTTATCTATCATACTGCAAAGTGACTCAAAATGACAACTCCAACACGTCTTACTAGCTTGCTGCAAAGTACCAATTTAATTAAGGCAGTACCTGTGTCGAAAAAAATGAGAAATGGATGATTAATGAGATATCAAATGACAACTCAATTTGATTAATTAGTAATAATATATGATTAAGTTTAGTACCTGTCTCGTGAATGCCAGTGTCTACCATATTTACAATTTCAATAGCTTGGGCAGATTCCAACTCAGTGTGATGTTTTAGTAATGCCTTAATAAGATTACAAATAGAAGCCAATGTTAAAAAAACCAAATAGAACTCTCCTTTTCAGCACCAACTACCAATGCCAGTTGAAGTATACTTGCAAAACCATATATATAATATGCTTGTAGAGAATCTCTCAAAAAAAGATCTTGTAGCTCGTTCTAGGAGCCGCACATATTGTGAGCTCCATCGTATCCTTAACCCCAAATATCTTTAATGTGCAATAGATATCGCCCGAGCACATTACATATTTCTTTTTTAAGTGTTGCCGCAGCGGTATCAACAACATGCACAATATTAAAGAAACAGTCCATTAAGAAGCCCTCAAGATCAACAAATATAGAATTTTGCCTGATATGTCTTTAGTCTCATCCAACAAAATACAGAATTTTGCACTCCTAACTCTTCACGTATTTTTTTCTTACTCTCTAGCAAGAATATGCAAAACATCTCTCTGAATATCTAGTGATGTGTATTTTGCATTTCTTGGGCTTTTCTAAAACAACATTATTAATATTAACATCCATTTTTGCCATAAGTTTTATCATATCTATAACATTACCTTGATTTTTAAAAGATGAAGATTCATCCTGTCCTCTCAATGCACATCCTTACAAAGAAAGCCAATGGATGCTTTCAATTTTGGTCGTAAGCCTCAATCTGTTTTTTTCACTTCTTCTAATGTTTGTGTATTCATCAATTTATTGATATGACCACTTACATTCATCAAAACACTCATAGATTGAATGACATTATTATGTGGTGAAGTGGGACTCCCCGCATGCATCAATAAAGCACATCTCTTCTCATCCGTAACTCTTTTTCAACCCTTGAAACTATCAACTGTAAGAGCAAAATAACAAGTTTTTTTCTTCGAAAAGGAAATATGGGTAGCAAAATGCCACATCTTTATTAGGAGAGTATTCCAACCAAAGAAATTGCTTAAACCAACATTGTTGAAATCATCGATATTGTTCTCCTTAATTTGGTTCGTGGGTGCTCCATAACAGGTTGATATGACCTTCTTAAGATTATTGCATTTTTTTCATTGACTGACATTGTCATATTGGAGTACGCATAGCTGGATCTAGTTGAACATAAACACTAACGGTAGGACCATTGCACGTGAGAAGGAGAATGAATCATATGACTTTTAAAAACTTGCGTCTTTTTGAAATTAAAGAAAGTGAGCACAGCGGAAAATATGAAAGAAAACACAAGCATTCAAACACCAAGGGTTTAACTTTATTCGGAGCCTTCGGCGACCCTACTCCAAGGTCAGACCCTTTGGATTTTTTCGATGGACAATCCACTAATCCTCTCTACTATAAATCTCTAATAGAGTAGTCGAATACAAGAAATAGGACCAGTGTAATACTCTACACTGCCTTCGTACAAATATATAAAATAAGTACAATTGAAAGCTTTCGTTACCCAACACTTTTAGAAGAATCTCGATTGGGCTCGTGTATTGGCGTCGGTCTTCCAACAATGGTCATATGTAGTCGAGTTGAAGCAGAGCCGCAGCAAGAAGATGAGGAAGTAGAATGATCGCAGGAGCTCAAGCGTTGAAGAATAGAAGTGATTGTGGAAGGTTTGAACTCGAGCTCCTTATAAAGGCTGTTTGAGGTGCCTTAGTTCCCAACTGAGGCACCTCAGATCCGAGCGCTTATCTTATCCGCGAACTATGCAGCTTATCCACCAGAATGTGCCTTAGATCCACTTTGAGGTGCATCAGTTCCCAACTGACCAGCCTTAGATCCAACCTGAGGAGCCTCAGATCATTGAACTCTCATCTTTAGTGGCTATTACGCGGAGGTGCCTTCAGATCCTTGAAGGTGCCTCCAGTCCTACCCGAGGCGCCTCAGGTACTCTTCATCTGAGGCTTAATTTTGCAATTTAGACCTTGCAAAATGTGTTAGTCCAAAACAAGATATTCTCTGCAAGATAAGGTTAGCACAAGTATAAATATGGACTAAACAAGTATAGTATTATATAGACCTTGTCTTCCCAAAATCAGGATCTAGTCAAAGTCATCAGCTTAGAGCTCCAAAATGGTTCTAAGCTAGACCGTGCCTAAAGTCCCTACCCAGGACGTGTCCTCACTAGAATTCACTCCTCCAGTGACTTACCTCACTTACCTTGTGTAGATTTACTTAGCTTCTTAACTCACCAGGTCTTCAACCAACTGTTAAGTCCGTGGACCCAGCTAGACTTCAACCAACTTGGCCTTCAACCAATTGTTGGGCCCCATGGACCTAACTAGACTTCCTGCCAACTACCCTAAACTTCAGCCTGGTGTTATATTATAAATATTTCAATCCTACACACTCGGTAACAAGATTAGAAAATGACAAACTTAACTTTAACCTATTTATCATTCATCAAAATATGAGTTTGACCGTTAGTGCAAACTTCACCAACACTAACATCACTATCAACTCTTTGATACTTGGTGAGATGTTCTTCATCATGATTTGCGATCTCAACATTAATTGGAGAGTGATCCTCTCTAGTTGATGTACTAGCTTTTGGTTTAAAATATACACTTATATTTTTCATCTTGCCTCCTTGAACTTCAATTAGAAAAACCAACCTATCATATACAACTAATGAGAAAGGACCAACATACAAGATACAAATTGATGAACATCCAAATAAATGCAAACACACAAATAAAACATAATCTCAATAAACATCTATCAAATCTTCAATCAATCTCACTAGTTAACATAATTATTAATTATATGATGACTGATATGATGTTTCCCACATATCATATATAATTAATTATATGCTACTGGCAATTACATTTTGCTCATTTACATGTGAGACGCAAGCATAGGATGGGTGGGTGGGATAGCTTGAAATGGGCTAAAAGAAAGTTTTTTTAATAGATATTTACTTCAATTATAACTATGAGGCAATGATAACAGATGACAAACTAAATAACTATAAAGTAATGGGAATGATAGAGATGAGCAACCAAGGGGACACGTTACACTGGAAAACTACATGGCAGGGTCCACCGAACTAGTGTCCCGAGGTCAGACCAGAAATCAAGCTCCCGAGACTATCTCGGGAGAACAGAAGAAGGCCCCCGAGGTCAAACCGGGAATCGAGCTCCCGAAACTATCTCAAAAAAACGGAAGAAGGCCCCCGAGGTCAGCTCGGGAGATCAGACTCTGAAACTAACTCGGGAGAACGGAGCTCAAAGATCAGCATAGGGATAAGAAAGTCAGGCTTCAAGTACCCTCTTTTCCTTCCAGAACAGGAAAGTCATTAGGTAATTATTGTTCACAACGCATGGTAATTAATGCCTTAATAGTCACAGTGACCGTTATCAGAAGAGAACAGTCGTCAAGTAACTGATGATTAAGAAACGTGAAGGAGAAGGTGGGGACACGTGGGAGGAAAACATCAGGTATATAAGATGCCTCGACACCTAGGTAAAGAGGGTATGCTTTTCAGAATTTTAGTACTTTGATTCCTCGTTTCTCTCCCTAAAAAGGAGGAGTTCTGACTTGAGTGTTGGAGAGGGCTCCGCTGGAACTTCTTCCGGTGCATCCCCATTACGCTCGAGTTAATTTCGTAGGTGTCGACGTCTTCTCCCCGTCATCGTCACCGTGGGCTACGCTTTGGTGATTCGTCATCCCCATCGTTCACTTCCAGAACAAGTTTGGCACCGTCTGTGGGAAACATCTAAGTACCAGAAGGAACATTGTGATGGCAGATTCAAAGGGATAACCCATCATTTTGACACGGGAGGAGTTGGATTGTTTAGTCGCCAATGCTGTCAGATGAGCACTGGATCAGCATCAGATTGAACAAGTCACCTCTCAACGAGCGACTTCGATGCAGGCCGAGATCCCCAGGATGTCGGCCTTGCACAACCGAAATCGAAGATCCATCTCGCCACCGGGAGGGGCCGATAATGATAGCCCCAGTGCCCAGGCGAGATTCCATGGGAGAAATGGAGAGGGCGTATTCCGCCGCCTCCAGCGTTTTACGGCAGGAGGATGGACAAGGGAAGATCGAGGCCGCCAAAGTTCTCCTGAAATCTCCATCTACTCCTTTTTCTCCAGACATCATAACGGATCTTATGCACAAGCAGTTTCGTGGTCCAAGAATTACTGATTACGATGGGAAGACAGATCCGGAAGACCACAACTGCAAGTTCGAGAACGCGACTATGTTACACCAATACACAGATGGTGTCAAGTATCGGGTGCTCCTGGACATATTATCGGGGCCTGCCCAGAGATGGTTTCAAAGGCTACCTCAAAATTCGATAAACTCCTTTCTGGAGTTTAAAACTGTCTTCCTACATCACTTCGCCAGTAGCCGGCGATACCAGAAGACAACCTTAAATATGTTCGCCCTGAAGCAGAAAAGCAAAGAACCGCTGAAGGACTATATCCAACAGTTCAATCGGGTGACGCAGGACGTGCCAACGGCCACCTCAGAGATCCTCATCATCGCTTTTATGCAAGGACTCTCTGAAGGAGATTTCTTTGGGTCGCTGGTGAAGAAACCATCAGTGGGCTTCGATGATTTGTTGGGGCGGTCGGTCAAGCATGTCAACGTGGAGAAGGTGTTGTACGCCCGTCGCAAAGATTCGGCGGGAGTTCCTATCCAAATCTCGGTACGATCCGAGAGGAGAGAACCACCGCTCCTACCCGAGCAAAGGACCCTCGCTCCGGGAAGGACTACTGGACCGACAAGAAGAAGTTGGTGGAGACGGTAGATACAGAAGGACCTAAACCACTGAAGAAGTACTGCAACTTCTATGGCAGCACAACTCACTCTACGGAAGAGTGTTATACCTTGAAGAAGACGAGATCCAAGGACACGGATGCCAAACCACGCAAAAAGTGGAGTAAGGTGGGGTATCGACGAAGATCTCCTCACCTAAGTCCTTCCCCTTTTCGACTACAGTCGGGGGAGGACAGATTCAGGCGTCGGTCCTGGTCGCACTCGAGAGGAAGAAGTCAGGAGATAGTACCCCACCAGTCTATCTACTCGGAAAGAGATCCTAAGAAAGGTAAGGATCTGGCTTGCGTACCTCCATCGGGCTATGTGGGAGTAATCTCAAGAGGTCTGACTGGAGGAGACTCCCATCGATCAAGGAAGGCCCATACTCGTTGGCTGAAAAACTACGCCATTGGGACCGATACGGAGAAGTGTTAGGGCTCTGTCATCTCCTTTAGCGCTGACGATCTGGAGGATGTTGAATCTCTTATGAAGATGCACTGGTAATTCGTGCCCGCATAGCTAATTATGAGGTTAAGTGTATTTTCGTGGATATAGGTAGCTCCATCAACATCTTGTACAAGGCTGCATTGGATCAGATGCAAGTCGACAAAGATGAATTGCATCCAGTCTCCACTCCGCTCTTCGGCTTCACTAGATACCGAGTACAGCCGATGAGACAAATCTCATTATTCTTGTCGCTCAGGGATGACACTCTATAGAGGACAAGGAGGATTCCCTTCATGATTGTACACGCTCCATCGTCATACAATGCTATGCTGGGAAGGCTAGCGCTAAGCTTATTTCCAGTGGTGGTCTCAGTATACCACTAGAAGAGCAAATTCCCGGTGGGAGAGCGGGTGGCTGAAGTCAAAGGAGACCAACTAGCTTTTCGGCGATGCTACAGAGGGAAAGTTAGGACAGAAGCCCGTAAGAACCCGAGGACCCATGAAGCTTTGCAAATCGACCTGGCCAATCTCCGAGAAAAGGAAGGAGCCAAAGAGGAACACAGGGAGGTCGAGAACGAGGAAGTCTCAATTCATCCTCAATAGGTTGGAGGAATCACAAGAATTGCTGTGGATTTTGGGTCGGAACTTAGAAGCTGGTTGATTAGTTGCTTGGTGGATCATCACGATGTGTTTGTATGGGCTACTGAAGAAATCAAAGGAATTCCTCCTACCTTGACCACACATCAATTGCATATCACTCCAGGAGCCTAACTAGTAAAACAAAGGCGAAGACACTTTGCTCCAGAGTAAGACAAGATAATCAGGGAAGAAGTTGGAATGTTGTTAAAGGCCGGGCATATCAGAGAAGTTCAATTCCCAACCTGGCTAGCAAATGTTATATTAGTCCCTAGGCTCGGGGTAAATGACGAGTTTGTCTCGATTTTCATGATTTAAATAAAGTCTGCCCTAAAGACTGCTACCCCTTGCCTCGCATTGATCAGCTGATAGATTCGACTACCGACTGTAAGTTTATTTCAATGTTGGATATATATCAGGGATATCACCAAGTTCTCCTTGCTTGAGAGGATCAAGAGAAGGTCAGCTTCGTAACAGCGGATGACACTTATTGCTACAATGTCATGTCATTCGAGTTGCACAATGCAGGGGCGGCAACCTATCAACGGATGATGGATAAGGTTTTCCGCCACCAAATCGGAAGGAATATTGAAGTGTATGTGGATGACATCTTGGTCAAGACGGAGAAGGGGAAGGACATGATTACCAATCTCGAGGAGACATTCGCTACCTTGAGGGTGAATGGACTGAAACTAAACCTCGCTAAATGTTTGTTTGGGGTGAAAAGTGGTCGGTTCCTCAGGTACATAGTCACTGAGAGAGGAATTGAGGCTAATTCTGAGAAAGTGCAAGCTATCCTCAACATGTCATCCCCTCGTAATTTCAAAAACGTACAACGACTTAATGGTAGAATTACAGCCCTGTCCCGATTCATCTCCAGATCTGCTGACAAAACTTTGTCATTCAACAAAATTATGAGGAAAACTATCAAATTCGAATGGGATGACCAATGTAAGAAGGCTTTTACATATTTAAAAGCATACCTCTCTGAACTCCCCATCCTATATAAGTCGCTGGAAGGAGAAACGTTGTTTGTCTACTTGTTTGCAGCTGAGCAAGCTGTAGGCTTTGCGCTTATTCGTGAAAAAGGTACTACTCAGTATCCCATTTATTTCTTTGGACACCTCCTTAAAGAGGCAGAGACTTGGTATACTTCCCTGGTGAAGTTGACATATGCCTTAGTACTAATGGCATGAAGGCTGAGACCATATTTTTTGGCGCATCCCATCATGGTGCTCACTAACAGTCCACTCGGGGGCATCCTCACAAATCCAGAGGCCTCAAGATGATTGATTAAGTGGACGGCAGAGTTGAGTGAGTATGAGATTGAGTATGATCCCTGAGCAGCTATCAAAGCTCAGGCTCTAGCCGACATTATGCTTGAAGCTGCCCCAGGACCTAAAGGAGATGAAGTATGGAAGATTTATGTGGATGACTCATCTAATAACAAGCATAGTGGGGTCGGGGTTCTAATGATTTCTCCTAGGGAAGACGTGCTGCAACTATCCATCCGACTCAACTTTCGAGCCACCAATAATGAAATCGAATATGAGGTGATCCTAGTTGGACTCCAAGCAGCCAAGCAAGTGGGAGCTGCTCAAGTTATCTTGCATTCAGATTCTCAGCTAGTGGCTCAATAGTTAAAGGGGGAGTTTGAAGTTAAAAATGAGCGTCTGCAAATGTATGTGACCATATATGAGCAACTGAAGTCTTCTTTCACTAAAATTGTTCTGCAAAAGATATCTCGAGCAGATAATGTCAAGACAGATGAGTTAGCCAAATTTGCAAGCTTCCTTGCATTATATATGGTGGAAGAGCCTAGTGCTCCAGAAGGAGCTTGGGCCTAGATTGAAGGCGAAGTTGCTGACACTGTATTACCTAACTAGAGAGAACCTTATATGGAATTCCTATGCAGTGGAGCAGTATCGGCGAGTGATAAGAAAGTTTGACTCTTTCGTTGCAAGGCTTTCAGATTCACGTTGGTCGGAGAATAGTTATATAAAAGTGCATTCACCCGACCATTGCTCAAGTGTATTGGTCCAGGGGAAGTTGATTACATCATGCTAGAGGTTCAGAAAAGAATATGTGGCAGTCACATTGGGGGGAGATCCATGATTAGGAAGATTATTCTGTTGGATCGAGAGAAACGATAGAGGGGGTGAATATAGTTAAAAAATTTTGGAAAAGAATTAGAGTAAGTACGCAGTGGAATAAGAACAATCGCAAACACTGGGAGTTTTACTTGGTTCGAAGCCTGGGTCGACTCCTACTCCAAGGCCCACGGTCGTTGACCGTTTACTGAGGGCAATTCTATAATCGCGCAAAGATTCTTACAAAAGTTTACAATTGTAGTACAGTAATAGTATAACAGAAATGAAAAATCAGTTCTTCGTTACCGACGTCCGATATCGGATGTTTCTCAGAACAGAGGGACGTCGTCGGCGCTTTCGTGTCGAGTTGGAAGGTTTCTGGAGCGAAGCGCAGGAGCAGAAGAACGTAACAGCGTTGGAAGAAGTTGTGTTCAGGCTTGAGGGGTCGAGGGCCTTTTATAGGGTTCTGAGGGCGCCTGGGAGCACGGGGGCGCCCTCCACGTGGCCTGTGATCCCCCCTTCTTGCGGTCAGCGAGTTATCCCTTCAAAATCGGGATAATGCCTTGACGGGGGCGCCCTGGAAGCCGAGGGCGCCCTGGCTGACCTATTCTGCGGAAGTCTTGGCTGGATAATATTATCCTCTTCACTGGCTTCAAGTGCGGGGCGCCCTGGTGGCTGGGGGCGCCCTGGCTGCTGAGGGCGCGCCGGCCAGTATTCAGCCGAAGCTCCTTTTGCTTCATTTGTTTTGTGTTCACCTTGGGGGTGCCCGGGACACTCAGGGCGCCCTACTCAGCTGCTGCCTCACTCCTTTGAGGCTCTCTGAGCTGTAGACACTCGTTCCTTTGGTCCTGCATCCAGGGTTAGTCCGAAAACAACATAAAGCAGTAAGTTGTTAGTTTTATACAGCCTTAGCTGTCTTGGTTCTGACTTTGGGTTTCCAAAATGGAACCCTAGGTCGAACCGATGCCTACTGTTCCCTCAACGGAGAACGCGTCCTCACCTACTCCTCTCAGAAGAGTTTACCTGTCACCAACCGGCTCCTCTGGTTGGACTTTTGCCCAGCAGTCCTTCGCCAGGACTTCAGTACCAGGCTGTCCTTCGCCTGGTGCCTAGCATTCCTTTGCTAGGTCTTGATGACTAGTAGCCCTTCGCTAGTTGCCTAGTAGTCCTTCACTAGGACTTGGTGACTAGCAGCCCTTCGCTAGTTGCCTAGCAGTCCTTCGCTAGGGCTTTTCCTGTACACTTGAGTAACATGTTAAAAAACAAATAAGACTTAACTTTTGAACCCTTTGTCATTTATTAAAACACAGGTTTGACTTGGGTGCTGTCTGCCCCAACAATCTTCCCCTTTTTGATTTATGACAATCCGATTCAAAAAGTTAAGTTAATCATAACACTAGTTTAGTTCCCTCCCCCTGGAAGGAATCTCCCCCTTGATTTTTCAAAAATTCGTGGGATTTTTGAAAATATGTTTTAAGTCTAAAGATGGATTTTCCTTATACTTTTTAACAGAAACTTTAGAGTCAAATTTTCCAAAAAATAATTTTGGTTGCGTACTTTTGGAAAATTTATACAAAACTTAAAATTAAGTTTAAATACTTAGAGATATTTTGAAAGCTTAAGTACTTTAAAAATTTTGAAAACTTAAGTTTGAAAACTTTTGAAGCCTTAAGTTTTAAAGTGTTGGTGCAAGTTGCATCAATGATGTTCTCCTTTAAGTGTTTTAATGTTTGACAATACACTTAAGTCAGTGATACAATGAACAGACAAAGGGGAGCAAAGGAGAAGTAAACTAAGCTGAAGAAAAGTCCTAGTTAGTAAACTAAGCTGAAGAAAAGTCCTAGTTAGTAAACTAAGCTGAAGAAAAGTCCTAGTTAATCTAGGCATCGAAACCCTAAGTCCCAGCGAAGGGCTGCTGGGCACCTAGCGAAGGACTGCTAGGTATCGAAACCCTAAGACCTAGCGAAGGGCTGCTAGGCACCTAGCGAAGGGCTGCTAGGTATCGAAACCCTAAGACCTAGCGAAGGGCTGCTAGGCACAAGCGAAGGGCTGCTAGGCATAGAAGACCTAGCGAAGGGCTGCTAGGCACCTGGCGAAGGACTGCTAGGTAATGAAGTCTTGGTCCAAGGGACTGAGCAACTTAACTGAGCGATGACTAAGGACAGGAGTAGAGACGGGTCGGGGTTCGGGCGTCTCGAGATCCGGAGTAATCGGAGGCTAAGCAAAAGTCCACCCGAAGGACTGGGTGGCAACCGTCTCCTGAAAGGAGTAGGTGAAAGGCGCGGTCTCGGGGGTGGGAACTTGCGCCGGTTTGACTTAGGGTTTCATGCAAATTTGAAGTCCGAACCAAGTCCTTAAGCCTAATATTGTATGTATATGTGCTTTGTATTTGTGTATCTTGCAGGTACCAAGAACCGGAGACAAAGCAAGTTGCTGAAAAAGGCTGTTGGGGGCGCCCGGAGTGTTGGGGGCGCCCAGAGCAAGGCTTATAACCCAGTCTTGGGTTTAAACCATGATTCGGGGCGCCCGGAATGATGGGGGCGCCCAGAGTAAAGAGGAAAATGTTGTTTTCGTAAAGTAAGCAGAATAGGTGTCAAGGGGGGCGCCCGGGTTGAAACCTATAATTGTTGTTTCAGGTTCGAAATGCAGATAAGCGCTCAGGATAAGGTTTTATCACCTGCGGCGAGGTAGGCGCAAGGATAAGGTTTGATCGGGTATTTCGGGGCGCCCCCAGGAGTGCTATATAAGGGGCTTCGACCCCTCTGCTTGAATAACAACTGCCAAGTACCATTCCAAGCATTCTGACCGACGACAACGCGCTAGAGACGAGGCTCTACGACCGAGAGGCTCCAGGAGGAAGTGCGCGGCACTTCGGAGGTCCAGATCGGCCGAGCTTCAGACTTTGTCTTGTTGGTTTGATTTTATTTAATTCCGCACTTAATTTTTCTATATTATTGCTTGTAAATCTTGCACTGTAAGTCGGGTTTCTCCACCTCCGGAAAGTCCGGGAAGGAGACCAATAGTGGACGGGCGTTCCCGTGCATAGGCCTTGGATGTACTGACCCTGGGGGGTCGGGAACCAAGTAAAAATCCCGCTGTGTCCTTGTATTGTTTTCTTCGTTCTGTTTGTCTTCCGCTACTACTAACTCTGAGTCTAGAACGAAGATTCGAAAGTTTTACGAAGGTTTCACGAAAGTTTTCAACGGTCGATATTCACCCCCCCTCTATCGACGGCATCGGTCCTACATAAAGTACTCAGATAGTTTTGAAAACTTTAAGTTTAAAGTACTTTAGTAGGATTTAAAACTTGAGTCTCTAAAGTACTTAGAACAATTTTGAAAAAAAACTTGAGTCTCTAAAGTACTTAGAAGGTTTTCAAAGCTTAGAAGTTCTTTTTGAATAAAGGATAGAGTTTTGATTTTTGAAACAAAATTGAATTTTGAATTAAATTGAATTTTGAAAAAATTTAAACTCTCTCCTTTTCTATCTCTCCCCCTTTGCCATATATCAAAAATAAAGAAATATAGCAAACATACAGATTGCATAAAAAATGAACTGCATAATTTCTTGTACTGAACCAATTCAAGATATGAACTCAATCAAATCAGTTTTAATTTCTCGTTTAGGGTCCTGTCTAACCCAATTAGCTACTTACTAACTGTTATAAACAGTAGTTTTCGCTAGAGTTAGTCAAGTTAAGTGTTCTGTTCAAGTTAGATTTTCTAAACTTGACACTTAACTTGATTACTATGTAAATTGTATTTAGTGCCTCAATTACTGCAGATGCACTGACTTAAAGCATCTTGAATTAAGACAAAGACCTAAGCATCTCAACTCATTCTAGGTTATCAATCAAAAGTACCCTAAGGTGCTTGTGAGATGCTGGCTGCTAAATCTATAGGTGCATGCAGTTCTAGGGTTAGGGCCTAGGCTATGTCCATTTGCGAAAAAGTCCTAGTTTTGAAGGGGTAGTTTTGAAAATAAAACTAAGTTAAAAAAAAATTTATTTTGAAAAACATTTAAAAAATTACTAAAGGCTGATTTTGAAAACCATTTAAAAGCTGCTTTAAAGACTGATTTTAAGTAAGAGAACCACTAGTTGACTAAGCCTATTCTATCAAGCACAACCAAGATCAGATACTCAAGTTAAATAAGCAGTCAAACAGAATAGGTTAACTAGTCAAACAGTGGTACAGTAGAGTCAAACATAAGTCATGTTTTGGTTACTTGCAGAGATAGTCTAACTATGAAGAAGGGCCAGGGTGGTCAGATGAGCCAGGCTGCCATGATCGGAATAGTGCCATCATCTCAATGTATCGTGCATCGGCCACTTCTCGATCGGCTCTACAAGCGTCCATCTGCTCGATGTGATAGGCCTCGACCTCCTCTCGGAGACTGTGGATCTCCGTCTGCATCTGTGTGAAGCGCTGGTCGATGGTCGGTGGTGGAGGCTCGTCTATGTGTGCTCGGGCTGCTGCTGCCAGATCTCCGACGTCGACCTCAACCTACTCGTCTGAGTCGATCTGAGGACCGGCTCTCTGACGTCTCCAGGACAAAACTCCGGTACCGGAAACCTCTATACCAGCTAAGGAAAAGTTTCTATATCCTATCTCGTCGTAATCAGTCAAGGCAGCCATCTCTCCCTCGGTGATGTTCTGACCGTGGTGATGTAAAATGGATGTGATAATGTGGCAGTAGGGAGTGTGTACCCGCCCTTGCGTGGTAACACTGGACGCATGTAGGATAGCGTGAAACATCTGAAGTCCTATGTCGATGTCTAGCTGATGAATCAAGGCATATAGGAGGAAGGTGTGGAATGGTCGCATAATAGCAATGTCTCTAGTAGATAAGGGGAGAATACATCGGACTATAACTCTATATAGAGCGTAGTCCTGAACCTGTAGGTCGACAGACTGAAATCGTCTGGTCAGGGGTTGCCTAAAGAAGTAAGAGTGTAACGTATCTAAGGTAATGTGAGAGTAGGGAGCATCAAAGGGAGGCTCCCTAGGAGGGTAACAAGAGAAGGTGGACTGCGAGAATCGTAGTCCTAGAAATCGGTTGAGTAGTGTAGGTGTGATTGTTAAGGGGATTCCTTGGACAGTGGTGACGAACATGAGACCATCCTGTCTAATTATGTTGTTGTAAAATTCTACACATAAGGACGTGTTGATTGGATGAGTGCAAAATACGAGATTGTCAAGTTGGTAAAAGTTTATAACGTTCATTGCTAAGGGACAGGATTGGGTGAAAAATTGTCTATTCAAGTAGCTCGTCTTGATAGGTTTATAGGTCGTACGAGCGAACTTATTACATAGTTCTAAATTCGGAAACCTAGGATCAGGACTAGGTTGGGTACCGGGTTCTGCCTGGTTTGGTCGGCGTCTTCTAAGAGAAGGAATATGCATTTAAAGAAAGTATGAAGGAATTGCATTAAAGAGAATTAACTTAATTAAAAAATTATACCGGGCTGCTCGGGGAGGCATTGTTGAAGATGAGAGCTCGAGAGGGTTGCAAGATCTCTTGGAGGGTAGAGAGTTGAAGAGAAGTAGAAGTTTGAGTGTGAGGAGAAGAAGGGGGTATGGAGCCCCTTTTATAGGGCAGTCTCGGGCGCCCTGTAGTGTGAGGGCGCCCTAGATGGCGTGGGCGCCCTGGCCAGGGCTGTGGCTGCCTTTTGGCAGCTTTCTACCGTTGAAGAACTATACGGGGGCGCCCGGGAGCACCCGGGCGCCCTGGTCAGTATGCAGTGGCAGAAAGCTACATTTGACCAGCCTCGGGGCGCCCGCAAGGGTTTGGGCGCCCTAAGGACTGGTTTTTTGACCTAAAAGATTGCCTTTGACCAGATTTGACTTGCTAGACCAGATTTGACCCGATTTGACTGTTTTAACCATGGTTTACCTAGCGTTAAGTCAGTGCCGTTCTAAACTAAATGTTTGAAGAGAATGCAGTTATTAAATGAGTTTTCATTGAATTTGTCGTCTCACCCAGTCTAGGGTTATCAATCAAGTTAGCCTTATAGGTTTTGTGAGACAGGTTTTGGTGGATAGAATAAATTAAAGAAATTTGTGATTCGTTTTGAAAAACTTAATTGCTTTTGAAAACAGTTGATTTTTAATTTGAAAAATGTTTGAGTCTATAATTAACTGAAAGTTTGTGTTAGATTCGAATTTTACAAAAAATAATTTGAATTTGAAATTCAAAAATTGGCTTCCAGGTCTTGGCGAGGCACTAGGCCTTCTTTGGCCGTAGCCTTATTGGATCATCAACCCTTTCCTTAACAAAGCCTTTTAATGAAATTTCATTTTCAAAATTAAACTTTGAAAAATTCTGGTCTAACTAGTTTGGGTCTTGGATCGGTAGCTTTGGCTAGTTTCACCAGTCTAAAGAGACCAAGTATACTTGATCTTATTAGAATTGGTTTCCCTAACGTACTATCATCTCACCTCTACCCAATACTATGTTGTCAAGTTTCAGTTAAGTTGGTTCAGTCCTTAAACTAATCATTCCTAAATCTAAACATGGCAAATTGCAGAAATTAAATAAACAAGCAAACAGGCAATTTAAAGACAAAGAAAGTTGGGTTTTATCTAACAATAAATATGGTTTTTAATTTGGCTCCCCCTGGACTAAAGCCACGATAATGGTTTGGCAAGATGTGAATCTTGTCCTTGGGGATCCAATACTGATTTGTTCCAATTTGTTTGTTCAGGCACAGTTTAGGTACCCATGCCTGAACTTTAGGTCTGGATTGGTTCAGTACAGCATAATAGGATTTTGCCTAGATTTGGTTCTATAGCCTAGTCCGGATCGATTTAGAATTGACTTCTGTTTTCCAAGAATCATGTCAAGACCCTTGGAACCAGAAGTGAATCGTTCTAAGACAGCTCTAAGATCATTTACTTGAGTTTTCAGGGAGGAATTCTCTTTCTCAAGTTTTTCAACTTGATTAGAGGTTCCTTCTTGAACCTTCTCAGTAAAGGGTTTAGAGTCAGCTCCTCTTTCAGGAGTTTTACTTCCTGTCGGAGGGATTCGACTCGGAATTTAGCTTTCGCCAAATCTCGAGAAAGATACGAAATAAGTTCATTTAATTGACTTCTATTGAAACCACTTACCATGATTTCTCCATTTTCTGAAAAGGTTAGTCTGCCGTCGTCCTGTTCTGATTCTGACTCGGTCTCGACTTCTTCTGAGGCGGTCAGGGCTAGTAGGTTTGACTGGGGTGCTTCTTCTTCTTCTTCTGAGAAAGATTCGTCCCAGGTTGCTTGGAGTGCTTTCTTTCTTCTTGTCTTCTTGGTCTCCTTTAGGTTCGGACACTCCGTCTTGTAGTGACCCTTCTTCTTGCACTCGTAGCAGGTCATGTTGGGCTTGTTTTTGTCATTTGCGGGTTCAGCTGGTTCGTCCTTTCTTCGGCTTATTTTCCGTCTGTTGGTTTGGTTCTTCAATTTTTTATAGTAGCTTCGGGCCAGTCGGACCAGCTCAGGTCGATCTCCTTCTTCGTCTTCTGAGTCTGAGTCTGAGTTAGACTCGGGTTCAGGTTGAGGCTTCTTTTTTGTTGTTCTTCCAGTTTTTCCTGCAACAAAGGCAATACTTTTCTCGGTCATATTGCAGTTAGTCTGTTCGTGTAATTCTAGTTCAGAAAAAAGTTCATCTAACTTTATTTTTGAAAGATCCCTTGAAACTTTGTATGCATCTACCATAGATGCCCACAAAGTGTTTCTTGGGAAAGCATTTAGTGCGTACCTTATTAAGTCACGGTTTTCGACCTTATGACCAATAGTGTGTAGACCGTTCATTAGTTCTTGGATTCGGGCGTGAAGCTGCGCTGCGGTTTCGTTGTCGGTCATTTTGATGGTATACAGCTTGTTTAGGAGCAGATCTCTCTTGCTGATCCTAGTGTCTGATGTTCCTTCATGCAGCTCAATCAGTTTCCCCCACAGCTCCTTGGCACTGTTGAAAGGGCCCACCCAGGTCTGAGTTGCCTTTGCATCGGCTTCTATTTTGCGCTTCAGAGCGGTGTCCCATTCTGAGTAGGTTTGCGGTACTCCTTCAGCATTCTTCGGAATCTCCAGTCCGGACTGGATGATTATCCACATGTCCACCTGAGTTTTCAGGTGGACCTCCATTCTGCTCTTCCAGTAGGAGAAATCCTCCCCACTGAAGAGAGGTGGTCTTGCGGTGCTGAAGCCTTCTTGCATGGCCATTTTATCTGAAAAAATAAATTAACACAAAAAAATATCCCAAGACTTGGTCTTGGATTAGTAGTGCGGGATAAAGAGAAAAATATTTGTCGAGGGGTGTTGCACCACCTTCGACTAACGAGAAGAAATTCGAATAAAAAAAATATTAGAAGAAATACAAAAAAAATCCGAAAAATTTTCAAACTGGTGGTTGCACCAAATTTGAACTTCCCCGCTCTGATACCACTTATTGGATCGAGAGAAACGATAGAGGGGGGTGAATATCGTTAAAAATTTTCGGAAAAGAATTAGAGTAAGTACGCAGCAGAATAAGAACAATCACAAACACTGGGAGTTTTACTTGGTTCGGAGCCTGGGTCGACTCCTACTCCAAGGCCCACGGTCGTTGACCGTTTACTGAGGGCAATTCTATAATCGATCAAAGATTCTTACAAAAGTTTACAATTGTAGTACAGTAATAGTATAACAGAAATGAAAAATCAGTTCTTCGTTACCAACATCCGATATCGGATGTTTCTCAGAGCAGAGGGACGTCGTCGGCGCTTTCGTGTCGAGTTGGAAGGTTTCTGGAGCGAAGCGTAGGAGCAGAAGAACGTAACAGCGTTGGAAGAAGTTGTGTTCAGGCTTGAGGGGTCGAGGGCCTTTTATAGGGTTCTGAGGGCGCCTGGGAGCACGGGGGCGCCCTCCACGTGGCCTGTGATCCCCCCTTCTCGCGGTCAGCGAGTTATCCCTTCAAAATCGGGATAATGCCTTGACGGGGGCACCCTGGAAGCCGAGGGCGCCCTGGCTGACCTGTTCTGCGGAAGTCTCGGCTGGATAATATTATCCTCTTCGTTGGCTTCAAGTACGGGGCGCCCTGGTGGCTGGGGGCGCCCTGGGCGTTCAGGGCGCCCTGGGTGCTGGGGGCGCCCTGGCTGCTGAGGGCGCCCCGGCCAGTATTCAGCCAAGCTCCTTTTGCTTCATTTGTTTTGTGTTCACCTTGGGGGCGCCCGGGACACTCAGGGCGGCCTACTCAGCTGATGCCTCACTCCTTTGAGGCTCTCTGAGCTGCAGACACATGTTCCTTTGGTCCTGCATCCAGGGTTAGTCCGTAAACAACATAAAGCAGTAAGTTGTTAGTTTTATACAGCCTTAGCTGTCTTGGTTCTGACTTTGGGTTTCCAAAATGGAACCCTAGGTCGAACCGACGCCTACTGTTCCCTCAACGGAGAACGCATCCTCACCTACTCATCTCAAGAGAGTTTACCTGTCGCCAACCGGCTCCTCTGGTTGGACTTTTGCCCAGCAGTCCTTCGCCAAGACTTCAGTACCAGGCTGTTCTTCGCCTGGTGCCTAGCATTCCTTCGCTAGGTCTTGATGACTAGCAGCCCTTCGCTAGTTGCCTAGTAGTCCTTCACTAGGACTTGGTGACTAGCAGCCCTTCGCTAGTTGCCTAGTAGTCTTTCACTAGGACTTGGTGACTAGCAGCCCTTCGCTAGTTGCCTAGCAGTCCTTCGCTAGGGCTTTTCCTGTACACTTGAGTAACATGTTAGAAAACAAATAAGACTTAACTTTTGAACCCTTTGCCATTTATCAAAACACAGGTTTGACTTGGGTGCTGTCTGCCCCATCATATTCTGGCCAGGTATTTTTGGCACACGCTACAAGCAGATACTACCAAATTTCGTGCTGGGTGCGAAGCCTGTCAAAAGCATTAACATATCACTCACTGCCCGACTGAACTACTTCGAGTCTCCACTGTTTCATGCCCCTTTGATCAATGGAGAATGAATATTGTAGGTCCTTTCCCGATCGAACCTCAACAAAAGAAGTTTCTATTGGTATTAGTCGACTACTTCTCCAAATGAGTCGAGGCTGAGTGCTTGCGCGCATCTCAGAAGTTGCCGTGATGAAGATCCTGTGGAAAGACATAGTCTACAGGTATGACATTTCTTATAAATTGGTATCAGATAATGGCAAGCAGTTCACAGAGCGCAAACTCAGAGAGTGGTGTGAAGGATTAGGTATTCACCAAGCCTTCACCTCAGTCACTTATCCTCAAGGCAATGGTTAAGCAGAAGTGATCAACTGGGAGATCATTAAAGGGCTCAAGATAAAGTTGGACCATGTCGGAGGCAGTTGGGTCGAAGAACTCCCGAGCATCCTGTGATCGTACCATACTACTCCCAAAGAAGGGATCGGTTAGAGTCTCTTCAATTCGGTATATAGAGCGGAAGCGATGATTCCTGTGGAAATAGGCGATGAGTCAATCTGACGACAACACTACAGCAAGGAAGATAATGATCAAGAATGACTAATCGACCTAGACCTAGTGACAGAAGTGCGGGACAAAGCAGCTGCCCACCTAGTTGCATATCGTTAGTATATGCAACAAGTGTACAATCACCGAGTGAGCACTCGGACTTTCCAAGTTGAGGATAATGTCTGGAACAAAACTAAACCAGTTGATGATGCGAGAAAGCTTGAGCCTCAATGGAGTAAACCTTACATCATAGTGAAAAAGCTTGCAGCCGGTAGCTATTACTTTCAAGATGCTAAAGGCAAAAGGTTGCAAAGGCCATGGAATGCAAGTCACATTCAGCCGTATCGCACCCGGTGTGCCGAGTGAGTAACACATGTATTTGTATGCTTATTTGTACTTCCTTGAAGCTTGAGTAATTAAAGAAGCTGAAGAAATGTCTCGCCAAAGACCAAATGGAAGAGTTCAAGATCCTACCATCTTGTGTTGCCGAGGATGTCCAAGATGTGTAGACCCAACTGAGGTGCTGAGGATGCACGACCGGGAGAAGCCGAAGATCCTACCATCTTGTGGTGCCGAGAATGTCCAAGATATGTAGACCTGACTGAGGTGCTGAGGATGTCTGGCTAGGAGCAGGCGAAGATCCTACCATCTTGTGGTGCCGAGGATGCCCAAGATGTGTAGACCTGGTCGAGGTGCTGAAGATGCTTGGCTGGGAGCAGCTAAGATCCTACCATCTTGTAGTGCTGAGGATGCCCAAGATGTGTAGATTTGGCCGAGGTGTTGACGATGCTCGGCCGGGAGAAGCCGAAGTTCCTACCATCTTGTGGTGCCGAGGATGCCCAAGATGTGTAGACTTGGCCGAGGTGATGAGGATGCCCGGCCGGGACCAGCCCGAGATCCTACATCTTGTAGTACCGAGGATGCCCAAGATGTGTAGACCTAGCCAATGTGCTGAGGATGTCAAGCCAGAAGCACCCGAGATCTTACCATCTTGTGGTGCCGAGGATGCCCAAGATGTGTAGACCTGGCCGAGATGCTGAGGATGTCCGATCGGGAGTACCCGAGATCCTACCATCTTGTGGTGCCGAGGATGCCCAAGATGTATAGACATGGCTGAGGTGCTGAGGATGCCCGACCGGGAGTAACCCGAGATCCTACAATCTTGTGGTACCAAGGATACCCAAGATGAGTAAACTCGGTCGAGGTGCTGTGGATGCCCGGCCGGGAGCAGCTAAAAATCTTACCATCTTGTGGTGCCGAGGATGCCCAAGATGTGTAGACCTGGCCGAGGTGTTGAGGATGCCTGACCAGGAGCAACCCAAGACCCTACCATCTTGTGGTGCTGAGGATTCCCAAGATGTGTTGACCTGGCCGAGGTGCTGAAGATGCCCGGCCGGAAGCAACTCAAGATCCTACCAACTTGTGGTGCCAAGGATGCCCAGGATGTGTAGACCTGGTCGAGATACTGTGGATGCCCGACCGGGAGCTGCCGTAGATTCTACCATCTTGTGGTGCCGAGGGTGTCCAAGATGTGTAGATCCTGATCGAGGTGTTGAGGATGCCCGACCGGGAGCAACCCAAGATCCTACCATCTTGTGGTGCTGAGGATGCCCAAGATGTGTAGGCATGTTCGACGTACTAAGGATTCCCGATCGAGAGATATGTAAACCTAGCCGAGGTGTTAAGGGTATCAGGTCCTATTCTTGCCAGCACTGGAAAATAACATTGCACCAAGTCCTTGTCTAGTTGTTTAGAGGCTCGCAAACATGTTCGTTAGGAGGCTCGCGAACATGTTCATTAAGAGGCTTGTTTATTTTATTTTATATACTTATATAATTAAATGCCACATAAATAATAAATAAAATAATATATTATTAATTATAGTTATTTATTTTTAATGAGTTTGAATTAAGCTAGTTTAATTTTTAAACAAGTTTTTTCGAGCCGAAGTCGAGCCAAGCTCGAGCTATTTAATTTATTACGCCGAACTCGAGCTTAAGAACTAAAGTTTGAATCGAACTCAAGCCCAAGATCGAGCCTAAAAATAATGAACCAGGCCCGAACTCGAGCCTCTTATTGTTCGACTCAGCTCGGTTCGATTACACCCCTATATGGGAGCTAGTTTCATGTCAATCCGAGGTCGTTTGGTGCATCAGCCGGTTTTGCCTAAAATCGGATGATGAAATAAACGAACCGGTTGATGGACCAAATACCCTCAGATTGATATGAAATTAATTTCTATATTTTGGTCTAATTCTTTTGATTATATCTATGTCCTCAAATATCAATTTGACTCAATATATTGAGAGAAGTGATTTTTTTAAACACAAATTAGATTTTTCGAACAATCAAATTCGTGTTTTAAAAAATCACTACTCTCAATATATTGCGTCAAATTGATGTTTGAAGGTATGGATATAATCAGGAGAATTAGAAGAATATATAGGAGCTAGTTTCATGTCAATCCAAGGTCGTTTAGTCTATTAGCTAATTTTGCCCAAAATCGACTGATGGACCAAACGAATCAACTGATAAATCAAACGACCTTGGATTGACATAAAACTGTCTTCTATATATTCATCTATTTCTCTTGATTATATCCATGCCATCAAACATCAATTTGACTCAGTATAATTAGAGTAGTGATTTTTTGAACACAAATTAGATTTTTCGAACAATCAAATTCATGTTCAAAAAATTACTATTCTCAATATACTAAGTTAAATTGATGTTTGAGGCCACGAATATAATCAGAAGAATTAGACTAAAATATAGAAGTTAGCTTTATGTCAATCCAAAATTGTTTGGTCCATCAACCGATTTATTTGGTCCATAGGTCGGTTTTAGGCAAAATCGGCTAATGGACTAAATGATCTCGGATTGACATGAAACTACCTCCTATATATTCAACTAATTTTTCTGATTATATCCATGCATTCAAACATCAATTTGACTCAATATATTGAGAGTAGTGATTTTTTAAATACAATTTGATTGTTCAAAAAATCTAATTCGTATTCAAAAAATCACTACTGTCAATATATTAAGTCAAAGTGATGGTTGAGGGCATGAATATAATTACGAGAATTAGACTAAAATATAAAAGTTAACTTCATGTCAATCCGAGATCGTTTGATCCATCAACTGGTTCATTGGTCCATCAGCCGATTTTGGGAAAAACTGGCTAATGGACTAAACGACCTCGGATTGATATGAACTAGCTTCTATATATTTGTTTAATTATCCTGATTATATCCATGCCCTTAAACTTTAATTTGAATCAATATATTGAGAGTAGTAATTTTTTAAACACGAATTTAATTGTTCGAAAAATTTAATTTGTATTTAAAAAATGACTACTTTTAATATTAGGTTAAATAGATATTTGAGGGTGTAGATAAATATAATCAGTAAAATTAACCATACACTTAGAAATTAAATTCATGTTAATTCTAAATCATTTGGTTCATCAGCTGATTTTGCCCGGGCAAAATCGGCTTATGAACCAAACGACTTCGGATTTATATGAAATTAGTTCATATGTATATGGTTAATTCTCCTGATTATATTTATACCCTCAAACAATAATTTTACGTAATATATTATGGGTAGTGATTTTTTAAGATAATTAATATTTTCAAATAATTAAATTTGTATTTAAAAAATTACTATTCTCAATATATTAAGTCAAAATACTGATTTTATCTAAAATTAATTTTAATTAAAAAATAAAACAGGCTACTAATTTTAAAAACTATCTGTTTTATTTTTTTCGCAGCATCCAGGAAAAATTGATTCTGTCTCATAAAAATTTATTAGTCATACTGATTCAGTCGATTTATGATTATTAGAAATAAAATTAAAAATAGAGATATGATTTGATAATTTTAAAATTATCTTTTATAATTTAGATATTTTGTAAAATTTAATATGCGATTCAGTGGATTGGTGAAACTAATTTATTACCATGAATAAACAATCCCAATAATTCAAACATGAAAAACTAATTCATTTTACGCTCCTTGAATTTTAAATTCTAGGTCCAGAGAAATCTCAAGATGTACTGATTATTATAATATAAATTTCGATATCCAGAATATATATTTTTTAAAAAAAAATTAGTTGAATTGTCCGGACAAGTCTCTAAATTTCGGAGGCATAATATACCAAATTAAAAAGAGAATTGAATTTAGAAGTGTAAAAGAATATATAATTAAGTAGTCAACTATTAATCTATGCCACTGTATATCTATATTATATTTTCCTTAGTATAATGTTAGATGAATACAAATTGCAGATGATTTGAAAAAAAATAAAAATCTTATACTAAGAATTTCACCTTAATGGAGTTTATAATTGGAGAACATTTGCACCCGAAATTATGATACAACAGCGGTAGGATGATTAATTATTTTCTTAAACATTCATAATTTGATCCTCAATTAGGATGTATTGTATAAAAATTTTTCATCTAAATGGGATGTGAATCCTGGTATGTTGGGTTTCTAGACCGTTATAAGTACTTCCCGATTTACTCTGAAGATTGGTGAAAAATTTCTATGAGACCTGATTGGTGGTGCCATTGAAATATTAGGTTTCTAGATTATTTGTCGTGAGATTTTTTGATTTATTTTAATGGTAGAAATTTTTATGAAATTGAATGATCACCCTAAATTTATCTATTATTTGATCCATATTTTTTTTATATAATTGGAGAATATTTGAGATTCCTGATGACAAATTAAAGCATCTTTTTCCTTAAGTATACTTTGGATGCTTCTATTTTATTCTCAGAAAAAACGTTCTTGACCGGTAACATCTCGATCAATATAAAGGAAGGTAAAGTATCTAGTCATGTTGCTTTTCTTCTATTTTTAACGTTTTCTTTTTCTTTTTATTTATTTATTTATATTCAAAAGAATAAAGATTTAGCATATAGCACAAGGAACGTTAGAAAATCTGGAAAAGCCTTACCATATTATCACTCCTGCTACGTCAATTGCTTTAGTAAAGTTGTATCGGCTAAAATTGAAAGAATTTACATATTTTAATAATAATATAATATTATTTATTTTAATCAAAATTTTTATAATTTTAGTTTTTAGATTTTACACTGAAGATCTCATATTAATCGAACACTTATTTGTTTGATGTCGGATCATGATTCATTAGGTCTTCTCGTCATTTGTCCCAACCGAGTTACTAAAACTTCTAGCAATTAGGATTTTTTGTCTGGTTTTGATTCTCTTAATCACGGTATAGTAGTCCCTTTTTTTTTATTTGAGATTAATATTTCACTCACATAGCTCGATTATACCATAGCTCTTATGCGTAGTCGACGGTTACACCTTTTAATAGTCCAGGCTCTGATATCAATTGTTAATTTGAAGGATATTTTTTATAATAGTATGATATTATCCACTTTAGATTAAGTTCTCATAATTTTATTTTTTAATTTTACCAAAAAAAACTTTCTACCAATGAATATCTTTCCCTTATATATAAGCTCATGATGTTTTATATATATTTTCAATATAAAATTTTGTTTGAAATCTTATAATCCAATACATCTAATAATAAATAAATAAATTGACTATATATATAATTATTAAGACTTAAGTATGGTATATTATTGAAGCTTTTTCTTTTCAATAAGTAACGGGAATGCTAGTTATAATGATGAATTTTGATATATATTTTCTTGATTTATTCTAGTGATGAAGTGAAAAAAATTTATAAAATGGAATCCATCACTTAAGATTAATGGAACCGAAAACTTGACACCCTGTTTGGAAAGGAAGGAAATGGAATTCCTTTGGGAATTAGAATTCAATTCCATCCTTTGGAAGCAATTTTCAGGAAGGAATTGATAAGGAATTAAATTCTAATTCTTTTCAAACCCCTCGAAACAAATCACACCTAAACATCTCTGATTTATGAAAGGAATTCACTTGAACAAATTAAATTACCAAATCGCCCCCTCACAAAACAAATCAAAGTTGCTCCAGCTCCATCCTCGAAAGATAAAATCGTAAAAGTATAACAATTGAATTGAATTCTGTTTTTACAATTCATTCCAAATATGAAAATTGGAATTCAATTCCTGATAGAAATTCCAATTCCTTAAAAGGTTTCCAAACAGGATGTGAATACTTGGCGTCTTCATTTTGATTAGTAAAATATTAAAGCCCAAGACTATCATACAACGATAAGACATCGATGTAATCTTTCAAATATTCTTAACTAGGATATATTATAAAATGGCCCATTTGAAATGTTAAATGGTTGGAGCGCCCATTACATATACTTCATGTAGCTGAGTCATTAAGAGCTCCCGGGACTATAGTATAATGGTAGGACGATTAATCGCTATTTTGCATTCGCAGTTCAATCCCTAATTATGACGTATTTTATAAAAAAAAATCAAATGGAGTACGAATCTTGGGACGTTGAACTTTTAGATTGTCCACTATAAATACTTTCCGATTTATCTTGATAATCGATTAAAAACTTCCATGATCACATCGATCATCCCATATTCTACCTGATCCAACATTACGTAGCTGGGTCATTCAGGCCGAAAGCTTCCATTTCCACTCAGGCATGACTCCTCTACCGACGTCGCATACTCCTGCGAGTTGTCACCATCCTTTCTATGTAAAATACTACGACAATTTACCAAAAGGCGTACCTAAGAATTGGAAATTACCAATTCCGTATCATAGTTTCTATTTTACCAAAGGGCGCATGCCTTTATGTGAACTTCCTTTTATACCCCTCCTTCTAACTGCTGTCTTTCTCATTCTCTCTCTCAGCAACAAATTTCGAGACGGTAGCACGTGACTTATATTTTAAAATAATATATTATGAAATCGACGCTAAAAACGTAAGATAAAAATTAAAAAAATATTTCAGTAAAAACATCACTCATCCAACGTGATTTATAAATATAAATAAATAATTTTTATATTTGATTAATAAAAATTAATATATTAAATAATATTTAATAAATATATTAATATATATAAAAAATTCAAAAAAAAACGTATGCTGCAGAATTCAACATTTAAAAAAACGTAAAAAAATTCAAAAAAAACGAATTCAGAAAAAAAAAACGTAAAAAAAATTCAAAAAAAAACGAATTCAGAAATCAAAAAGAAAACGCAAAAAAAAATTAAAAAAAAACGAATTCAGAAATTAAAAAAAACGTTGCTGCAGAAATTAAAAAAAAAACTGGGCCTGAAATATTTTATTTCAGGCCCACGTTGGGCCTGAAATCTTTTGATTCAGGCCCGACGTGGAATCAAAATTTTTTTTATTTTAAAAATATATTAATATATAAAAAAACCTATCAAAACACTTAATTTCAAATTAAAATGCAGGGTCTGAAGTCACGCTAGGAGGGCCTGAACATAGATGTGATGTCCATCAGTGAATTTTGGTCAAAACCCACTGATATTTCTAAACTACTCCTATTTGATTTGTGATATCTAATATATAGATATTTGGACACCTAAAACATCATCTCCTACCTCTAACCTCTCTATTCATATGAAGTTTTCAGAAATCCAGATATGGGAGGTCCATCAGTGGGTTTTGGTCAAAACTCATTGATATTTCTAAACAACTCCTATTTGATTGGTGATATCTAATATATAGATGTTTGGACACCTAAAACATCATCTCCTACCTCTACCCTCTCTATTCATATGAAGTTTTCAGAAATCCAGATATGGGGGGTCCATCAGTGGGTTTTGGTCAAAACTCACTGATATTTATAAACTACTCCTATTTGATTGGTGATATCTAATATATAGATGTTTGGACACCTAAAACATCATCTCCTACCTCTACCCTCTCTATTCATATGGAATTTTCAGAAATCCAGATATGGGAAGTCCATCAGTGAGTTTTGACCAAAACTCACTGATGGACCTCCCATATCTGGATTTCTGAAAACTCCATATCAATAGAGAGGGTAGAGGTAGGAGATGATGTTTTAGGTGTCCAAACATCTATATATTAGATATCACCAATCAAATAGGAGTAGTTTATAAATATCAGTGAGTTTTGACCAAAACTCACTGATGGACCTCCCATATCTGGATTTCTGAAAACTCCATATCAATAGAGAGGGTAGAGGTAGGAGATGATGTTTTAGGTGTCCAAACATCTATATATTAGATATCACCAATCAAATAGGAGTAGTTTATAAATATCAGTGAGTTTTGACCAAAACTCACTGATGGACCTCCCATATCTGGATTTCTGAAAACTCCATATCAATAGAGAGGGTAGAGGTAGGAGATGATGTTTTAGGTGTCCAAACATCTATATATTAGATATCACCAATCAAATAGGAGTAGTTTATAAATATCAGTGAGTTTTGACCAAAACTCACTGATGGACCTCCCATATCTGGATTTCTGAAAACTCCATATTAATAGAGAGGGTAGAGGTAGGAGATGATGTTTTAGGTGTTCAAACATCTATATATTAGATATCACCAATCAAATAGGAGTAGTTTAGAAATATCAGTGAGTTTTGACCAAAACTCACTGATGGACCTCCCATATCTGGATTTCTGAAAACTCCATATGAATAGAGAGGGTAGAGGTAGGAGATGATGTTTTAGGTGTCCAAACATCTATATATTAGATATCACCAATCAAATAGGAGTAGTTTATAAATATCAGTGAGTTTTGACCAAAACCCACTGATGGACCCCCATATCTGGATTTCTGAAAACTTCATATGAATAGAGAGGGTAGAGGTAGGAGATGATGTTTTAGGTGTCCAAACATCTATATATTAGATATCACCAATCAAATAGGAGTAGTTTAGAAATATCAGTGAGTTTTGACCAAAACCCACTGATGGACCTCCCATATCTGGATTTCTGAAAACTTCATATGAATAGAGAGGTAGAGGTAGGAGATGATGTTTTAGGTGTCCAAACATCTATATATAGATTCATGAGTATACATATCAAATATATCATATTATTTTATAGGAGATGATGTTTTAGGTGTCCAAACATCTATATATTAGATATCACAAATCAAATAGGAGTAGTTTAGAAATATCAGTGGGTTTTGACCAAAATTCACTGATGGACATCACATCTATGTTCAGGCCCTCCTAGCGTGACTTCAGACCCTGCATTTTAATTTGAAATTAAGTGTTTTGATAGGTTTTTTTATATATTAATATATTTTTAAAATAAAAAAATTTTGATTCCACGTCGGACCTGAATCAAAAGATTTTAGGCCCAACGTGGGCCTGAAATATTTTATTTCAGGCCCAGTTTTTTTTTTTAAATTTCTACAGCAACGTTTTTTTTTAATTTCTGAATTCATTTTTTTTTGAATTTTTTTGCGTTTTCTTTTTGATTTCTGAATTCGTTTTTTTTGAAGTTTTTTTTATTCTGAATTCGTTTTTTTTTTAAATTTTTTTACGTTTTTTTTAAATGTTGAATTCTGCAGCATACGTTTTTTTTGAATTTTATATATATATTAATATATTTATTAAATATTATTTAATATATTAATTTTTATTAATCAAATATAAAAATTATTTATTTATATTTTTAAATCACGTTGGATGAGTGATGTTTTTACTGAAATATTTTTTTAATTTTTATCTTACGTTTTTAGCGTCGATTTTATAATATATTATTTTAAAATAAAAGTCACGTGCTACCGTCTCGAAATTTGTTGCTGAGAGAGAGAATGAGAAAGACAGCAGTTAGAAGGAGGGGTATAAAAGGAAGTTCACATAAAGGCATGCGCCCTTTGGTAAAATAGAAACTATGATATGGAATTGGTAATTTCCAATTCTTAGGTACGCCTTTTGGTAAATTGTGATGGGTCAATATAGAAGTCAAGCTATTGATCAAAAGATGGATAATGGAGACTTGCCCATGGTAGGATCCATATTGAAGTCAAGTCTTTGACCAAAAGTCAAACAAAATAGTACATTAAAGGCAACGTAAGGTCAACCTTGATCATGGCTACACTCTCTTAGCTCGACCATCTGACTCCTTCGACTCGGTCACCCGATTCTTTCAGCTTTGCCACCCAACTCTCTCAACCCGATCACTCAACTCTCTCGGCCTGAATCTTTCAGCTCTGCTATTTGACTCCCTCAGCTTTGCCACCCGACTCTCTCGACCTGGTCACCCAGCTCTCTTGGTCTGACTCCCTCAACTCAACCACCCTATTACTCCAGTTTTGTCAATCGATTCTACTAACCCGGCCAATTAATTACACTAGCTCGATTAACCAACCTCCTTCAATTGCATGACTCGACTGTCACAACTTAGTCACCCAGGCTTCTCGGGTCTGTACGCCAGACTCCCGCAGTTCGACATAATCGGATTGCCTTAGAACAAACCCCTTCAACTCAGTCTCCAGGGTTTCTTCAGTCATATCGGACACGGTCGTCCCTCATCCTATATGATATAGGGATCTCTAAGCAAAAATATTCAAAAATCGCAGCGAAAATAAGAGATCCCACGAGCGATATATGCGAAAGAAAACTCATACAAAGTTAATTTATAAATTCCTATCGTATGGTATATCTTTGGCGCGTGCCCTTCGCTTATCCCACTTGTCTGAGGTATGTCGGATCTCTTGCACGTTCAAGTGTCCGTGTCTCTATGCGTATCCACACGAACACAATTTCTCAAGCTTCGGAGAAGAATCACCTTTGTGGTACTAGCCACAAGAGGAAATTCACAAAGTAAGAATGAGAGGGAAAAAGAGATTTGGGCCAAAAATCACCTTTGATCGTTAAGATAGACTTTCAAGAATTTTTGAATCAAAATCTAATTTTAAAAATTATCTTTTAAAATTTCTAAATTCTATTATAAAGTTTTTTTACTTAGTTAATATATTTTTTTTGAAAATTTTTACAAAGTCAAATTGACAAAAAAAAATTTCTAACAAAAAGATATTTTTTACTCAATTTATTTTGAAAAATAAAATTTAAATATATAAATCTAGATAAATTTATTTTCAAATTTTTTTGAATAAAAAAGTATTCTAAATTATGTTTGAAAAACTCGCGAATATTTTTTTCTTTACATAAAATATTTTTAAAAAACTATACTTTTACTTAGAAATTTTTTTTACCCCTTAGATATTCTTGCTAAAATATGAAAGATTTTTAGGTTTTTTTTTGCTAACCTTTTTTTTTTTTTTTGAAGTGGTCAAAGGGGAGAAGTTAGCGGGTTAAGTTAAGGGGAGTTTAAAATTTAATTGTAATATTTTTATGTACTTTATTGCATAATATATTTTATTATTTTAAATAAATAATGTTATTTCTGTGTTTGGTTTATCTTAACTTAATTTGGGTTGATACACAACAAAATGGGAAAATTGTAAGTATCCCAGTCTGATTTTGATGTGATCAACCAAGTCAAGTTAGGTCTTGTGTATTTTTGATACCTTGTGTTTAAGTGTGCAGGAACTTAGAAGCATAAGAAGTTGAGCGTAAAATACGGCGATTGAGAAGGATGGCATAGGAAGGGAGCCGACTGGCTCAGTGCATCTGAGGGATGAGAAGACTGTAGAAGAGCAGACCGGTGAACGAGAAGGGGATGCGCGACATCTGAGAGACGAGATGCCGGGGAGGAAGATGTTAGTGTTAGCCTTACAGCCAATTAAGAGATGATTGTCTAAGGAACATTTTGTATCATATTCTATTTAATAAGGTAAAGTTTGATTATTATATTTATTTGATGATTGTGCCCAATCAATAAGTATAATAATGCCCTTAGGTAGTATGTTCTGGTATACATTATATCAATTGGTTAAATTGATAGTGAGATGATATAGAGAATACTACTTTTACTACTCCTAGTTAAATATTAATATCAAGGATGATATTAATCCGTTGAGACTAGCAGATAAGTCAATTGATGACTTGATTTCACAAGTCATGAATATGAGATATCAAGTTGACACATGGGTATACATTAGAGAATGTGTACTGAATTGACCCGCAATGAGAAAGTTTCATTGATCATTATATAAGTGTCATAAATTTTTTCATGTGACTATTAGTATGAATAGTTCTTAAACTTGAAGTCATTACGATTATCTACATAAAGGCTACGTTTGGTAGGAGGTAATGTAATCCGGTCTGTAATGTAATCAAGTTTGTAATATAATGTAATGTAATCTTGATTACATTGTTATGTTTGGTAATGAGTTGTATGTAATCTTTGATAACCATTACAAGTTGGATTCTTTTGTTTGGTGAGGGGCAATCCATCCTGTAATGTAATCAAGATTGACGACCGTCGCCGGGCGGCCGGTGGCCATTGACCGGCCGGCGAACGCCGGTGACGGCGGCGGTCGCCGGCCGGCGGTGGTCGCCGGCCGGCGGTGGTCGCCGGCCGGCGGTGGTCGCCGGCGGTGGTCGCCGGCGGCCGGCGGTGGTCGCCGGCGGCCGGCGGCGGCGACGGTCGCCGGCGGCCGTCCGGCGGCGATGGTCTCCGGCGGCCGGCCGACGGCGACCAACGACTGTCACCGCCCGACCGACGACTGTCGCCGCCCGACCGACGACTTTACAAGCTGTAATGTAATCCAGATTACGGAGGTTTTGGTTTGTAATCCAGATTACAAATCATCAACCTCTTTTGTAATCGAGATTACATTACATTACAATCTTAAAGTGATCCAAACAAAGGAATCCAACTTGTAATGTAATCTCGATTACATTACAGGGTGGATTACACCCTACCAAACGTAGCCAAAGAGTTGTGCGCTTTGGTATCAACAAACGCCACCCGTAACATGGTGGACTATAAAGGCGATTACTGGGTATACAACAAATTATGCGAAGGGATGTGAGTGATATAGATGAGATCTATCCCTCCCATATAATAGGAGTGATATCTGTGGGCCCCTTAATTGAGTAGGATTACTAAATGCATGGTTATGCTCAAATGAGTCAATATAAAATATTAAGCTTATTTGCTTGAGTGAGTATACTTGGGGATCAAGAAACACAAAGATTGATTAGAGGATAACATGGTCTATGCCTTATTAATCAATTTAGATATCGAAGATAGAAGGTCAAAGTCATATATTATAATAGTCATGGAAAGGTTATGTCGGATTTCGATATTCTTGTCACTTGGGTAGCAATGATGAATTGTTAGATGTCGCTCATTGTTTATGTATCTAAAGTGGTTTAGATACACTACCAACATTATGAGAACCTATTGGGTCACACATAAAGGAGACGATGTCTCGGAGATAAATTGAATTTAGTTCGACTAAATTATGATCCAAAATTGGATTAATTAAGTTAGACTCAATGAATCCAATTGAGTTAAGTGATTGAGTTTAATCCAAATTAGATTCTTTTAGATTAGACTTAATCACTTGAGAATGATAATATTCATTAAAAGGTAATGAATATCATTATTAGAGGAAGAAAAGATTAAAAAAAACTAAATTGAGTTATTTTCTTCATTGGATGAAGAGAAAGATGAATAAACCAAATTAAATATTAACATATTTTGGTATTCATTAAGTTTTATTAGCATTTACACAAATTACACTAGGTACATCTTCATTTGGATGACTATAAAAGGGTCTTTTGTGATAAGAGAAGTGTTCATCATCTCTCTTCTTCCTCTTCCTCCCTCCTTGGCCGAAACTCCTTTGTGGAGGTTCTTTTACTTTGTGAACCATCCCAAGTTGCAAGCATAACTAAGGTGGTTCTTCTCCAAGGCGTAGATCGTGTTCGTGTGGATACTACTAGATGCACAGACACTTGAACGAGCAAGAGATCCGGCGAACCGAGGATGAGCGAGATAACTAAAGGGCATGCAATAAAGGTATAATTCTTAGTTAGTTAGATTCAACTTTGTACGTGTTTTTTTTCACATGGATAGCTTGAAGGGATCTCAATTTTTCGCTGCGTTTTAAGTGTTTTTCGCCAAGAGATCCCTACAGAAGACTGCTCGAGGTAAAGGTTGAAAGTTGAATTCGGATGAGCTCAACTTCGAATGATCAGAAATCACCTAGGAGCATTAGAATATTAGTCAACCAAAGATTGACCAGAACCATGCGAACCAGGTGCCCGAGTGGACTCGGGTGCCCAACAATATAGGCGCCCGAGTATACTTGGGTGCCCGACCATATAGTTGCCCAATAGCAACTCGGGCGCCCGAGAATAAATTTCAATCGTTTAACGGTTGTTATGATGTGAATAAATTTTGACCCAATTAACGCGCCCCGTGTTACACTCGAGTGCCCGTGAAATACCACGTCAGTATCTTGATAAGTTTGTCCAGGGGCTATAAATAGGTCCTTGAAATCAAAGTGAAAGACAATAACTGTGTAATCGCTTTCTTATTCTGTTATATGTTTTCCATTTTCCAAAGATTGTAAGAGGTTTCTCCATCCATAACGAAAGAAACATTTTTAGTGTTATTTTTTACTATCTTAGACTAACAATCATCTTAGTTGCAACCAAATAAATTATAATATCTTTTCTTTTAGCTAGAATTGTTTATGTTTTGAATTGTTTTTATTAATTATTTAACTAATTAATTATCTTTATTAACAAAAATAAAAAATCTAATTTTATTTTAGAGTTATTTATTTTTTCTACGCCGGCCTGCACTTATCCTAACATGAAGTATATCTCAAGAGATAAGCAAAAAGTCGGTAATTTGAATTGAAACCATTAGATTAATTTGATTGTCAAATAATATAAATGAATTAGACTGAAATTTTATCTAGCCATTTAAAATCGAGCATGAATCGATCAGTTGCAGATATAAGCGGGCCGGGGCCCACTCGATTAGCCCATGGATTGAGTTTTTTTTATAAAAAACTCAGGCTTTCAAACCCGGTCCCGTTGAACGACAGATTTTGGACGGGCCGGGCCGGGCCGGACCGGACAAACCGCCGGCGCCTCGTCCCCTCTCTTTCTCACTGCCAACTAGCAATCGGTCACTGCTTGCGCTGGTGGCGGAGAGGGCGGTGGCGAGATGCGGCGAGAGATGTCGAAGATGACGCTGGGGGATGATGGGGAAGATCGCTGTAAAGGTCTTCGGCGCACGCCAGGAGATCGATCTCCGCCGGACACCCTTCTTTGCCGGTCGATCACGCACATCCGCCAGCTGATGCGGCAGTTGCTTCTTCAACCTCAGATCGCAAACCTCTCCTTTCGTTCGTTGAAATGGGGGATTTCGACCTTCTTGCCTCCGACGGCAATATCTCGCAGCCCGGCGTAGTAGTAGGCGGTTAAGCGAAAGCCCTAGCCGGCGCCAGTTGCCGAAATGGGGGATTTTGACCTTCTTGCGCCTTTTTAGGCACGACGGAGCCCCCACCGGAGGCGGATTCGGGCCAAGATGGGAGGGGAGGGAGGAGGCATCCCGGCCAATTCCGGCGATGCCTCCGTCAGGTCGGCGCTCGCCGAAAACAGAGAATCCTCGATTTCTTTATGATGTAAAAATAGTAGTACAGCTACAGCAATGCGATGGATCCAAAAGAAGCAAAAGAGCGTCAGCCTTGCTGCTTCTGCTCCGCCAAGGCCGCCGCCGTCCTCGCCTCCTTGACCTTTCTGTTTGGCATCGCCTCTCTCAGCATGGACAAGACGTCCCTCATCGACGGCCGGTCCTTGGGGTTCTTGCTCGTGCAGAGCAAGGCTATGCGCAAGACCAGCATCATCTCCTCGCTCACCTGCTTGCACCCGGCCGCCGCCGCCTGGTCCAGCACCTCCCACGCCCCGCCTTCCTCCGCCTTCGCCATCCTCGCCCGCACCCACTCCACGATGCTGTTCCCCTCCCCGAACTCCGCCTCCACGGACCTCCTCCCGCTCACCATCTCCATCAGCACCACGCCGTAGCTGTAGATGTCGCTCTTCTCGTCGACCTGCAGCGTGTACGCGTACTCTGCGCACGCGGAGAAGCGAAGGCGAATGAATGGAGCAGACAAATCGTCGAACATTTGGTGTGCGTGATGCGCGGTTGATTACTCACCGGGAGCAATGTAGCCGCAGGAGCCGGCGATGACCGACATGGACTGGTTGGCCGTCCGGATGCGCTTGGCCACGCCGAAGTCCGCCACCCGAGCCTCCATCTGCGCGTCCAACAAAATGTTGCTCGGCTTCAAATCGCGGTGCACGATCACTGGGTCGCAATCGTGGTGGAGGTAGCAGATCCCCTGCGCGATCCCCACCGCGATCTGGTGCCGCATCGCCCAATCCATGCTCGGCCGGCAGCTGCCTCCCTTTTCTGAGCCGCTCCGGCTGCGCAGCAGATCCTCGAGGCTTCCGTTGGGCATGTACTCGTAGAGGAGCAGAGTCGTCTCGCCGTTGGCGCAGCAGCCCAACAGCCGGACGATGTTGCGGTGCCTCACCGATCCCAGCACCTCCACCTCCGCCACCGTGCCTCCTTTCCTCCTCTTCTGCCGCCCGACGCCCTCCTTTTGTGGGCTCCACAGTTTCTTCACCGCTATCGTCTCGCCGTCCGGCATCTTTGCGCGGTACACGATCCCCGTCGATCCCATCCCGATGATCTGGTCGCTCGACGACACGCATCTTTCTACGTCCTCCGCCGTGAAGTTTAGGCGCTGGAATGCGGTCATTCGCCACCGCGCAGGTCCACCCAGCTCCTCCTCCTCTTCCATCTCTTCTTTTTGTTGCGTCCACCGAGTTCCCAGTATCAGAACCACCAGCCCAGCCGCAACTGCCGCGGCGGCAATCCACACAATCGTTGCTCCAGCGGAGCCCCGCGCTTTTTGCTGCGTGTCCACGGCAGCGGCGGCGCCTCCTGGGATCTCGCACGGCCTCCCCACGAGCGCACCGCAGAGGCCGGCGTTTCCGGCGAACGCAGAGGAATGAAAGTTCTTGAGAACATTGCTGGCGGAAGGGACCGGGCCAGTGAGGCGGTTGAAGGAGACGTTGAAGTTTTCCATGGTCCTGCAGTTGTCGAACTCGGGTGGAATGGTGCCGCTGAGCTCGTTCCAGGAGAGATCAATCTCAGCAATCGAAGGGAGCTCCGCTAGCTCCGGCGGGATGCTCCCTGTGATTCTGTTTCGGTCTAGCTTCAGATTTAGCAACCTCTGGCAGCGGCCGATGGTGGCGGGGATGCTCCCTTTAAGCTCATTGTTCTCCAATTCGATCTTGTAGATATTCCTGCAGCCAGAATCGAAGCTCGGAATCTCCCCGATCAGACCGCAGCTGCCGGCGGCGAAGATTTGAATACTCGGCGCTCGCCAAATGCTCGCCGGCAGTGGCGCCAGGAGAGGATTCTTCGAGACGTTCAAGAATTCCAACCTCGGGGCGTGCCCGAGGTCCTCTGGTACGCCGCCGGAGAGGCTATTGCTGCTTAGGTCCATATAAGTCAGGTTAGGCAACGAGCCGAAGCCCGCCGGAATGGACCCAACCAGGCGATTCCTCTCGACGCGGACGCGCCACAGCGAGGAGCAATTCGCGAGCTCCGGCGGAATTTCTGAGTCGAACGAGTTGGAGAAGAGGATGAGGCGATTGAGTTTGTTCCCGAGGCAGAGAGCCCGTGGGATCGGACCGGTGAGAGAATTGGAGGACACGTCGAGCTTCTGCAACCTACCACCAGCACCAAGTTCCGGCGGAAGCTTTCCGGTGAGTGAGTTGTTCCAGAGGTTGAGCACTTCTAGATTCGGCAGAGCTCCGATTCCGGAAGGGATCTCGCCGGAGAGCTCGTTGCTCATGAGGCTGAGTTGAGTGAGGTTCAGTAAAGCGGAGAAGCCAGTAGGAATTCGACCGTGGAGGAGATTATCGGAGAGATCGAGAACTTTGAGAGCTCTCATACCGGAAAAACTCTCTGGAATTCCGCCGGAAATCCTGTTCTTGAAGAGGAAAACCGACTCGAGCAGAGTAAGGTTGCCGAGCTCCCAAGCCAGAACGCCGGTGATGTTCGCCGACGAGATGTCGAGGTAAGTAAGACTAGCCAACCTTCCGAACTCCGGTGGGACGCTGCCGATGTAGGAGTTATACCCAATCTCCATGTGCTCGAGCAGCGTCAAGGAGCCGAGCTCGCTCGGCAGCCGGCCACCGAGGAGATTTCCTGCAAGGTGAAGAAACCGCAGCCGCGGCAAGCTGCCGAGCTCCGGAGGAATGCGGCCCTCGAAGAAGCTCCCGCCGAGATTGAGGTGCTCCAATCGTCGGAGCCTCGTCAGGCCGTGGGGCACCGGACCAGCGAAGCTGTTGCTGTAGGCGTCGAGGACGGAGAGACAGCGGAGCCTGGCGACGCCCGGCGGGAAGGTGGAGTTGAAGTCGTTGTGGCTGATGTCGAGGGTGCGGAGGCGAGTGAGGTCGAACAGAAAGTCCGGGAGCGGGCCGGCGAAGGCATTCCCACTGAGGTTGAGGTGCTCGAGCGAAGAACAGAGCAGGCGGAGCTCGGGCGCGATGCCGCCGGAGAGATTCTTCCGGGAGAGGTCGAGGGCAGTGACCTCACCAGTAACATCGTCGCACGTGACAGCCGGCCAAGAACACCACGGCCGTGGGTCATCCGTCAGGTTACCATCCGCCGCCCATTTTCGAAGGTTGGAGGAGGGATCAACGAGGGAGGAGCGCAGGGAAAGCAGAGCTATCACAGGGACCGGCGGCGCCGACGCAGAGCCGGCGAGGACAAAGCAATAACAGAGAGTGGTGAGCAACAACAGCATGTTGATTTCCGGCGAGGACGATGAAAACGAGAAGGGATAGGAGAGCACGGCGGCGGCCGCTTCCCTTTTTGAGGAGGTGGGATGGTGGGGGGAGGGGGAGCAGGGCCTGCGTCGCCGCCATGATTAGGTCGCCGGGCGACCTGAGCAGCTCCGAATTGGTGCATGCCGATCGATGCTCTCAATTATTCCTCTCCTCCTCCCTCTCTCTTTCTTTTTGTTCTTCTTTTGTTGCTTTAGTTAGAGCCATGCTCTGTCTCTTTCGCTTTTGTCTTTGGCACTGCTTCCTTTTGTCAGCCATGGCCAAGGCCAAGGCCATTGGCCATTGGCCATGGATGGAGGAGGGGGAGAGCAATCGAGTTGTGCGTGCATGCTTTTTGATGGTGGAGCTGCAAACTGATCATTCCCTTTTGCATCCAAAGAAAGTTGTGTCATTAGTTTACTTCTTTGTGTTTTTAACTATAAAAATGATAAACAACGTGAATTTTCAACATAAAATCCAACGTGAATAATATAACACCCCAATTACAGCGATCCTCGACGGATTCATCGTGCCCCCAGGTTATAGTTTTGTTCGGGGTGGCGACCGGAGGCCTTCGTCGGTGTCCAAGTGACAATCGGACGTATACACGAAAAGTGTCACGTCATTCACGTTGAGTTTCACGTTATAATTTCACACTCTCTATCATAGCTCAAATAATTCTCAATTTTACTGTCCAACCTATTCGGAAGACGATCAATTCAGTCCTATACAAATTTCTCGATCAATTCCTAAGGGTAAATCACAAAAATGCTATTGCAAATCGCAAGTAGCTAATTCTCATGGTCTTCGTCGTCTCTGTAATATCATCCAATGCTGAATTAATATTTCGCTCGCGAAGGCAAATTCGTGTTTTTTCCGTCCATACTGGCAAAAGGCGATTCGCTCGCCCCCAACGCCTCTGTCAATTCGTCCTAGAGCTAACACGAAGGAGGTAAATCACGGGGGTTACTAGTCCGGATGTTGTGGCTAGTGCGTGAGGAGGACGGACACATTGACTTTGTCAAATTTTGATTCCCAGACTTCATGCTGGCAACACTCATGCACTAACCATCAGTTCATTCTGTAAGGAATATTTTTTTCATCCTAGGTACTTCATCACATGGCCGCCCAACTTAAATTTTTTTTACTAAATTCAGTACTAGTATATGTCCTAGTAGAGAATTGAATTGTGATAGTCACTTTTATCTCTGTTATACCTTAATATGGATGAGGGGGGGAAAACGTAAGATTAAAAGAAGATGATGGATTCAAAAACTTATTCATGATTTTTTCCCTCCATTTTTCTCATCTATTTGAATGGGAATTTGGTGTAATAATAAAATAGTTTCTTACAATACAAAATAAAATTATGTATAATATACTATAACCCACAATCTCACGAGCTCACAAATTGGTAGTGCTAGTCACGACCTTGACCTAACTAAAAGATCAGGCTGAGGTCGCGGTGGTGTGCGGTGAGCTTGCGGGGATCTCACGAGCTCACATATTGGCCTAACCTATCTGCAAATTATGGCCTTGCTCAATCACAAACTCGTGGCTAGGCCACTACACGCAGCGAACTCATCGCGATCTAACAGATTGGCCGCTACCGGGTTGCGAGTCGCGGCCGCAGGTCTAACTGCAAGCTTGCTCTGTGTTAGTATGATGAACTGAAGCTTAAGTTCAAATGCGTCTTTCTTTTGCTAGTTACACAAGGATTCCAAAGCCTGGAGGTCTCCCCTTTGGTGTGACAGCTACATTGTCAGTTTGAACTGATCCAACTGGTTTTGTTTATTTTATTTGGTAAATGCTTGCTTTCCACTAAAGTCTTCTGGGCCACACCGTATTTGATTTCTTCGGCACGCCGAGCATGACATGATAACAGCATGCACACTTTATGTAAATTCAATCATAAATAATTATGTCCATTAAAATAAATATTATCATCAATAAATCTGAAATTAATTAAAAAGATAAGATAATATCGAATCTCGAATAATCAATTAATAATTTTGAACTTCGAATGATTAATTCGATCTTATAAAAATTTTTCATTGACTGTCAGAGTAAATTAAAAAGGCATGTTACACATCATTTGGATGAAATTTTTTATAAAATATATCATAATTTAGAATCGAATCATAAATATATGAATAGCTCTGGAAGTTTCGTCAGATACTCTAAAAGGGTGGGATGATTTTACTTTTTACTGTCAATAATAAATAATTAAATTGGTTGTATAATCTCCTTGTTTAAAAGATAGGACAAAATATATCTCATTATTTCTCTATTTATTTTTTAATGATATTGAATTTTTAGATAAATGATGTTATCTTTTACTTTAAGAATAATAAATAATTAAACATAAAGTTTTTGATATAATAGATAAACTACTTTCATTCTAATTCATCTCACGGATAGATTCAAAATACAACTTACGAATACTAAAAAATCAATCTTTAAAATATTTATCCATGATGTTGATCAATACTGCTCCCCTATCCTATTTATAGAGGTATGCTCTCAAACCCTAATGAGTTTTCGGGTATCGAATTTCGAGATCTACTAGGCTGAAAGCCTTTTAGTTGTTCCTTTGAATGTTTTATCATTTACCATCGCACTACACCCGAAAAGGCAAACACATAACTACTTAGGCTTGTGCCTAGACATACTTTGATGGAATTCATACTTTGAGAAGAGCCCTCATTCTAGTATTGTTGCAAGTCTCTCCATGTTTTTGATTTTTAGATGCACATTGCAAGAAGAGTGTGCAAGGCAAACTTAACGAAACCGAGTCAATATATGCGCTTAGATGAGCAGAATTCAGTATGGTAAACACCGACGAGATCATACTTCCCCGAGACTTCAGTGATGCGCACATTCTCGGAGGCAGCAAGAGCAATTCTAATTAGGGATGATAATGGAGCAGCTGAACTGTGGGAATTGAATAACTATTGTTCGTCCAGAATGCTCATCCGTTGTGCCGAATCATAAGATACACTCAGTGATTTGCGATGAAAGCTTTCACCGAATACTTGAACATAATAGTCATCCGTCATTCCTTCAGTGTTGCTCTAAATGTCCGGATCGCCACCAGAGCTAGCCGAGTCATCATTGCTTCCATCGCTATCGCTGCTGCTGCTTCCGCTCCCGCTGCTGCTTCCGCTCCCGCTACTTCCGTCGCTGCTGCTGGAGCTCTCTGTCTCCTGCTGCTGCTGCTGCCCATCCGCTGCATTAGCCTGAGCTCGTAGAGCTTCAGCAGCATTTAGCCCTTCGTCTGCCTCATCACTTACATCAACATCGGCGATCTCATCATCTGTATCGTTTTGATTTTTGATATTTATGTCGAATCCTCCTTGCTCATCCTGCCCAAAAACTTCAATGTTTGGCGTTCCTCCATCATCTTCACCAAAAATATCAAAGTTCTCTAATTCGGACGATTTCCTATCGGGAGAAGTAGGCGACGGATTAACCGGAACCGATTCATTAACAGCACTCTTTTCCCTGGGTCTGGAACCTGTAAGGAGAAAAATGCCTCATAAGATTTGGATGGAATGTGATCTACTTCTATGTTTCGCCGAGAAGTAAAATCTAAGTCATGGCTTTGTAAAAAGAAGTAACACGAAAAGGCTTTATGTGCGAAAACCAGTCTTTCGACAAGCTGCAAGCAAGAGGCAAAAAGAAAAAGAAAATCAAATATGTTTCATGAATGATAACGAAGCGTCGAAAGGAAATCAGAAGTGTTTCAGTCAATTGGGGCGAGTCTAGAGAGTCTCATGATAGTATTTATAGTTCAAAATAGATAGATTTCACAGGAGATAATACCTTGACTTTCCGGAACACCTATATCAATTCGTTCGACCTCAACCTGCTCAACAGTCATATGTAGAAATAAGCAAAGACAGTTTAAGTAAATAATATAGAAACTAAAAAACAAAAACTTTTAGTTGAGTACTACTATCAGATATTAAATTGCTTGAAGAAACTAACATACAGTAACCAATGATAAATAATGTCAGTATGGGAGCAATAATAGATGGAAGGTGTCCTAATTAGAGGAAACAATTAAATAGGATGCTTTGCATCTCGACAAAATGCAAAGTTCATATAAACCTTGAACAATGCAATCCGCTAGGATATCTTGTGTGTAAAGAAAGAAAAAAATTAATCCCAAATAAAGTGGTATCAAAAATCAAGTACCAAAAATTGTATCTTGTCAATATCAAGATGCCATGTTATGTTGGATACATTCCCATCGGTTATTGAAGATGCATCAAATGACAGTCAACAAGAAACATCACAGTTATTAAACTGAGACCAAATAGATGGCACATTCACCTTCATTGCAGGTCCACATATGTGATGCTTTAGCTTATCAAGAATGATAAAATCAAACTTCTTGGAAACTATATTAAGATTCGAATTATTGGACATACTGAGTCATTAAATAACTGAAAAGCAAATTGTGTGGTTTTTACTCCATGAAAACTCTCGACCACGCATCTCAATAGGACCTCACCTAGGTTTACCTATTTCTTATCTTTCTTTTTTTCTTAGAAAAAGAAAAACACGGCACAGTTCTTTTGAGTATGGTGAAAAGGTATTGTTGTCCCATAAACTGAATAGACTACATTCATTAAAATGAATCTTGAATGGCATTCATGAGGTAATTCCATTTCAATAGCAAGCTTCTATTTTCGTGATCACGGAGCTCCTATGTTAAAAGAGCTAAGGCCTAAGAGGGGCTACTTCAGGCCTGCAAGAGCTTGAGACAAAAGAAAACAGGTTTCATCTAATCGCTCCCCTCTGACCATCTTTACCCAGCTCTTGTGAAGATGCATAGTTTAGAAGGAAGAAACTGTAATATAATTGTTCATTCCTTCAATGGGAGATACTCCAATATACAGCAAAGAGCTAGTAAAGTATTGGTATAAACAAGAAATGGTTAATTGTAGATTTGGAGCAAGTAACAGTTTATATCTATATACCATTCCTGCATTAGATACACTTGTTTAAAGAATTAAGACTAAGGGAATATGGGCATTTCAGAAGTTCATATAGGTCTAAGATATAAAATGGAACAAAATGAACTTTAATATTTCTCAAATCTAAATTTAAATGCAAATGCCACCGTTAAATTTGACGACAAGCAAAGCAAAACTAACTCCACCTATAACTAATGCTACCATAGAATTTCAAATCAACAGAACTGATGAGAATGTTTCTTGCACTAAATTATGTCCTAGACTCCTAGTCCAAACAAGGAACTGCAGAAAATATAGAAATTGATAATTGAATTTGCAGGTTTCAGCAGTTACAAATGTAACCATTACTTACGTGAATTGGATGCACTACTGTTTTATTTGGCACTTGCATTTTTGCCATCCTTCCAGCTGGAGGAGAACGAGACTCTGAGGCTGTTCCAGATGAGGGTGCAGATGAAATATTAACTGCTGAAGCATGGTCACCAGGCAATCGCACATGCCTCAACCTCTTAACTGCACGGTGCAACCGTTCCAACCTAAATGTCTCTCCATCAAAAAACAGAACTCCATCATTGTCTTTGTAATCCTCACTGCTTCCCTCAAATGAAACATTTTGTTTTCCCGGCTGATTATTACGGAACTCTACAGTTATTCTGTTCTCCTTATTTTTATGCAATGATCCAGGTTGGCTCTTGTCAATTGATGCAGGCTTAAATTCATCTAACAATTGCAGATAGAAATATGATTTCAGTACTAATGCTTGATTATATATATGGTACAAGCAAGTAACAAAAAAATATTTGCATACTAAATCATAGTGGCGAAGTAAAATACAAAATACCACGTTGAAAACAAACCTTCAATAGCTAAAGCAAGATTATGAGTAAAAGAAGAAAAGTTGTTGAATGCATATATAGAACATGATGTAGAAGCATCTCTATTTGGTCAATGTGGTCCTCCTACATCCTTGCTCTCTCTTTGCTCAAACGTTAAATCGCTGATGTTTAAAAAGGTTGTGCAAGGCTTCGGGTTAGGTTATCAATTAGGCTTAAGGTCTTGCATATGAAAACAATGGAAAGTGACAAGGGAACCAAGAGAAATGAAACTTTGAAAGGCACTTTAAATTAGGATTATTGTCATATCCAAAAAGAGATCTCTTTTCCAACTAGAATTATTACAAAATTATCTACTAAATCAAACCCAAATATCTCACCAAAAGTTGGGCTGGAATCTTTTCTTTTTATACCATGTGAAGACTTGGCAGGCATCTCGACTTCCAATCATCATGTCATCTCAGTGGAATCCTTTCTTTTTTAGAAACTATTATCAATACTTGGTCAAAACATGTAAAGCCTCAAAGAATGATTGTTAAGATAAATCCCATCGAATTTTTTATTTTCTAGCAGTTGATAATGTGTTCTATTTTTACCCTCTTTTCTGCACATTCAAAACATTGGTTGGGTGGTTTTACAAGGTAGAGTGCAATAAAGAAATTCCTCAAATTTACATAGTTGGCAGATCTGAACGAATTGTGATCATATTGAAATCCTTATGCATCCATTGATAAATCGACAATTAACTATGTTGGGCAAAGAAAACTATTTTCTCTTTCTACCAGGGATTCTCCTTAAAAAACGTATTCATTTCAGATTCTCCTCGTTACTTCATCCAATGTGATTCGCCAATTCAAAGATTTGTTCTTACCTAGATTTGTGCAATATGTAAGGAATGCAACTCACATATTCATCGACTAACAACTAACTTATCCATCCCACACCAATAAACAGTGTCACATGCTTGGTGCTTTACCTTATCTTCTCCACTACATTCTCTTTATTTTTTTGTCAATATTGTGCATGCTCTCATTTATTTTGTGTGCCTCTCCTAATAAACAATCTGGCATAGGCACCTTCCAGTTTCATTCAGAAAAGAAAAAGACTTCTATTTCCTGTATCTCTGTTCCCATGCATTAGTTTTAGGGATCTCTACCTAATCTACACATAAATATGTAGTCAGGTCCAAATTGAGCACAATAAATCATAAAAAAAAAAATCTACAGGTGAGATTCCAAATTGATTCGTGTACAAGAGGCAACATCCCTCAAGAAACGAAATAAAAATAATGCAAGAAAGGATGAGAAAATTTGGAACCATATTAATTTAACTCACATCGAAGTGTGCAAAACTTGGTTGATGAATTGTCTTGGAGGGAGGAACCTAGTCGTAGGTCATACCACATATCAGGTTGTGGAGCAGAAGCAGGCTCGCCATCATTGTTCAACATCTTGTGGAAATGTCTTGGAAGTAGTAACCTAGCCTTACGATGTACTAGCGACAAGTCTTCCTTTGATAACAAGCAAGCAAAGGGAATTTGCACCGGAAGTGATGCACAGTCCCTATGGAAGAATACTCAAAATTTAATAGAATAAATATTTGAAAGAAAGCTTGAAAGTGTGACATAAGGAACATGCTAAATTGACTCGACATACACTAATTGCTAAACTATATTGCGAAAACTAATATTAAATGAGAATGCACAAAATTATAAGGCAGAATTAAATTTAGAAATGTTTTTAGTTTTATCGAAATTCACATGCATAAAAAGAAAGGAACCTTGTGGCAACACATCATGTATCCATAGTTAAAATGAAAAGACAAGTTTGCTATAGCTTTGGTTTACATGTTTAAACTTATTCATGGGGATTACTATAGCTTTGGCATGCAGGCATATGATGAAGGGAAATCTCAAATATCTTCTTTTGAGCCCTTGACCTTATAGTCTTAGGAAAACACGTAGATGTATTGAGAAGACATGACTTCCTAGGCCAATAGGTTTCCCATATTTTATATGAGGTTGTTATGTACTGCAACTTGCAAGGTGTAGGTTTATGATCACAGAAGCACTATTCATTGTTCATGCGTGGAGTTAAGCAATAGAGTTTTTAGTGACCATCAAAATAACTGTAGAGGGATATTTGCTCAGAGCAATAAAAAAAACTTCTTTTGATAATGATAGATTTTCAAATGCCTACATCTCCATTCATAGAGTGATTTGTTGAAACTAGTTAAAACACAAGGGAAGGAAGATATAAGCATGAAACCTTTGTCTGCGAGTTTATGCGAGATTGTGCATTTACTAGGACTAGACAAGGAAAAGCACAGGGAAAGCAAGAGGAGGATATTTACATTCCTGCCATTGCAATTTCTTAAGAGACTTGTGTGATTCTAAAATTTTGTATATCTTTTAGAAAACAGTCCATTCCAAAAGTTTAATAGAACTAATTTCTCAACAGCACCCAAAATTTAGCAACATAAAATTGTGGAAGTTTTGCTGCACAAAGAAAAACTGTAAAAGACTCAAAGTGTTTTCCCCCATTTTTCAAAAAAAGAGCCAAGGGTACAAGTTTATTAAGCCATTTGTTTCAGATCTCTTCTTGATAAGCACTCGGAAGAAGATTTCCAGATATCCTACGACAATTCTCATGAAATCCTATTGATCTAAAGAACTGAATGAACAATCAATTAATTATGCAAAATACAATAATAGAACCATAGGAATTTTTTAAATACTAGTATATTTCACCTGCTAGATTTCCCAGAGTCCAAAAAAAAATTATCAAGTTCAACCAATTACCAACATGTTATAGACATGTGTGTAAATAAGATTTCCAAGTACCAAGAACTCTGGAGAGTTTTGTTAACCATTTAGAAATTTCATTAGATCTTCAAAACACATGCAAACTTTTGTATTAGCTGATGCAGAAGGATCAATGACCTAAGAGAAATATCCTAATCAGAATTGTGAAAAAACAAAGAGGAGCTTTGAATTATTGGAACATGATCTTGTTTCTAGCCATATACATTATGGAGGAGTAGATTAGGTGGTAGCATGAATGTTAGAAGATGGCTAAATTTTATCGAACTAATAAAAACTCCACATTCTATTAAGTAACTAGATTAATACTATATAACGTAGTTACGTAGATGACAAACTTTTGACATTCATGCATACACCTGTATTCAGGTATCAAAATTATTTAATTGATCTTAAAGTGGGATTAAAAAAAACATCTTTAACACAGTGCCAATGATTATAGAAAAGAGGAATTTTTGTGACAATTTCATCAGAAAAAAACATCAAATAATCAATATTTCAAGGATGCGAGGCGATATATCTCAAAGTAGAAATATCATGTTAACTCCAAAGACTGTCAAGCTTAAATCGATATGAATCATCCAACTCAAACCTGAATGACTCCCAATTTATCGCAGGAGCTGGCTGCTGGGATCAGGAGAAGATCACGATCTCGCCATAGAGTCAAAACTAGCCGATTGTGGGTCGCGCCATCTGCAAGCGGGAGAGCAGGAGAGAGCGTGGTGGCGCTGGTAGGACGGTCAATTTACGATCGAGTGCGGTACGATCGAGAAAGGAAAGCGGATTGGGGCGGCGGCTACGAGCGATGGCGGAGGGAAGAGGAGGGAGGAATTTATTTACTCCCAAATAATGATTATTTTGCAAAACAATCCTAATTTTTTATTGTTTTTGCAAATCGGGTTAAGATCATTGTAGTTTTTTTTTTAAAAAAAAAACTTACAATTTTAGTAAATCTATACGAATATTTTTAATTTTAAGTAAAATATTTTATCAAAAAAAATTCCTTTGATCACCTCAGACTTGCTCATCGGTAGAAACCCAATAATTATATAGGTCTCCATGGATAAATTTTTTTTTATCGTGTACAAAGAAATTTTATATTTTATCATTTTTTAAAAAATCAATAAACTAAGTGGATATGTAAAAGATATTATTTGTTTTCCATCACTTAAATATGTATAAAAAAATATTGTGACATTTCATTTCGTATAGAACGTGCCAGTCGATTATTTTGAGAACTTTTGCTTATTTAAAAGTAATTTTTATAGTGATTATTTTGAAGTTAGTAAGAAGCTAAAGTATGGAGCATTTAGAAATAGAAGTCAAAAGCTGATACAAAATAAAGTTGGAGTATTTGATGAATAATTACTTCTAGACTTAATTTTTAAGTAAATGATAATAATATCTTTAAATTATATAAATTAATCTTTTTAATTATTTAAAAATTATTTTGATACACCATGTTTTATATATTTATAATTATATTTTTAATAGTATATCAAAATTAATTTTTTTAATAATATGTATGTTAAAAAATATAAAAATATAAAAAAGACAAAATTTATATAAATACATAAAAATATGTATAAAATTTTTTGAAAATATAAATTATATAAAAATCTATTTTATAAAAAAAAAAGTGGGATGACAATGATGTAAAATGATAAATTTATTAAGGGTATAAATGTCAACTTTTAATTCTAGATCATAAACCAAAAAAACGAAAGCAAGAAAAAATATAAAATTCTTGCTTTTATCTTTTCAATAAAAGTTACAAAAGTTGAAACAAAATTTAACATTCACAAATACTCAAAAGTGCTTTCATATAGCTAAAATCTAAAAAACACTTAGCAGAATTTCTCCCAAACACTCTCTTAGCATTTGGCTTAACATCAAATCAACAACCTCCTTCACGTTGCCTTGCCTACTCCTCAACCTTTGTACTTCGATGTAGGTCGGATAGATCCGATCGGATCATCATCCTATCATAACTTTGTATGCTCGGTTGATGCCCTTCACAACAACAAAGATTTGTTAAGTCTCAACCTTCTCTACACGAGTGACTATAGCAGTTCTGAAGCGATAAGTGATCTAGGTAAAGCAGGCTCTCTCTCTCTCTCTCTCACACCAACCTCTACAGTCCCTAATGCAAAACCAACTCCAACGAGGCTGCTCACTTGGAGAGCGACGTCAAGGTAACAACCAAACAATGCTAGTGGTATGGATGAACAATTGTCTTCCATAGCGCAACGACCCACTCGTGTGGTTGGCAAGTGGGCGGCCAGGGGCGTAGCTAGAAAGTCTATTGCCCCTGGGTTGAAGAACAACTTGATAGAAATGGGGCCACGAACTAGAGTTTTAGGTAACAAGTTGGTTCACGTTTTACATCCCAAGTTCGATATCAAAATGAATCTTATGGTGTGAGAAACAATAACCCTCAATCAATTTTGAGATTGCATGGTTACACCAATGGAGTGCGATATTTTCTAACAAGAAATTGTCGTGAGTTTTAATTATGACAAAAAAGAAAAAACCAATAGGTTATTTTAGCTTTCTATATTTTATTGGGCTAAAAAAAGGTAATGGACTAAACAATTATAATAAGCTAAAGAACTAAATAATTTACTTGGGCTTAATTCAATAAAAAAAATAAAATCTAATATATGCTACTAATTAAAAAAAAATAAGTCTGGGTTAGAACCCACCCCAACCTTTGGAGTGGGGTCCGTCCTTGAGGGAGGTGCCTCACTCGTATAATCATCCACATAATCCATTCAGGGTTAGAGCGGCGGTCTACGTAGACGTCTCACTTCTATGGTCATCTGTGTCTTCCTTTTATCAAGCGGTTCACACTCTCGCACATGCTAGGCTTTCTTCTTCTAGCCTAGTATTAACTTGACCATTGGAGGGGTCACCTCGCTTGATCCTGTCGCCGAGCGTAGTGGAGCCGCAACCGGATGACGGTGTAGCGATGAATGACGTAGATGCCGACGGGACATCCTCGCGCAGAATGACAGCGTCGTGGGGGGTGTCCTCCGACCGAATGGAAATGGATGTCGCCTGGTGCAGGGCCAACCGACTGGAGGTGAACCTGCTGAGGAAGATGACCGTTAGCAACCTAGCCGGGAGTCGTCCCGGCAAGGCACTCCGACGGTCAAGTCAGTACTCTGAGGAACAGTAGAAATAATGGAGCACTGGAAATGAGGGGCTTCGCGCGCGTACCTGATAATGAGGAGGGGAGTGGCTTATATAGCCGGGGAAAAGGGCCAAGTATGGCCTGTGTCAGGATTCTCTGACAGGGTCAGAAGATATGGTATGGTTATGTCGATTTGAGTATGGCCTGTGTCAGGATCTTCTGACAGGGTCAGAAGATATGGTATGGTTATGTCGATTTGCAACCAACCTTTTTTGTCGTATACTATTTGTCTTATGTGAGGACAAAGACAGGTTTCTGTAAGTTTCTGACAGGCGGTCAGAGAGTGTCAGTTCGCCCGAGTGGTGACGACCTGTTATCTGCAGCTGGTGCAGGTGTGTTTTGTCTTTATCCCAGGGTGATTCCGCGAGAATGCCCGAGTAGACATCGGGACGGCATGCCCGGACGGATATCAAGCATGGGCATAAAGGACGGCCGGGCAGATGCACTCGGATGAACGAGGCGTGTAAGCCTTAATGCGGCCGGGCGGAATACCCGGATAGACGAGGCGTATAAGCCTTAATGTGGTCGGCCGGGTTTGACCGGCCGGATGAACCGCTATATTTATTCTAACCGGCCGCCTTGAGTCCGACCGACCGGCGAAGCCCCTGAGCCCGGCCAGGATGTTTGTCGAGCTGGCTGCCCATACAATGACGTGGACCTTGAAGTTGGCCAGGTCGTTTGCCACGTTGGATGCCCGTATGGTGCCAAATATAGGGCAGGATCAATAGCCTTCCCCTCGAGTCTAGTCGAAGGAGGCGATCAGTCCGACTGACTGGACCACAAGTGTGTACAACCATTCTGCGTCCGAGCGATTTTGCCCTTTTAATATCTGGCCGGCTTAACACGAGGCTCAACAGCTAGTGCTGAGTATGCCTGCCCTGTCTGGAAGAAGATTGTTAGCCGAGAGGGGCGTGGGCCGCCACGCACCCTTCTTTTTTAACGGGGCCGCCCGGCTGGACGAAGCATGATAGGGGAGCGTGGGCCGCCACGCATCCCCGACTAGCCATTGACATGATGAAGATGTCCGGGCGGATGAAGATTTTGATCGGAGGAACGTGGGCTGCCACGTCCTCGTAAATTGTTAATGCGTCCGACCGGACGAATGTTGTTAGTCGATGAGAGGTATGTTGAACACGTTTGGGCGGGAGAATGTTTGCCTTAAGTTGCAAGAAATGTGGAGTGTCACGCGCCCCCAAACGATTTTCTCGGGATAGCCCGAGTCAGTCAATTAATGGGGACGTGACATTCTAAGTCGAATGAGGTGATGTGATATGCCCGATGAGACCGGCGCCATAACGGCATCACTTCAGCTTTAATGAACCGGGCCACGTGGCGCGCGTTGGTTGGCCGACCGGGATGCGATTTATCCCCATGATTACGAGTTTTTAATGGCCATTAACGCGCGTAATTCTTTCCGCCACGCGGCAGCTTCTGACTGGCCGACGCGACGACGCGCCCTGTCGCCGCAGCAGGCGACATCAGCGCCTGCGGCGCGTCTTTTCGAGGCTGATCGTGGGACGCCTCGACGGCATGGATGAGGCGATCTCCGTACACGTGGACCGCCATCGGACGGTCTCCCTTCTTTCGGCCAAGCTATAAGTAGGCCTCCGCATTCGCCGAAACCCTCATTTGCTCTTCACTGTTCTCTCTAACTCGGTGCTTCTCGCTTCTCGCCGCCGTCTTCGCGTGTCGCCGCCGGTCTCGTGCTTCTCCGTCGGTTAATCTTTTCCGCCACCACCTACGGTCAGATTCTCCCTTTTCTTCCCTTTCTTTCTGTTCCATGGCTGCCTCTGCGTGGTATACCTCTGTCGAGTCTTCCCTTCACGATGAGACCGTCTCCGACCTCCGACTGGCCTACGACATCCCTGAAAACTACCACATTGCCGTCCCCACAAAGGCAGACAGGCCACACCAGCCCCCGGCTGGCTTCTTTGTGTTTTTCCGGGACCAACATATGTCTGGCCTGCGCTACCCTCTTCATCCCTTTATTGTAGACTTCTGTAACTTCTTCCATGTTCCTATCTTCCAGCTTTCTCCCAACGCCATTCGTATATTGTGTAATATAATAGTTCTCTTTACCCTTTACCGAGTCCCCCTCCGACCGGAGGTTCTTTATTTCTTTTATTACCCGAAGAAACAGGAGGTCGGGAATTTCTTTCTCCAAGCCCGGGCCAAATTATCCATAGTGGAGAATATTCCTTCCTCGAATAAGGGATGGAAAACTCATTTTTTCTTCATAAGCCCTCCGACCAGCCCTGGGTTCCCGGTCGGATGGGTCGAAGACATGCCCCCTATAGCTCCCTTAAGAAACTTTAAATCCGACCCCTTATTTATAAGGGCTGCTTCTCTACTCGGTGGCCTACACTTCGACGGCATGAAACTTCTCAACGACGCCGTCTTGTACATATTTGGGCTAAGCCGAGTGCCTGCCGCCCTGCCCGGCACCTTCTGTAAGTCATTTTTTGTTTCGTACTTCTTTCTCCCTAACTCAACATCTTCTGATTTTGCAGCCGAGATGATGTGGGAAGCGGCCCTCGATGAGGCCATTGGCTTGGATGACGAAGAATTAAACGCCCGGGCGGCCGAGCAACTGCGTCTACGCCAGGCCAGTCTGCCCGACCAACCTACGATTCCTGAGAGCGCGGAGCCCGCCCCTCAGGCTCCTTCTGCCCAGCCAGCGACGACTGGTTCTAGGGAGCCGGTCGGCTCATCAAAATCTTCTGCCCCGGCAAAATCCTCCGGCAAGCAGAAGGTTCAGCCTTCCATGCAGAAGTCTCTGCCTTCCAAGCGGAAGGCTAGCGCTTCTATCCGTATTGAGGAGCCGATGGAGGTAGGCCGGTCCTCTTCTGAATCTCCCGACCCGGAACCTCAGCAGAGGCGCCCGAGAACTTCAGCGACGGGCTCTCCCTCTCAACCTGCAGAGGCAACTGCCAGCCCGGCTAGAGCGAGCCGGTCAGCTGATGCACCGGGTTCGTCTCGTTCGGGGGAACGACGTTCGCAGCCGTGTGGCTATGGCGTATATCTCCCCTCGGTCGACCCAGCGACCCCCTTCGAAGTCCAGCAGCGCCTTACCCTTTACGGGGAATTGGCGGACTGCTGGGAGCAGGGTATGAGGGAGGGGACTTCCCGACCCCCGATCCGACTGGCAGACCAATTCCTTCAGGACGCTACGCATGTAAGTCGGATGCTTTGATGCTTAATCACCTTGCTTCTTTCTAACATTTTTATTGTAGTTTTGGGCCTCCTGCTCGAGTGTCGCCTATTCCCTGGTTATCAATACCAGGGGACGCCGAGCAGCCGAGCGGCAGCTCGCGGAATTGGAGCTCCGCCAGGCGCACTCTAACTTACCGGCCGGCGAAGAGGGTACCGCTATTCTCCGTTCGGAGATACTGGACCTTAAGGAGAAACTCCGTTCCGCCGAGGCGCGACTGACGGAGGAAATCACCCGAGCGGAGGCAGCCGAGCGGGCGTATGCCCGATCTTCCTCCCTGCACGCCACCCTTGAGCAGGAGAGGAAGAAGGCTTTGGCTATGCAGCGTCGTACCCGATCGGACCTCGACAAGAAGGCTGTCGAGGCCCAAGCCTTGAAGGCGGAACTGGACAAGATGATGAAGTCTTCGGAGGAGCTCCGGATGACCCTGAACGAAAAGGAGCAGGAGCTGGCGACTCGGGAGTCGGACCTAAATGCCAAGGAGAAGGCTTTAGACGCCCGAGAAGACGAGCTCCATTTGTCTGAAGGACTGCTAGCCTCTCAAGGCGTTGCCTTGGAGGAGAAAGACAAGGAGCTAGCTAACCTCCGGGCGGAAATTGACAGCCTGAAGCTACATCAAGCAGGCGAGCCCGCCCGGATGGAGGCACACCGCATGGCTTACATCAATTCTAAAGAGTTCGGCAAGCAGTTGGGCAAGCGGACATCTGGCATGTTCAAGATGGGCTTAGAAAGCGCTGTTCTGCAGCTCCAAGAGAGCGGCCATCTGCCTGCCGACCTTCCTATCAATGCCGTCCAAGTGAGCCGGGTCAAGGAGCTGCTACCCAAAGACTTCTTCCAGCCTTTTACGTAAATGTTAACCGTGTAATCCTAAGCCGCCGGTTGGGGCTCTTCTTTTTGTAATGCTTCCGAATCAATCAGTAATGAAGAGTATTTCCCTTTAACGTGTGATTTTAGATATTAAGTAGATGTTGTCCGACTAGAGAGCCGAACTAAGCGCGGGATAATGGTTGTCAGGTAGCCGACCGGTTGATCTGATTAAGGTGTGAGTCACCCCGCGCCCGGTCAGGGAACTAAGCTACTTTAGAGAAATGGCTATGTAAGTTAGCCGGCTGGCTGGTCCGACTGAGGGGTGTGGGTCGCCACACGCCCGGTCGGGGGACCAAACCAAGCTAGGAAAAGGGCTGTCAGCTGGCTGGCCGGTCCGACTGAGGGGTGTGGGTCGCCACACGCCCGGTCGGGGAACCAAACCAAGCTAGGAAAATGGCTATTAGCTGGATGGCTGGTCCGACTGAGGGGTGTGGGTCGCCACACGCCCGGTCGGGGAACCAAACCAAGCTTGGAAAATGGCTAAGTGTAAGTTAGCCAGCTGGCTGGTCCGACTGAGGGGTGTGGGTCGCCACACGCCCGGTCGGGGGAACCAAACCAAGCTAGGAAAATGGCTGTCAGCTGGCTGGCTGGTCCGACTGAGGGGTGTGGGTCGCCACACGCCCGGTCGGGGAACCAAACCAAGCTTGGAAAATAGCTAAGTGTAAGTTAGCCAGCTGGCTGGTCCGACTGGGGTGTGGGCCGCCACACGCCCGGTCGGGGAACCAAACCAAGCTATAAATATGTTAGGCTTCTCAGGCTTCTGGATGGACTAATCTTCCACGTGGGCTGCCACGCTTCCGACCGGGAACCAATCCAGGCTTCCGAGTGGGCTGACGCTCCCGGTCAGTCGCCGACTCAGGCTTCCAAAGGGCGCCAACCTTCTGCGTGGGTCGCCACGCCTCCGGTCGGGAACCGCTTTAGGCTTCCGGATGGGCCAATCTTCCACGTGGGCCGCCACGCTTCCGACCGGAACCAGTCCAGGCTTCCGAGTGGGCTGACGCTTAAGGTCAGCTGCCGACTCAGGCTTCCAAAGGGCACCAACCTTCTGCGTGGGTCGCCACGCCTCCGGTCGGGAACCGCTTTAGGCTTCTGGATGGGCCAATCTTCCATGTGGGCCGCCACGCTTCCGACCGGGAACCAGTCCAGGCTTCCCGAGTGGGCTGACGCTTAAGGTCAGCTGCCGACTCAGGCTTCCAAAGGGCACCAACCTTCTGCGTGGGTCGCCACGCCTCCGTCGGGAACCGCTTTAGGCTTCCGGATGGGCCAATCTTCCACGTGGACCACCACGCTTCCGACCGGGAACCAGTCCAGGCTTCCGAGTGGGCTGACGCTTAAGGTCAGCTGCCGACTCAGGCTTCCAAAGGGCGCCAACCTTCTGCGTGGGTCGCCACGCCTCCGGTCGGGAACCGCTTTAGGCTTCCAGATGGGCCAATCTTCCACGTGGGCCGCCACGCTTCCGACCGGGAACCAGTCCAGGCTTCCGAGTGGGCTGACGCTTAAGGTCAGCTGCCGACTCAGGCTTCCAAAGGGCACCAACCTTCTGCGTGGGTCGCCACGCCTCCGGTCGGGAACCGCTTTAGGCTTCCGGATGGGCCAATCTTCCATGTGGGCCGCCACGCTTCCGACCGGGAACCAGTCCAGGCTTCCGATGGGCTGACGCTTAAGGTCAGCTGCCGACTCAGGCTTCCAAAGGGCACCAACCTTCTGCGTGGGTCGCCACGCCTCCGGTCGGGAACCGCTTTAGGCTTCCGGATGGGCCAATCTTCCACGTGGACGCCACGCTTCGACCGGGAACCAGTCCAGGCTTCCGAGTGGCTGACGCTTAAGGTCAGCTGCCACTCAGGCTTCCAAAGGGCACCAACCTTTGCGTGGGTCGCCACGCCTCCGGTCGGGAACCGCTTTAGGCTTCCGGATGGCCAATCTTCCATGTGGACCGCCACGCTTACCGACCGGGAACCAGTCCAGGCTTCCGAGTGGGCTGACGCTTAAGGTCAGCTGCCGACTCAGGCTTCCAAAGGGCACCAACCTTCTGCGTGGGTCGCCACGCCTCCGGTTGGGAACCACTTTAGGCTTCCGGATGGGGCCAATCTTCCACGTGGGCCGCCACGCTTCCGACCGGGAACCAGTCCCAGGCTTCCGAGTGGGCTGACGCTTAAGGTCAGCTGCCGACTCAGGCTTCCAAAGGGCACCAACCTTCTGCGTGGGTCACCACGCCTCCGGTCGGGAACCAATTTAGGCTTCCGGATGGGCCAATCTTCCACGTGGGCCGCCACGCTTCCGACGGGAACCAGTCCAGGCTTCCGAGTGAGCTGACGCTTAAGGTCAGCTGCCGACTCAGGCTTCCAAAGGCACCAACCTTCTGCGTGGGTCACCACGCCTCGGTCGGGAACCGCTTTAGGTTTCCGGATGGGCCAATCTTCCACGTGGGCCGCCACGCTTCCGACCGGGAACCAGTCCAGGCTTCCGAGTGGGCTGACGCTTAAGGTCAGCTGCCGACTCAGGCTTCCAAAGGGCACCAACCTTCTGCGTGGGTCGCCACGCCTCCGGTCGGGAACCGCTTTAGGCTTCCGGATGGGCCAATCTTCCACGTGGACCGCCACGCTTCCGACCGGGAACCAGTCCGGGCTTCCGAGTGGGCTGACGCTTATAGTCAGTCGCCGACTCGGGCTTCTGGAGGGTATGACGCGCCAGCCTGCGTCCCGTCCAGGTATGACTTTGCTTGGTATGGGCCGACCGGCTATTTCGGGTCGGGAGAGCCTTTCGTTTAGCTAGAATGCTGCGTTTTACAAGATTGCATCACTCTAGGGCTCTCTGTACATTTTCAAGTGTAGGGCACTCCACGATCGGTTCAGCCTCTTTCCATGTTCATCCTCCAAGTAGTAGCGCCTGAATGCAATTTCTGCACTATCTTGAAGGGTCCGCCCCACTGTGGTTGTAATTTGCTAACATCACCGACCGGCTTTATACGTTTCCAGACTAGGTCCCCGTCGTGAAACGAGCGCGGCAAACACCTTCTGGCGTACCTTTGTTTCATGCGCTGACGGTACGTGAACATCGGGCGGCTGCTTTTCCCGGACTTCCTCTATGAGGTCAAGCTCTAAGCGCCTTCTTCATCATTCCTTTCATCATAGCTTAACCGCCTGTCGGATTCACAGCCGACCTCGACCGGCACCACCGCCTCGCTGCCATAGACGAGGTGAAAAGGCGTCTGCCCGGTCGCCTCTCGGGGTGTGGTTCTGCTCGCCCAAAGTACCCCGGGCAGCTGCCCTACCCAGTTGTTCCTGCATGATCCAGCTTTGTTTAAGCCCTCTCAAGATTTCCCGGTTGGTGACTTCTGCCTGGCCGTTGCTCTGTGGATACGCCACAGATGTAAAAGCCTGATGGATGCCTGTATGCGAGCACCACTCTTTGATTTTCTTCCCTTGAAACTGCCGACCGTTGTCAGAAACCAATTTGTGGGGATCCCGTATCTGCATAGAATGTTTTGCGACAAGAACTTAATCACCACCTGCTCGGTGATCCTAGCCAGCGCCTCTGCTTCCACCCATTTAGAGAAGTAATCCACCGCGACCAACAAGAACTTCTTCTGGGCGGGGGCGATCGGAAACGGACCTACGATATCCATGCCCCATTGGTCGAACGGGCAAGAGACAACAGATGTCTTCATTACTTCGGTTGGCCGGTGTGGCAGACACTGTGTTTCTGACATGAGATGCATGTTGCGGCCAACGGTCGGCATCCTTCTGTAAAGTTGGCCAATAATACCCGGCCAACAGAGCCTTCCGGGCGGTGGCTCTACCTCCTGAATGATTACTGCAGACCCCATATGGACCTCTCGGAGCACATAATCTGCGTCTTCACTGCTAAGGCATTTGAGCAATGGCCGGGCGTGAGCCCGTTTATAGAGGACATCTCCGACCATAGTGTATTGCCGCGGCTCTCTTTCTCTGAACAGCCGAGCCTCCTCTCGGTTGGATGGTACTCTCCCCTGGTCAAGAATGCAATCAATGGAGTTCTCCATCGGTTCCAATTCGATTTCTGCTTGCTGCTCGATTTGCATGACGAATAAAGCATGGCAGGCCGGCCGAGGGATCACCAAGCTCCGACTGCGCTAGCTAATTTGGCTAGCTCATCCGCTTCATGTTGCTCTCCCNATGGATTTCCTCAGTAAGTACAGCGCTTTTTTCAGTGGACTGCCGTAGAAGGAAGGTGGTTTTCAGCCCAGAAGGAGAACCACCATTCGAGTTTCAAGGAGCCCCAAGGAGGAAGACTCAGAAATTTCTCTCAGCCTTGGCAGCCCACCAGAGCAAGGGTGTGCTGGTTTTCTTGCACACATAGTGGACTCAGAAGCAAAGAAAGAACTCAAGCAGGAGGACGTACGGGTAGTCTGCGAATATCCAGAAGTGTTCCCAGAAGAATTACCTGGACTACCTCCCAACCGAGAAGTGGAATTCGAGATCGAGCTAGTGCCCGGTACCGGTCCGGTCTCGAAAGCCCCATATCGTATGTCTCCAGCAGAGTTAAAGGAATTGCAAGAGCAACTCTAGGAGCTACTAGACAAGGGCTTCATTCGCCCGAGTCATTCACCCTGGGGAGCTCCTGTACTTTTCGTCAAGAAGAAGGATGGGTCTATGCGTCTGTGCATAGACTACAGAGCTCTGAACAAGGTGACCATCAAGAACAAGTACCCCCTTCCTAGAATAGATGATTTATTTGATCAACTCAAAGGGGCTACAGTGTTCTCGAAAATAGATCTGCGTTCTGGGTATCATCAACTAAAGGTTAAAGAAAGTGACATTCCCAGGACGGCCTTCAGGACAAGATACGGCCACTACGAATTTGTAGTAATGCCTTTTGGAGTAACCAATGCTCCAGCAGTCTTCATGGAGCTGATGAACCACATCTTCAGGGAGTATCTCGATAAATTCGTCATTGTATTTATTGATGATATTCTCATATACTCACAGACTCCAGAGGACCATGCTACACACTTGAGGATAGTGCTACAGATCCTTCAGCAGGAGAAGCTCTATGCAAAATTCTCAAAGTGTGAGTTTTGGCTAGATCAGGTGACCTTCCTAGGTCACATTGTATCCAAAGAAGGTATTCAAGTTGATCCAGCCAAGATAGAAGCAGTCAGCAACTGGTGTAGACCCAAGAATGCCAGTGAGATCAGAAGCTTCTTAGGCTTGGCAGGATATTACAGAAAATTTGTGGAGGACTTTTCCAGGATAGCCTCTCCACTCACAGCCTTGACCAGAAAGAACAAGAAGTTTGAATGGTCAGATAAATGCGAGCACAGTTTTCTAGAGCTGAAGAAGAGACTGACCAGTGCTCCCATCCTGACTGTTCCAGAGAGTGACAAGGCCTTTGACATCTACAGTGATGCATCCAAGATGGGCCTTGGAGCTGTCCTCATGCAAGATGGTAAAGTAATAGCATATGCCTCCAGACAGCTCAAGGACTATGAGAAGAATTACCCTACACACGACCTTGAGCTAGCAGCTGTGGTTTTTGCACTGAAGCTCTGGAGACACTACCTGTATGGAGTACAGTGCAGAATTTTCACAGACCATCAAAGTTTGAAGTACTTCTTCACTCAGAAGGATCTGAATATGAGGCAGCGCAGGTGGCTAGAGTTGGTCAAAGACTATGACTGTGAAATCCTCTACCACCCAGGTAAAGCTAATAAGGTGGCAGATGCACTGAGCAGAAAATCCTGTGCAGCATTGATGTCCCTATCATCACTGTCCCTACCACTTCAGAAAGAAATAAAGGATTTTGGAGTCGAGGTAATAATTGGGCAACTTTCTGCATTGACTCTAGAGTCAACCTTGCTTGTGGATATACAAAGAAAGTAAAGTCAAGACTCAGAAATCCAGAAGATCAAGCAGGGGATCCAAGAGGCAGAAAATTCAGAGTTTCGAGTATCAGATAGTGGCATCCTCTATTTTGGAGACCGCCTTTGCGTCCCCAATGATGAGGAACTAAGAAAGAATATTTTAGAAGAAGCCCACAGTACCCCGTACTCTATGCATCCTGGTTCTACTAAGATGTATCAAGATTTAAAGAAAGGATTCTGGTGGTCTGGACTCAAGCGAGACGTGGCCAGATATATCAGTACCTGCTTGACCTGCCAGAGAGTCAAAGCAGAGCACCAGAGACCAGGAGGAGTTCTACAGCCACTTCCCATTCCAGAGTGGAAGTGGGAAGAAATATCCATGGACTTTATCACAGGTCTTCCAAGAACCACCCATGGACATGATGCAATTTGGGTGATAGTGGACAGATTGACCAAGTCTGCCCACTTCCTAGCCATCAAGTTATCGCATTCGGTAGAGCAATTAGCACAGCTGTACGTGAAAGAAGTGATCAGGCTTCACGGAGTTCTGAGGTCGATCGTGTCTGACAGAGATGGGCGATTCACCTCCCATTTTTGGAAGTGTGTTCAGGGCGCTCTAGGCACCAGACTTCAGTTCAGCACAGCTTTCCATCCCCAGACAGATGGACAAACAGAGAGAGTAAATCAGATTTTAGAAGACATGCTCAGGGCTTGTGCATTGGACTTTAAAGGTAGTTGGTGCAAATTTCTGTGTTTAGCTGAGTTTGCCTACAACAATAGCTATCAGGCCACCATCAGGATGGCACCTTATGAGGCATTATATGGCCGGAAATGTAGATCACCCATATGTTGGCAAGAAGCTGGTGAGAAGAAAGAGATGGAGTCAGGATTAGGCAGCCAGACTGAGCTTATAGATGAGATCGCTCAGGCTATCCAGACGATCCGCCAGAGGATTGAGACTGCCCAGAGTAGACAGAAAAGTTATGCTGACACACGCCGCAGGCCACTTGAATTCCAAGTTGGAGATTCAGTATTTCTCAAGGTCGCTCCCATGAAGGGAGTGGTGAGATTTGGCAAGAAGGGCAAGCTGAGTCCTCGCTACATAGGACCCTACAAGATTATAAAGAGAGTTGGGAAAGTAGCATATGAGCTGGACCTACCAGAGGATATGTCAGCTATCCACAGTACCTTTTATGTCTCTATGCTGAAGAAGTGTATTCACGACCCTAGCCAAGTGATTCAGCCTCAGTCAGTACAGATCCAAGAAGATCTTAGTTATGAGAGCAGACCGACACAGATAGTGGACAAAGCAGTTAAGAGATTAAGAAACAAAGAAGTGCCACTAGTGAAGGTCATCTGGCAGAATCAAAAGCACGAAGAGGCTACTTGGGAACGTGAGGACAGCAAGAGAGAGAGATATCCAGAATTATTCTAAGTTCGAGGACGAACTTTTTATAAGGTATGGGGGATTGTAACGTCCCAAAATTTCCATTTTTAGTTCTTAAAGTCCTTAGAATTATTTAGAAATGGTTTAGAAATATTCTAGATATTTTTAGGAATTTTTAGAGTATTTTTATGGAATTTTCCGAGTCCGTTTGGTATTTTTGGAAAAAGAAAAAGAAAAAGGAAAAAGCCAAAAATGGAAAAACCAATTAAGTGCAGCGGGTGGCTCGAACCCGCGACCACCACGAGACCAAGGGAGCGCGCGGCCAGCCGGGCTAGGGGTATCAAGCACAACAATGGACGGAGAGAACTGTATTTAAGGTATAGTTAAGTTGATCCGCCCCTTAAGTATAAATAGATAATTAAAGAGAGAAGTTTTATTTTCTCTCAAACCCTCTCCCTCTCCCAAGTTGCGCCGACCCCTCTTCTTCCCCTCTCTTGTGCGCACGCCACACCAAGCTCTAGAGGGCCGGCCAAGACTCTTCTCCAAGAGATAATCCTATATTCGGGATCCCCGCGACGAGAGGAACGCGTAGGCGTGAAGAATTCTCCGAGATCTCAAGTTTCTCCCGAGCTCTAGACGTCAATCTTGGTTGTAAGTCCAAGATATCAATGTAAGTACTGCTCACCTGCAGTAAGAGGCGGTTTTTCCGCGAGAATTTCCTTTAAAAGTTTTTAAAAGAGATATTTCCTTTTTGTTTGAGTTTTTGCATGTGATATTAGTTCATTATATGCTTATATATGTTGATTAATACCCTATGTGAGTTTAGGGTCCAAGAAAAGCTATGAGAAAAGAAAAGAAAAGATAAAGATAAGAAAAGAAAAGGCCAAGGCCTTAAGAAATCCCCAAAAGTCAAGACTTAGGGATTTTAGCACGCAAGGTGCTCCAGAAAATGCCAAGGCATTTACAGATAAGAAAGAAAAGAAAGAAAAGCTATTTTATTTTATAAGGCCAGTACCCGGCGTCCAAGGGCGTCGTTAAAGAAATCCAGGTGTCCAATTCCAAGGTCTTGGCCCTGGTAGACCAAGGTCTACTCTATTAGGATTGGTGGCTCGCTACCCCAACCTTTTAGGGAACGCGCATATCAGATGGTACTTACGTCTTCAGTGGATCCAAGTGATTATTATTTTCAAGTATATGCTTTAGCAAAGTTTTCTAAAGTTTCAGAAAGTTTTTAAAAGTTAAAGAATAGCTAAAGTTTCAAGTTGAGCTAAGAAAAGTAAATTGAGATTATCTATTGCTTGAGTATGCATGTTTTGAGCTATACATGTTCTTAGTTTTCTTTCAAGCATATTAGTATCTCATATGATTTTCATATTGTTCTAGAAGCATGTTTGCACATTCGAGATTTTGTGAGCTAGATAGTACTTACTAAGCTTTTGCTTATAGATGCATTTCCTCTTATTGCAGATAAAGGTAAAGGCAAGCAATTCTGAAGGAAGACGACGAGGCGGTGCTGAGTAGAGTGTGTGTGGTGGCTGATTATGGAGAGATCCTTGAGACGAGACATTTTAGTTATTTGAATTGCAATGTTTAAGTTTATTCAAATTTCAAGTTCTTGCTTTATGGAGATTATGGAGTATTTGAGTTTTGGATAGTTTTATATGCTAAATTTCTTAGAGTAAAGATTCCATGTCATTTCCTTTAGCATATATATCCCCATGATTGCATTGGATGAGTAAAAGTGTGAGTAGTTAGAAATATTGATACTTTGTTAGAGAAAAAGGTGTTTGTGCCAAGATAGTATCAATTTTCCTTTTGAATCGAGTTTTATTGCTTAAAAATGTTTAGAAAAGTTGCAATCACATTTCATAATGCTTTAGCAAGGTCGTAGAACATGTATTTGGTGTTATAAATTCATAGAAGTCAAGATTGGTACAAACTCTATTGTTAAAGTTTATATAAACTTGTTTAGTTTATTTTCTTCCATAAAAGTCCTAAATTCAAGTTTATGGATTCGTTTGATTGGCTAAATTGTTTAGGAAACTGATATAGAGTATAGAAATGATGTCGTAGTTTGATATGGCTCGAAATTGAAGGAATGGTGGACTTGGAAAGCAAGGGCCGAAACCTGTAAAACTGATTACAGGCGTACCAGTCGACTGCCACGTCACCAGTCGACTGGTACAGGCAGTTTAAGAAGGGTAAGGCTGTTTTCAACAGGTATTAGCTATGGGATTTGAGAAGAAAGTATGCCATGGTATTATTATACATGATTGCTTAAGTTAGAATATAATTGTTAGCAGAATTTAAAAGAAAAAAACAAGATTTCCGCAATTTTCTTTAGTCATGTATAAAAGTTGAGAAGTAGAGAAAAGTAACGATCCGCCTAAAGACAGTAAGAAGGCGGGTCGCTACAATTTGCGTGATGAGGCAACTAATTGGTGGGTTATGCAACACATGCTCATTGGTGAGCAGCACATCACATGGGCAGCTTTCTGTGAGGCGTTTGAGAGCTAGTATTTCCCGGTTGCATATCAGATGGCTCAGCATCAAGAATTTCTGAGTCTCCAATAAGGAGAGTACACTATCATGGAATATAATGCTGAGTTCAGCTATCCAATTAGTGGCACATGATAGAGAGAGGATGCTTCAGTTCATCCAGGGATTAGCCAATTATATTCAAATTCAGATAGCTGAATTTGGCACGTCCTCTTACCGTGAGGTGTTAGACAGAGCACTTCTGATCGAGATGACTCAGAAATAAGTGTATGGTGATAAAGCAAAAGAGAGATAGTCAGTTCAGGACATACTGTCAGACCAGGAGCAGTAAAATGCAAGACAAAAGTGAACTAGTAGGGACCAGGATGTGCAGGGTAATTCTGGGGCAGCTCCTCGACCTTTAAAGAATGGGCGCTCATCAGCAGGACCTTTCAGGTCAGCGCAGCAGAACCGGAAGAGTGATTGTACTATATTCCATTATTTTCAGTGTGGGGCTAAGGATCACAGTAAGTCAGAGTGTCCCTTTGGCCATAATGTATGTTACTTCTGCAATTTCCCAGGGCATCAGCTCCGGGAGTGTGATCAGCGGGCGATGCAAGAATCCGCAAAGGCCACCACTCAGAGGAGCCACTCTAGATCGTTGAGGTCACAGGGAGGAGGTCAGCATACATAGACTTTTCCAAGACAAAAGCAGGCAGCTCCCTCACCGGTACTTATCTGTTGTATGTATGGTTTTAAGCAGGCCCCACTCTAGTAGCACCCCAGTATTCGGCGACAAGTGATTATTGTCAGGCGCATCTGACACATCAGTCTCAGTTGCCAGCCGCGACCTGTCTGGTACACCAACCGCAATAGGTTATTGCAGCCCTTGTGTTCCCGACCCAGCCAGTTCTGAGGATGCCACCACCGGGTTCAAAGATGGGACGAATATATGCGACTATTCGAGAGGAGGCACCGCGAACCGACGGATCGACCTTTCGCGGTATGATGTTTGTTTGTGCATTTTTTAGCTTAAATAGTGACAAATATTGATAGTCCTCTTTATTGCTTAGCATGGAGATACTTAGATAAGATCTAGAGGGGGTCTATGATTAGATCATAGGGTCTAGGAGTGTACCTACCGGTTGGCGAGATACTGGTTGTCGAACAGAGATGATGGAGTCCACTGGATTCTATTGGTTCCTACCGTACTCAAGAAATGTATGATCAGTTTTTGTTTAACATTTACGCGGTATAGTGTTGATAGTATATACCGTATGTGATAGCGAAATTTGAAGACCAAATTTTTATTAGTAGGGAAGAATGTTAAATACGACAACTCAAAAATCGGGTCCAAAAATTTTTTTGGAACATTACCGGATAGGTTTTAGGGCTTCGAGTCCTATGGACGAAGTTCTGGGAGTTTAATCAAGTAAACTCAAAACTTTTAGGGGCTAAAGGTAGAGGGAACCCTAAAAGTTAAGGACCTGATTGAGTTTAAATAAAGGTTGAGGGGCTAAAATGCAAAATGACCATACCTTATATCTCTTCCCTACCTCTTAATTCCTACGGTCGATCGATCGCGAATCAAATCTCGCGAGACCACCTTCCTTCTTCCCTATTCAACCAAAGCCATCGCCTCGCCTCGTTTTCCTTTTTTGCCCCACGAGAGCCTCAACTGGCTAGATTTGGATCCAATTTGTTGGGATGATCGGGCCGAGGTGGATAGCGTGGCACAAGAGGGATTTGGTGAGGTAAGATCTCTTCTTCCTAGACCTTAGATATGAGATTTGAAGGTTGATTCGTGATTGTGGCTGGTTGATCTTTAACTCTAGTTTAGAAGGAAGTGTGGCTGAGCTTCCAAGGTTGATGGTGTGGGGACCGGTGTCGTCGATAGAGGGGGGGTGAATATCTACTTTTAAAAATTTCTTCGGAAAGCATGTCGTAAACTTTTGATCATTCGTTCTATTCAGAGTTAGTAGCACAGTGGAAAAATAGACAGAACAAAAAAACAATCGACAGAGTGCACACGGGATTTTACTTGGTTCCCAACCCCCCAGGATCAATACGTCCAAGGCCTAAGCACGGGAAACACCTGTCCACTAATGGTCTCCTTTCTGAACTTTCCAGAGGTGGAGAAACCCGTCTTACAGTGCATGATTTACAATAAAAAATATTAAGGAAATTAAATGCGGAAAGTAAATCAAACAAAACAAAGAATCGACGATCCCGGTCGATCTAGAACTTTGAAGTGTCGTGCACTTAGTCCTGGAGCCTCCTTGGTCGCAGGGCTTCGTCTCTAGCACTTTTCTTTCGCTCAGAATGCTTAGAATGATCTCGGAATTCATGTTCTGAGTTGAGGGGTCGAACCCCTTTATATAGCATCTTCACAAGCACCCTAGAGCATTTGGGGCGCCCTATAGGCAATCAATACTTCATCCAAATCGTGAACTTCGTGAGCTGATAAACTTGCCTTATTGGGCGTCTGTGTTAAAGGGGGTGCCTGATTCATTCAAGTGCCTGACTTAATGGGGGTGTCTGGCTTCTTGGGGGCACCTAAGAAGCTGTGTTTCCGCCTCTTTTGTGTTTGTTTGCCTGCCTTGCCTCCAATTCTAGGTACCTACAAAATACACAAACACAAGACAAACAAATATATATCCTTAGCCTTAAAGATTTGGTTCCGACTTTGGGTTTCCCACGAAACCCTAGGTTGAACTGACGCCTATGTTCCCTTCCCAGGGAACACGCCTTTCACCTACTTCTCTCAGGAGAAGTTTTGCCGATCGGCCCATCCGGTTGGACTTTTGCCCAGCTTCACTCACCAAGACTTTTGCCCAATCTTACGACCAGGACTTCGTGCCCAGTCCACGACCAGGACTTATTGCCTAGCTTTACTCACCAGGACTTTTGCCCAGCTTCACTCACCAGAACTTCGTGCCCAGTCCACGACCAGGACTTATTGCCCAACCCTATGTCAGGACTTCGGTGTCCAGCCCTCGGTCAGGACTTATTACCCATTTTCATGAACCAGGACTTCATGCCCAACCCTCGGTCAGGTCTTCGGTACCCAGCCCGCGGCCAGGACTTATTGCCCAATCCATGATCAGGACTTAGTGCTCAATTCTTCAAACCAGGACTTATCGCCTAAGTTAAATAGGACTTTCCTTCACTTTGGTACTCCTTTAATGACTAACTCTTCCTTGTTCTAATGTATCACTAACTTAAGCATATTGTTAAACATTGAAACACTCGAGGAGGACATCACTGATGCTTCTTGCACCAACAGATGGAGGGTTTTCTACCTGGGGATTATTGTGATCACCACGGTTGATTAGGGAGCTACACCGGCAACCATCAGGTGAGATCGATTGGTGATTGTTGATCCATAGTTAATGTTTTGCTTTGGTATTACTTTCGAATACAGCTTGGTTTCTGTAGATCGATTTTGGCAGAGGAATTGAGTAGTTTGCCAATTTTGATCTGAATGATTGGATTTCTTGATGTACCTATGATCTCATGATTGAGCATTCGGTTTTGAAGTTTGGTATAGGTTTTGTTTGATCGAAATGTGTAGGTTATTTTAGATGCATATATTGGCGCATTAGGAATTGGATTTGGGTTTGCATTTGCTCTGTTCGGTTTTGGGAAGCTTGCCTCTGCTCTTGTTTAGATTTTGCTATTGATTGGGTCGAATTCACTATTCTATGTTGGATCATGTTTTGGTGATTAGAGGGTTGGTAGCTGTTGGGATGATGCTTGTTCTTGTGACTGATTTGATTGAATTAGAATGAGATTTGTTTGTTTGCTATTGGACTTAAGCTCTTGTCGTGTGTGGGTTTTGGTTGTTATGTTTCTAATTGGAATTCAATGTTTGATCTGGTATGAGTTTTTGATTTCATGGAGAGGTAACGGTTGAATTGAAGAAGCTTGATGATAGTGTTGTACATCAGTAGGTGAAGTTGACATTTGTTCCTAATTGGATTAGTTTGGTTTCTTGGGTTTGCTAATATGATCAACTATCTTTTCTTTGAGTGGTTATGTTTGATTTCCTGTGGTTCCACAATTAGTTTTCTTTTGGATTGATTCTTGTTTTGGAGCTTAATAAGCTAGTTGGATACTCTGGGTTGTTAGGTGTCGTCTAGAACTTGGAATTGAGGTGATCAGTTACTATGAAGCTCTGATCCATTTATGTATGGAAGTCACTATGGGTTTCATGTTTAGGATTTGATCAGATCTTGCATGAACTAATAGAGAAATTTAGTTATTTGATCTGAGTGTGTGTGCCATGAAGTATTTAGAGTTTATTGAGTTGGTTGCTGATGGCATGTTGGGTGGTTTAGGTTGATAGGTTGAGAATGCCATGAGGTGCCTTGTGTAGGGATTGGCATGGATAGAGGTTACTTGTGTTGATTCCCTTATCATATTGAACTTGGTGATCACTTGGGTTAGGCTAGGATAAAACCTAACTTGAGCCATGATTCGACCTAAACAGAGACTAATCACTATTAAGGTTAATTAGTGACCATCACCTTTAGGAACGTGATAATTGGGTTTGTAGCATGTTTAGCTAGTTATCAATTGATTTGGTAACTAATAAACTATGACCTTTGGTATAGGACGTTGATTGGTTCAGACATATAAATGCGAAGGTTCTTTCTTGGACACAAATTTCACTCGGGAGGCGGGTACCTCTGACTTATCTTTTTCAGATATTGTCATATTATTCTACATAGTTTGATATAGATAGCAGTAGGTTTATACTTCATACCTGCCTTTGTTTATCATTATTTGATATCTATTGATTACCCTTTGAGTTGACTCCTATTTAGTTTCATATAGTTTCGATATTTTCCATGCGTGCATATGTGCTTAGATATGGTGGTAGGTCACTTTATATCTATGTTATGCCTGATTCCTAGATATACCTTACATGGATACCTATGATATGATTGTTAGATATGGATACATGTGTTAGACCTATACTTTTCCTACCGATGTAGGGTTGAGGATCTGGTTAGTGATGAGGGTGTTGTTAGCATACACTCCCTTCATGGATGCATATTGAGCTATAGGCTCTATACGATTGCATACTAGCGATCATCGGCTCCCTAGGGTTTGAGCCCGTCGCGCAGTCAGATTTCCTCTATTGATAGAGCTATTAACGCTGTGCTGTTGGATGATGGTGACCACCGGCTCCCCTGAGGTCTGAACCCGTCACCAGTCATGTCTTAGTTATATTTGCATAGTCACGAGTGTCGGGCTATATATTTGGATCGCCACGAGTGTTGGGCATCATATTTGCATAGCCACGAGTGCTGGGCTACATACTTGCATCGCCATGAGTGTTGGGCGTCATACTTGCATAGTCACAAGTGTTGGGTTACATACTTACATTACCATGAGTGTTGGGGATTATACTTACATAGCCATGAGTGTTGGGCTTCATATGTTGTATGCCATGAGTGTTTGGCTTCTCTATGCAGCCGCGAGTGGTTGACTTATTTGTTTCCTATTCACATGACCATCAGTTTGGTGGTAGCAGGGGTGCGTATAAAACAGAACATTGCATCATGTGCATATGATGCATTGCACCATTGTTAGTGCTTGTTGCATTTAAGTGTTGTATATGTTTGACATGCACTTACATGTGACATACACATTTGGATGGTGCACCATTCTTGAGGTTATATAGGGGATTGATTACATCTACCCGCAGGATAGACGGACTATGGTGTGTGCTTACCTTTAGTATATTTAGTTGTGCATTATCTTCTGTACGCGAGACTGTATCAGCGTGACTCTTACTGCTAGTATAGCTTGCTATGCATATCTATTTTGGTATCCCCTGAGTTATTTAGACTCACGACCATTCACCCTGTTTCTATCTTCAGGTTGATTAGTCGCCAGGGGAGCTTCAGTAGCCAGTCCCAGTTCCCTACGACTCCATTGATGGGTGCTTCCGCGTATTTTTGTTTCTTTTATAACATATTATTTGGTATGTATTCATTTTATGTCGTGGAACTTGTATCGTGATTCATTTGCCTCGGTATTATATTTTTGAGTCCTCTGTTGGGCATTATGATTGTTATTTTACTACGCATTTGTCCAGAGGGCAACTCAGGTGAGTAAGGTTGGATTATTTGTTGAGATTGCATTTACTTACCTACCTTACTTATTGTTTTGAGGTCTGAGACTAATATTATATTGCATATGTTGTATGTATATTCTAAATTGTTCGTCGTACAGGGGAGATCCTATCCGATTTTAGATTGGACTAACGGCTCCTCTGGTCTCGGGACGTGACAGATCCCTTCGAAAAAAATCATACGAAAGCACTGTTACCAGTCGACTGCCCCTCTGCACCAATCAACTAGTGCCCTGAAATTAACATTTCAACATTTTTTTAACTCAATTTCAGAAATACGCCAATAATTCCATATTTTTTTAAAAAATTTTAAATTTTGTGGAGAAATTTATGATACCCGTGTCTACTTAGGAAAAACGCATTCAAAAATATATCTATAACCAATCCCAAGATTGACACAAAATCTAAAACTAGATAAATGGCTCAATTGAACCTTGATCTAAGTCATAATTTTAACCTCCTCTTGATGTATCTGCCCTTACCAAACTGCAATGCATTCCTAGCATTGGCTTATATGGCATATAGACATCAATAAATAATTTCATGTAATATGAATCCCATTTCATATTTTCATGCATGAAACTCAAACCACATGTGTCAAATCCCTAAAGTTGATACTCAAATCCGTCTCTAAACCCTTGGGCACATTTCATGACCCATCTAGACTTCCAAGTAGTAACTATCTGAGATTCATTAACCATGTATCCCAAATTGGCTCTTTGATCTCTCCAAGAGCTCCTAGCCTTAGCCACCACTCTAGGTGACTCAACCACAAATGTTAGGCCACACCAGTGTACCTCCGGTGACCCTTGGCCTACAAAAGTGACCTTCTTAACCTTGGACACCTTGTCCTTAGTTAAGTTCTTCTTCTCTTTAATCGTGCACAGCTTGTCCTTGGATAATACCTTTTTGCCCTTAAATGACGCTTCCTTCCTAATTTTAGACTTTCCATCCTTGTCATTATCATCTACCCTAGCATATATCTTGTCATTGACCTTGGATGAGTTAGATCGGTATCCCAAACTCGATCTATCATTGTTGGGTCTTTGACTATCCAACACTATGTCTAACCCTTTAGATCCAACATTGAATTTTTCTAGGGTTTTCTCCAACTTATCAATCTTTGCATTCAAAATTTCTAAATCTAGAATCGACATGTCCACCTTAGACATTCTTAGACTACCCACTCTAGGCATATGTCTCCCTTTCTTGTGATTTATACCTTGGTTCTTAGGTCTAATATGTATGGGTTTATCATGAAATGATTTCCTAGGGTAATGATTTGCATTTACCCTATTCCTATCATGATATTTAAATATGAAATTATGTATGAGAGCATGATGAATATTATTAGCATGTATGGCATTTAAAAGTAGAATATACCTTCCTTTTACCTTTGTAACCGCCCCTTGATATGAGCTTCTCTTCTTGTTCTTCTCCCTTCCTTGAGAAATTGGTGTGGCAGTGGCCTTGGTCGCCACACGTGAAGCATCAAATGTGCTTCTTCTCCCTACAACTTAAATTAGATTTTAAAGAACTTGAATTGAGTTTTGGGTTACCTCCTTTTTCTTACCCAATGTGCACTTGTCATTGTAGTGCCCCTTCTTATTACATCTGAAGCAAATAATATGATCTTTTAACATTGCTTTGGTAGAGATACTCGTAAGGTTGACTTCCAATATCTCTTCTTCATTTGTCTTAGCTTTCTCTTCAACCTTGGATGCTATAGATCGTTCATCCACACTCATGAATGTGATTTCTTCATTGTCGGAGTTGGATTATGCTTCCTCATCAACTTGAGCCACTCCATGAGCAATTAGGCTCATTTCTTTGAGCTCTTCTATTTCTTTCTCACTTGAGGTGCTGGGCGCTTCCACTTCCTTTTCCTCATCTACTTTTTGGACTTGTGTGGTATTTTTATGTAGGGCAATTACCTTTATCCAAAGGTCTCTTGCATTCTTATAATCACCTATTCTCACCAACACATTAGAAGGCATAAGATCTAATATGATTTTTGTTACCTTCTTGTCCGTCTCCGAATTTTCTCTTTGCTCCTTAGTCCAATATTAAGGTCGAACCCTCTTCCCATGCTTGTCTGTTAGAGCTTCATAACTGTATTCCATGATTAGCATAAAATCAAAATCGATTTTGAAATATACCTCCATCCTTTTCTTCCACCAAAAAAAATCTCCTTCATATTTTGGTGAATGGATGATTGATTCGGCCATCTTGTGCTTCCTTAGGAATTAGTCTAATGGTGAGTGAACTTGACTTTGATACCACTTGTACGAGATCAGATGGTCATCTAGAGGGGGTGAATAGACGTTGCCCCCTCAATTATTCGGTTTTCTCTTCTTATAGTGTTAGTGTGTAAGTGGAATAATATATAACAAACTAAATATAAAGGAATAAATAGATGTATGTGATTAAGAGATGATGCTCCTACTCCATGGTTGTCCGTAAGATGGACGATCCCTATCCGTCGGTGGATTAGTCCCCGGAAAACCTCTGGCTATCTCGTGTAGCTCCTTGTCGGTGGAGAATCCTCACCACAATACTGTACATGAACACCAGAGCTTAGTAGACTACTAATAGGTGTTAACCACCTCTATTTCGTCAACCTTCCTTAAGCAAACCGAGTTCTCTTAAATAGAACTCGTTTGTTGATCCAGTCATTACCAGTTAAATAGTGCCAACACCAGTTGACTGATAGCTATCAAATTTGAACATTACAGCCTAACGTTCAAATTCAGCTGACATCAGTCGATTATAGAGAAAGATCAGTCGACTGATACTTCTGTGTCCTCAACCAGTTGACTAATCCCATACCAGTCGATTGGTAAAACCCTAAACCTAGGGGTTCAACCATGAGTGCATTCACTCAACAATTATTCTCGCCTGACCAACCTAGACCTAGTCTTCTAGCCTCCTCCATTAGCCTCGCGTCCCTTGGATGCCTCTCCATTCTTCACGTCTTGCCTTTTGGACCTTCCTTCGGTCTCGGTCCTTGTTGTCGGGTCCACGGTCCCCCGTGACTCACTTGACTCTTCATTGCAGCCTTGACCTATTACCTTCAAGCCTTCTTCATTTTGGCTCTCATCCCTCGGATGCATATAAACTCATGGCTCATCCTCATGTTATCCTTCATGTATGCCTCGAAGTGCGCTTCCCTCGGCTCATCGTTATTGCCTTGTTCATGGTCTCTCGGACGCACCATCCTTCACCGGACTTGAAGCCATCAAGCTGAGCCTGTGTGTATCCTACAGAACCTGCACACTCAAATACACATATCAAATACAAGGGTGAACATAACTTAAACTCTTTGCTCAAACATTAAAATACATAGTCATACGGACCATAGATTGCCTCAACACCAACTAGGTCTTAAACTGTCTAGCCCCACAAGGACTTTTTGATGGGTATATGCGGTATGACTTGACGAGTTTCCTAAGCGAATACTTGGTCATCCTTGAGAGACCTCTCTATGTCTACGGATTAAAAACTTAATCCGAATGGAAACCCGTCTCCCAACGACCATCTTGTCATCGTATCGAACGGTTCAAATTACAACTTGGTCAATCTCAAAGATCGAGCCTTGTAATTTGCCTAACTGCTCGACCGCGGAAAAGACGATGAGTGGATCACCAATTTTTGTGTTTATTATCGGGGTCCAATTAATTAATTATTAAACATGATTAACAAATAATCAAAGCAATAATAATTAATCAATATCAACATGAAATGACGAAGCTAAAATGAAGGAGCCAAGGAAGAGAATTATACCTTCCTTTACCTCGTAGCCTTCTACCTTATGACCCTTCCCTCCCGGACGTCGTATGGGCGACGAGCTACCGAGAACCGAGATCACCAAGGCGCTCCAAAAAAAAACCAGCTTCTTCTCCACCTAGTCGAAACCCTAACTCCAAAGGATGGAGTTGCGCCGACCCACTTCCTCTCCTTCATCCTTGTGCCGCTGGCCACCGAGAGCCACCAACTCACGCCGGCCACAAGGAAGACCTAGGGAGGAGTTTGAAGAAGAAGAAGAAGGAGAGAAATGGTCTCCTTTCTCACCCAAATCCGGCTGTGAACTTCTCCTCTCCACTTGTGCTTGCGGCGCCGACAAACTCCCCTTCCGCCGCCTATCGCCAGCCGCCGGCCACACCTCCCTCACCGTCGAGCACCACAAAAGAAAGAGGAAGCCTCCTCCTTCTCTATGTGAGTCTTGGTCGAGTGGTGGTGGAGAAGGGAGGAAGAGAAGAGGAGAGGAGTCTCCTCTTAGGTTGCGCCGGTCGGTTGCCCTAGGAGAGAGAAAAGAGAGAGGAGAGGAGAGAGGCCTTGGGTTGTGATCAATTGGATTGATTAGCCTTGGTTTCTTGATCCCATGGGATATATATAGGGCTAAGGTAGGGACCAAGACGAGGAGTTGGCTCTTGACCAACTAATGGATCTAAAACCAATCCATTAATGAAGATCCATTCCACTAAAGGATCTCCATTGAACTTCCTCACCAACTCTCATATTTTCATATGGGCTTCACCTATTATGAGTACATCCATCCCCCTGTGTTTAAGATATCAAATGCCTGTCGATTAATTTAAATTACTGATAATTTTAATTAATCAACTTCTGGCTCCTTGACTAGTACCACTCAACCTTATCATCATGTCGGATCAAATTCACCTACAGGGTTTAACATGATGAACCTTATGAGCTCATCAAGGGGGCATCATCATCCCGACTCACTTGGACATGGATTCGGTCAATAATCAATGGCACACCATATAATTAATATTATTTCCCAACTTACCGGACCTATCGATTTAACATAACAAATCTCGCCCATTGGTAAATCAAAGAAATAATTATTAACTATACGTGCCCGTTATTATATCGGGATTTAGGGATTGTACTCCATAATAATCCGAGGTCCAATCCAATTATTAAGTCAGTACAAATTGGATGACCTCTGGTTTTGGTCCTGCTCAATGCACACAAAGCACACTAGTGTAATTCTATGGTCAAGATAAACCACACATAATTACACTACAACCATCCCGATGGTTTGTCCAACCTCATCTCGGTTGTGAGCCTCTACTTACACAATGCAAGGGACTGATAACATGATCCTCTGTGTGTCACCACACACTATATTATCTACAATGAAATGTATTGGACTTTTATGCATATACTAATATAAATACACATCTGTGTTGTTGTGATTCTCTTTTAAAAAATGTAGATGATCTTATATATATAAAAAGAACAAGTCTTTTAGTATACACATCTAACAATCTCCCACTTATACTCAAAGACTTTGTTGTTCTCTCACTTCCATACATCTGACTCCCATATCCTTCAGTCAAAAGCTCTTGCTGGAAGAGCTTTAGTGAAAGGATCTGCCAGGTTGTCCTCTGATGTAATCTTGGCGACAGCTACTTCTCCTCGCTTTATGATTTCTCGTATCAGGTGATACTTGTGCTCTATGTGTTTACTCACCTTATGGGCTCGTGGTTCCTTCGAGTTTGCAACTGCACCACTGTTATCATAATAGATTGTGATAGATCTGGGCAAATCAAGAATCACATCCAAGTCCATCATGAAGTTTCTGAGTCATACAGCTTCCTTGGATGCCTCTGAGGTTGCCATATACTCAGCTTCCATAGTGGAGTCTGCCACGCATTTCTGCTTGACACTCCTCCATACTATGGCTCCACCTCCTAAAGTAAACACAAACTTTGAGATAGACTTACTCTTGTCCCTATTTGACTAGAAATCTGAATCCGTATAACCCACAGAGACTAATTGGTCCGCTTTGTAAACCAGCATATAATCCCTAGTCCGTCTCAGGTATTTCAATATATGCTTTACCACAGTCCAATATCCCTGTCCAGGGTTACTCTGATATCTGCTGACCATGCCCACGGCAAAGCAGATATCTGGTCTCATGCACAACATAGCATACATGAAGCTTCCTATAGCCGATGCATAAAGAACCACCTTCATTTCCTCTATCTCCTTTGATATTTTCGGGCACATCTCCTTAGATAGAGGAACTCCATGCCTGAAAGGTAGGAAACCTTTCTTGGAGTTTTCCATGCTAAAACGAGCCAGGACAGTATCAATGTATGAAGCTTGGGATATGCACAACACCATTTTCTGGCCATCCCTTATAACCTTGATCCCAAGGATGTGTCCCGCTTCTCCTAAGTCCTTCATATCGAACTGTTTGGACAACCATACCCTTACCTCTGATAACACTTTGACATTATTGCCAATTAACAAAATGTCATCTACGTAAAGTACAAGAAACACCACTACGTTTCTATCACATCTCTTATATACACATGATTCATTCGGACTTTGAATAAATCCATATGACCGGATTACTTCATCAAATCGGATGTTCCAAGTTCGCGAAGCTTGCTTCAATCCAAAAATAGATCGATTAAGCTTGCAGACTAGATACTCTTTGCCCTTTGCAATGAACCCTTCTGGTTGCTTCATGTAGATGGTCTCCTCAAGACTTCCGTTAAGGCAAGTTGTCTTGACGTCCATCTGCCATACCTCATAGTCCATATGAGCGGCAATAGATAAGAGAATCCGGATAGACTTAAGCATGATTACCGACGAAAAGGTTTTCTCATAATCGATACCCTCTTTCTAAGTATACCCTTTCGCAACAAGCCTAGCTTTGAAGGTCTCAACCTTCCCATCTGATCCTCTCTTTCTTTTGTAGACCCACTTGCATCCAATGGCTTTTACACCATTTGGTGGTTCTACTAGTTTCCAGACATGATTAGAATCCATTGATTCTATCTCAGAATTCATTGCCCTTTGCCAAGAATCTGCATCTCTATCTTAAAGAGCCTCATCATAGGTCTAGGGATTCAGTTCATGTTCACCAGGGGCCAAGTCCGAAGACTCTTCCAAAAATATGAACCTCTCAGGTTGTCTAACAACCCTTCCACTGTGATGAGGTACCACCTGTGTATCTTCTGTGACACGCGGTGCAGTGTCTTGTGGTGTATCCTCTTGTACAGTTGGTACTAAGGTCTAAACATCCCCTCTCAATTCTTCAAGAACTAGTCTACTCTTGGGCTTGTGGTTCATCACATAGTCTTCTTCTAAGAATTTGACATTCGTGCTAACGATTACCTTATGATCCACAGGACTATAGAACAAACCACCCTTCATTCCTTTAGGATAGCCTACGAATAGACATACTTCTGTACGAGATTCTAACTTAACAGTATCTCCCTTCAGCACATGTGTTGGACTACCCCAAATTCGAATATGTCCTAGACTAGTCTTTTGCCCAGTCCACAATTCTATGGGAGTAGATGGGACTGACTTAGATGGTACCATGTTCAGAATATACGCTGTCGTATCCAGAGCATATCCCCAGAACGAATCTGGCAACTCGGAGTAGCTCATCATTGATCTAACAATTTTCATAAGAGTCCCTAGAACAAAAGCTAGTGAAAGAGAAGTGTAAGAAGACATTCCTAGTTATACCTAACTATTAGCGCTACTATAAAGTTATTGAACATCAAGGCAGAACATCATTTTTCATATGATATTTGTCAATTAATGTCAGAGTTACGCCCTGCTGATCACCTAATGACTATTAAGTTTACTTGTAGAGAAGATTGAGTGTTGTATAAACAACTGCATTATATTTTGGAACGAAGGCAATGAACTAATTGAATATAGAATCTGTACTCATCCTCGTTATAAGTATCATAGTTGCATACTAGGAAAGAAGAAGAAAAATATTATATAAAAAGTTATGTATTACTTCCTGTTAACTGTTATACTTCAACGTAGCTCTTCTATACATTTGCTGCAATAGCTTGTCATGTGTGATGACATCATGCGCATGTGCACGAAGGAGGTATAATAAGTCATCCTTATCACTCCCCTGTATAGAAACATTTTGATATAATATTTCCCTCATTTGCAATTGAACAACGTAATTATAGGATCAAGATCGATGCTAGAGAGGGGTGAATAACGTTAAAAAAAATTCAATAAAAATAACAAGAAGATAATAACTAAATTAATCAAAGTTTTCATAATAAAAATAATAAATTAACTTACATTAATTCAATCAGGTAAGATAAAGGTTATGTTAAAATCTAACAGTATAAGTGATGTACATAGATTATATATGATTTTATGCATTGTTTGACACACATCTACTTGTATTTTACGAGCATGATCTATTTTATCACTACTTATTTATATGATTTTGCTACTTTTACTATCTTAACGTCAGAGTTACGACCATAACTTTTTGCTGGATTGGAATCTCTGGATGTTTTCTACATTAAAGTTGAAGAGGACTTCAAGATCTACAACTTTACGGGACATCAACCCCAAAAAAATCATCTTGAGGGGCAAAAAGGGGACACAGGCGGTACCTCTCCCAAACACGACCTCGTACCCCTTGGCCGACCATGCCTTCTTAGCATTAATCAAAGTTAGCAAAACAGAAATAATAAATTAACTTAGACTAATTCAATTAGGTCAAAATCGACGAAGCCACGGCAGAAGGATCTAGGTTATACATGGTGCGCGTATGTGTGGAAATAGACCTGCTAGAACCGATGGTAGAGGATTTCTGGATTGGGATTGGCGAGGAGAAACACCTACAAAGGGTTGTGTATGAGAAATATCCCAAATAATTTAATCATTGTCTTCATCTGGGACACTCTGCGGATGATTTCTATGTTAAAGGGAATCAGCCGAAGCCTGACTTGAATAAAAACAGATTTGATACAGTAGCATCTGGTGATTTGAGAGCAAAACTGAATCAAAAATATACAGAGGAAATTGGCAAAGGAAATGGGGGATTCACTGCTGATACAAGTGCTGGAGAATTAAACAGAACAGGACAACAAACTTGGATTCAGAAACAAAAAGATGCAGGTCATAAATCTAATGCGAGTAGGGTGGAGTTTGAGCCCGGAAACCATTTCATACGTTGGAAACTCTAGTGGATGAGGGACAAGAAGAACTTAATGAGCCAAATGCTGAGATTTTGATGGAACCAAGTGATGAAGTCAGAAATAGGAATGAGAAAGATAGCAGAAAAGAACTCAGAGATGATCAGGTTTCTAATGGAGAGGGAATTTTTAATATCAGGTAAAGGGAGGGACAGGAAAATGGGGGGCAAAATGATCTAGCTGGGAACCTAATTAATGATATGGATTCATCTATTTTGGAAGACACTGATAGAAGAAAAGACAAAGGGAAAGCAGTGGCAGCTACAAGTACAGAACAAGGGGCGCAGAGAACAAAAAAGACAGCTACAACCTGTGCCAAGAATGTGCCGGTGGCATGATGGACCCGATTTAGCTAGGTTAAGTTGTCACGAATTATGGGACCATCAGAATTTAAAATATTTATAAAATGCTGGAAACCCTTTTTGCAATCAAAGAATAAAAGCGTAGTAAAGGGGCCACAGGTCGTATTTTTCTTCGGGACTAGTTGATGTTGTGTGATTCGAGCTTGTATTTATGTGTCGTTTGTGGATTTTGGGATTCAAATAGAAATGAAAGCACAAAGAAAAGGTATAAACTGAATGAAGCAAACTTAAGCTAGATAAATGCAATGGAAGACTCAACCAATTATAACTCAATCAAACCCAAGTAGATTTCAGAATTGGAAATTCTATATCAATTGCATTCCAAATACTAAGTTATTGAAGCAAATAGTGCAGCCATTACGATTGAAACAGATGCAACATTATAACCATAATTTCGGGCATGAAGACTTGATACCGAGAGAGAATAAAATCTGATGTGCCAAGAGCTGATAGTAAATGCAGAGAATTGCTTTCGAATTAACCACTCATAACTAACCAAATGCAAAGCAATCCATAAACAACTTGATACAAAATAAGTGCCAAAGCTTAACTTGATACAAAGTGTAGCAGTGCAAGCTGAAAATTGCTGAAATTTTAGATTTACAGTTCAGAAATGCAATGACTGCCAAAGAGTCTGATTTCAATGTCAGAAATACACTATAAATTGCACTCAACTTGACACAAACCCATGCCGAAATTGATCTTGACACAGCATGCAGAAATGAAGTTAACTTGCCACCAAAATGAAGGAACTAATGTGCCAAAAGCTGAACTAAACGCTTAAACTGTGAACAATACAATTCATAGCTGAAACTAACCAACTCGGCTTGGAAAATAATACTACCAGTGAAGTATTATGCTAAACTGAATGAAGAATTTCGAATCCAAGTCTGAGCAGTCACCAAAAACGCAATGCAGAAATAATTTCGCAGCAACAAATCTGATCACAGAAATTCAGCTACAAACCGCAAACAGATCAAGCAACAAACTGAAACTAGTGCACAGAATTGATGTTCGGACAAGATGCAGAGGATCTAAGGTTCCCTTCACACACATTTCAGAAACAAATAACCAAAACTTACAGACTTGAAACTGACACTTTGCAGAAAGGAAGCTAACTTGCAGAGATTGTGAGTTGGTACGCAAGGAAACTGATATGCAGATTAAAACCAACTTCAGAATTGAATCCACGTGATTTGTGAAGGAGACAAGCTACAAAGTAAATTCAGAGGGTAAAACTTAAACTAACTTGATACAAACTGATACGCAGGAGGTATAGCTGAATTCAGAATTACTAAACTGAACAAAACTCAGATTTGACTATAAATGAAACAACTTAGATCAACTAAATTAACATTCTAAAAGTGAGACAAACCGAAGAATTCAAAAGCTGAAGGGAAATGCAGAAACGAGAGCTGATACGCATGCAGAAATCAGGAACTTGATACGCAAAGGCAAAAACTAATACGCAAGCTAAAAACGAGAAGGAAATTGAAATTAAAAGTAATTATCCAATAAACAAGTTCCTAAACTACTTAACTTGAAGATTGAACCCTAAATTAAGCTGGAACGATGCATTAAACGAAGTTAACGATCTGAAACAAAAACAGAAACGAAACTAAAGCAGTAATGGAAATTATAGCTACAACTTGAAAATTCGCTAATTAAACTAAACCCCAATCCTTCTCCTTGCTGTCACTCAAGGATTAGCATCAATTTAAGGTGGTCGCGCCTCGGATTGAAGAAAAAAATGAAGAAAAATAATGAACTAAGCTGAAAACACGAAGAAGAAGCACTGTGCGGCGAAGACGCGATGAGGAGAAGCTGCGGCGGAATTTTCCTTAAGTAATTAACATTGGACGGCTCAGATTGATTTGAGGAGATCCAACGGCTGATCTTGCTCTGATTTGATCCAAAATTTGATGATGATGATCTGGGGTCAGGATCTGCCTTGTGGTAGCTCGGATCCTCCAGATGTGCAACGAATGGTCCAGATCACCCTAATCTTTGAATGGACGATCTAGAGCCCTCCGAGCTTGATCCAACGGTTGATTTAGCTCTGATTGGGATGAAACCTTCAGATCTTGATCAGAGTGCTTGATCAACCCTAGCCCTAGCTCGGATTGCTTCAGATGGTCCCGGATGGCTCAGATCTAGCCGCTTTTGAATCGGACGGCCCAGATTAATCCGAAACTTGATAACTCGATCCGGGTCCACTTCCGACTCAAGTTTGACCAAGTATGCCCTAGGTCCAGGATCCTTTCATGCCTACAAAAATATATCAGAAAATTAGTGGCCAAATAATCCAAAAATATGCAAATTTGTAATTAAGTCCAAAATAAGAGGAAATCCTAAAACCTAGGGTAAAATCACAATTAAGCAAGTAAAACATGGGTCAAACATGGATTTTAACAATTAAAATAATCAACAAAATGGTACTTATCAACTCCCCCACACTTAAGCTTGAGCGTCTCGCGAAATCACTAAGTATGTATCCCCTAGATTTTCTTAAGCATAATTAGAAACAAATGAAAAGAAATTACCTAGGGTCGTCAATTCTTATAAATCTAAGCTCTATGGATTAGTATCTTGTCCTTAAATCAACAACTTAGTCTTTTCATCCATCATGAGTCATTGAGATGAATTTAAATCACTAGCCTTTCAAGGAAAATTTTGGTGACTCTCTCCTTAAGTTCTAAGTTGATGATGGAAGTGGAGCTCACTCAAACACACATGCTTTTTGCACTACCATAGGCTTGCTTATTGTCTAATCTCTACCATTATTCATGATTAGGATCAACATCTACAAAAACAAATAAAAGCATGGAAAATGGTAAGAAATGGAGTAAAAATCAAGGAAATGGAAAAACTGATAAAGTGGAAGACTTGAGTGCTAAAAAATGTTTCCAATGTGCTTTGCCCCTCTTGTTAGTCCTCTAGTGATATCAAAAGTGTGATGGAGTAAAACTATGGCATTGCCCTTTAAGAATTTGATAAAAAGTCCTCACTAGTCCTTTTGTGCCAATTTTGCCATTTGCATGCCAATTTCTTCCTTTTCTTTTCTCTTTCTCTTGGTCAGCTACTGAATTCATTTTCTGCTTTCTTTTCCTCTAGTGGAGTCAAAAAGGTAGTGGAACAAAAATGTAATTCGGATGAGAAGCATTCCACTAAATTCATGAGGCCGAAACTCCTTTGTGTGCCCCTTTTGTTTCTTCCTTATTTTTTTTCTTCTTAGCTGCAATTTTTTTCTCTTTAGTTTACATTCTGCCGAGCACCATGGGAACAGATCTGAATACTTGTATACTGTCAAATTCTTCAATTATACCAGATTCTGCAGTTTCATGAAGTACTTAGTTCTAAACAAACCTTCAACTCCCAAGATCAGAACACTGCATTTTTTTCTCTTTTTCTGTTCTGATTTGAAACTTCCCCGCAGCCACGTTCTTTTGTTCTGATCAGCAGTGGATATCCTTGATACAAATTTGATACACTTATATACCAAGTTCCTTGATTCACAGCCCTTGAAAACCCAAAATTCAGCTCAGCTTGATACAAACTGCACAAAAACTGCTTGTGCTGATTTTTTTTTCCTTTGTTCTCAGCTTTTGTTCAGCCCCTTTCGAATTGTGAATAGCTGATTTCAGGCCTCCAACAAGGTGTGGCTAATTCCTTTCGCAAAGAACAGCTCCAATCCCAATATTTCTGCCAAAGGTAGCTTCACAGAATTTTCTTTGGCACAACATTTCTTACTTTTAAATGGCACAGATTTTTTTCAGATTCTCAGCTTATATTCCACTTCAATTCAGCTTGTCTTCAGATTGTACAGCTGCATTTCATATTGTTTCTGCTACAACCATTCCATTCCAGCACAAATTTTGCTTGTATCATTCATCAGCTCCAAGATTAGCACTCGGCAGCTTCTATGATCATCCCTGCATTACTGAACCTGCTGCAATTTTTCTGCTTCTGCTCAAATTCAATTCAGCTTCAATGAATCCGTTTCCAAGTTGATACATCTTCAGATTCCAGCACTCGGCACAGCTTTTCTCTTTTCTTTTTGCAGCTGCAACAATGTGCTCAGCTTCCATTCAGATTTGTTCATCTTCACATTCAAATCTGCTTCCTCCAACTCAGCTTCACAAACATTCCTTCAATAAATTCAGAACTCACAGCTTACTCTCGTTCAGTTCATATCATTTCAGCAGCTCCATGTCAAGCTCGGCAGATTACAACCTCCCAATGCCTTGTAATTCAGATTTTTCAGCTCATTTTAGCTTTTGTTCACACTCTTGTTCAGCCTTTCGAATTGTGTACAGCTGTAGTTCAGCATTTAGTAAGGTGCTTCTGATTTCTAAGCAAAGAACAGCTTCAATCATCTTCTAACAGGGTGGCCGAACAACTCTATCAGCTGCAATTCAGCTGCAATTTCAGCATCCTTGCAAGTGGAGTTGACTTTTCTTTTTGGCACAGATTTTCTGCTTAAATTTGTGATCTGCCCCTGCTGCAGTTCCAAATTTTTTTCTTTGGTTCAGCTGAATTCAACTTGGCACGAAATTCTGCATTGGTTCAAGTTAACACAGCTGCTATTCTTTTGGCCGAAACATGCTCCTTATCAATTTTTCCTTTTCATTTTTGGTACAGATTTTTCTTTGTAATGGCACAGAAATTTTTTTTTCTCTTTGTTGGTGTGCCATTCTTTCAGATTTCTCCCTTTTTGGCACTTGAATCTTCAAAGTATGATAAGAATCTAGATGCTCCACTTGCTTCCACCTCTCTTGCTCATTCTTGACATCAACTCACTCAAAATGTAATTGTTTCCATCCTTCCATTGCAAGAAAAAAAAAAATTTCTTTGGATCCAAATGCCTCCTTGATACAAAACTTTTCCAAAACACTAATCACTCCCCCACACTTAAATCTTTGTCCGTCTCGGGCAAAATAGCATTAGAAACATTCCAAACAAATAAGCCCATAGAAAAGTGAGGGTAAGTGTAGGAAATAAGTAAAGAAAAATGGAATGAACATGATTTTTGCCAAAATTGATATGGAAAGGTAAACAAAGTGATTAGCCTCTATAGATGTGATCCAATCATTGAAATATGATTTTGAAAGAACCTAAGCAAGTTCTAGAGTACAATAACATATGTGTGTCACAAATATAAGGCTAATTCTCACTAGGCAAAAATAATTCATCTCAAGTCATCAATTAAGAATCAAAAGCAAAGTAGTACTCAAGTATCCAAGAATTCATCCATGAGCTTAAACCCTAAGTTTTTAACAACCAAATTTAATTTATTTTCAAAAAACTCTAACATGCTATGGAGATAACCTAGAGGGATACTTTTATTCCTAGTCATGCAAGAAAAAGTGCGAAAAGAAATAACAAGGTATTTACAATGACTCCTATACATTCTACTCTACTCATGCTTTTATTAGTAAGGACTCAATTCAAAGAAAAATTCTAATTCTAGAAAGCATGAAAATAAAAAATAAAATAAAAGAAAATACAAGAAAGAACAATCTCCCCTTTATTTCTGGTGGACGGAGTCTATCCAGAAGTAGCCTCCATCGTGGTAGTGGAGGAAACTGGGTGGCTGAGAGAATTCGGACTCCCCTACACTTGAACTTTACAAAAATATGCTCCGGTGGCCTAAGGCGGTTCAGGTTCAAGATCCATTGAAGGAATGGAGTGCTATGAATTAGAGTAAAATCAACTCCTCCTTCTTTATGCCTTTTAGAAGTCCTTCCAGGAGGTTGAAGTCTGTTCAGTTGGAGCACCCACTCCTGAAATCTTCTAGACCCTGCAAAACAATGTAATACCTCTCTCAAGCGTGCAGGGTAAGACAAAAATAAAATAATATCAGTCTCTGCATGAAATGTATCCAAAACTGCATCATATCCAATAAAATCAAATTCTGGTGCCTCAATAAATTTTTCACAATTATTTTCTACAAAATTTGCATCCAGGAACTCATCACAAATAAAGAAATCAATTTTTGGCACTTCAATAGAAATATCACAATTATTTTCCATCAACGATGTATCAAGCAATGTGTCATAGCCAATAAAATCAATCTCAGATATCTCCATAAGTTTTTCACATTCAACCTCAGCATAAGATATAGCAAGAGATTCATCACAATAAATAACATCAATTTCAGGCACTTCTAAAAATTTTCACAATCCATATCTACAAAAGATGTATCAAGAGATTCATCATAACAAACAACATCAATTATAGGTGCCTCTAAAATTATTTCGCAATCCATAGCAACAAAAGATGTATCAAGTAATGCATTACGACCAATGAAATCAATTTTTGGTACCTCAATTGGATTTTCACTAGCAGTCTCTACACAAGGTATATCAATAAATTCATCATAACCAATAAAGTCAGCACTAGGTACCTCGCTGAATTTTTCTGAACAAAGAGGAGAAATACTTACCTGGGCGTGCTGGAGAATACCTGGAGGTTCTACAAGAGTAGATGTATCTATGGCCTCCTCCTGATCAAGTACATGCTCCTCATCAGCCTCAAGCTCTGGTGGATAATCAACTAAAGCAGGTGATCCTTGGGTGCTTGCTTCCACCATGCAAGTCCCTACACTTTCTGGTTCATTCTCTGAATCTTGTGGTGGTCCCTGGGGCTTAGTGCAATCCCCTACACCTGTGGAATCATCTTCTATGCATTCTTCTTCTGCAATATCTGCAACAACAATATCGGAAAAATTAGGACCATCAATAACATTATCATCACAAAATAAAAAATGAGAAGGGTCCTGTAGTGTTTCAGAGTCTTCTTCTTGAGCTGAAAAATTTGGAAGTGAATTTTGAATAGGAATCTCCGGAGGGATGCATGATGTAGGTGCCTTATATTTGATGATTTCTTCTTCTTCTTCCACTAAATTTGCAAGATCACTTGAAGAAGGACTTGGCCATGCACTAGGGTCACCTTGAACTGATATAAAACCAACTCCGGGGCTCTCAAAATTAAAAGTAGCTTGAGAAGATAATTGTTCTGATCTTTGGGCTTTTATCTGATTCACATCATTAACCAATTGTCCCATTTGCCTTCTGAGGTTTTGAATTCTTTGTTGCACAATTTCCCCAAACCTTTGTTGTTGAGCCTCAAGCTCTTGTTGGTCTTGAAAAGTAACATAAGGTTGCTGAAGACCAAGAGTAGGCTGTGCATGCTGAGATGGAAACTGTGGGGGCTGATCAAATGGTTGCACAGACTGATTAAACTGCTAAAAATTTGGTTCACAAGTTAGTGGTGATTGCTGAAAATTGTAGCCCTGGAATTCTTGGATCTGAGGTTGAAATTGTGGTGGTGAACACTGAAATTGAGTGGGCTGGAAATTCTGATCTTGTGGCTGAAAATTCTGGTTACAAGGGTGAAATTGCTGTGGAAATTGAAATGGTTGCTGGAAATTCAAATTATCTTGGTACCCTTGCTGAATTCCTTGAAAAGGTGATTGATCTTGTTGATAAGGTGGTTGAAAGTTGGGCTGAAATTGCTGAAGTGGTGGCTGCCCAATCTGAAAATTCTGACTTGGCTGAAAATTTTGGAATGATAGTTGAACTTGTGGCTGAAAAAACTGATTTGGTTGCTGAAAATTCGAGTAGGGCTGTTGAAAATCTTGATTTGGTTGCTGAAATTGCTGGAAAGGCTGAAATTGTGGATGAGGTGGCTGAAATGTAGGCTGAATCGGCCGCTGGTGAGTAGATGACTGAGCTATATGTTTTTGTTGGTATTCCAACACCTTACACCAACATTTCAACTCCACCAATGCCTCTTTTATCTCTTTACAGAACTCTGGTGACCACATTTTGATCTTGCAGCCCTGTCACAAAACAAACAAGAAAAATGGCAGCAACCGTATACAAAAGATAAAACAACAGAAAATAGAATCAAATGATATGCCCATAAGTATACAAGCAAAAATCAAACAAATCAACTAGTTGCTTCCCCGGCAACGGCGCCAAAAATTTGATGGACCCGATTTAGCTAGGTTAAGTTGTCACGAATTATGGGACCATCAGAATTTAAAATATTTATAAAATGCTGGAAACCCTTTTTGCAATCAAAGAATAAAAGCGTAGTAAAGGGGCCACAGGTCGTATTTTTCTTCGGGACTAGTTGATGTTGTGTGATTCGAGCTTGTATTTATGTGTCGTTTGTGGTTTTGGGTTTCAAATAGAAATGAAAGCACAAAGAAAAGGTATAAACTGAATGAAGCAAGCTTAAGCTAGATAAATGCAATGGAAGACTCAACCAATTATAACTCAATCAAACCCAAGTAGATTTCAGAATTGGAAATTCTATATCAATTGCATTCCAAATACTAAGTTATTGAAGCAAACAGTGCAGCCATTACGATTGAAACTGATGCAACATTATAACCATAATTTCGGGCATGAAGACTTGATACCGAGAGAGAATAAAATCTGATGTGCCAAGAGCTGATAGTAAATGCAGAGAATTGCTTTCGAATTAACCACTCATAACTAACCAAATGCAAAGCAATCCATAAACAACTTGATACAAAATAAGTGCCAAAGCTTAACTTGATACAAAGTGTAGCAGTGTAAGCTGAAAATTGCTGAAATTTTAGATTTATAGTTCAGAAATGCAATGACTGCCAAAGAGTCTGATTTCAATGTCAGAAGTACACTATAAATTGCACTCAACTTGACACAAACCCATGCCGAAATTGATCTTGACACAGCATGCAGAAATGAAGTTAACTTGCCACCAAAATGAAGGAACTAATGTGCCAAAAGCTGAACTAAACGCTTAAACTGTGAACAATACAATTCATAGCTGAAACTAACCAACTCGACTTGGAAAATAATACTACCAGTGAAGTATTATGCTAAACTGAATGAAGAATTTCGAATCCAAGTCTGAGCAGTCACCAAAAACGCAATGCAGAAATAATTTCGCAGCAACAAATCTGATCACAGAAATTCAGCTACAAACCGCAAACAGATCAAGCAACAAACTGAAACTAGTGCACAGAATTGATGTTCGGACAAGATGCAGAGGATCTAAGGTTCCCTTCACACACATTTCAGAAACAAATAACCAAAACTTACAGACTTGAAACTGACACTTTGCAGAAAGGAAGCTAACTTGCAGAGATTGTGAGTTGGTACGCAAGGAAACTGATATGCAGATTAAAACCAACTTCAGAATTGAATCCACGTGATTTGTGAAGGAGACAAGCTACAAAGTAAATTCAGAGGGTAAAACTTAAACTAACTTGATACAAACTGATACGCAGGAGGTATAGCTGAATTCAGAATTACTAAACTGAACAAAACTCAGATTTGAAACTATAAATGAAACAACTTAGATCAACTAAATTAACATTCTAAAAGTGAGACAAACCGAAGAATTCAAAAGCTAAAGGGAAATGCAGAAACGAGAGCTGATACGCATGCAAAAATCAGGAACTTGATACGCAAAGGCAAAAACTAATACGCAAGCTAAAAACGAGAAGGAAATTGAAATTAAAAGCAATTATCCACTAAACAAGTTCCTAAACTACTTAACTTGAAGATTGAACCCTAAATTAAGCTGGAACGATGCATTAAACGAAGTTAACGAATCTGAAACAAAAACAGAAACGAAACTAAAGCAGTAATGGAAATTACAGCTACAACTTGAAAATTCGCTAATTAAACTAAACCCCAATCCTTCTCCTTGCTGTCACTCAAGGATTAGCATCGATTTGAGGTGGTCGCGCCTCGGATTGAAGAAAAAAATGAAGAAAAACGATGAACTAAGCTGAAAACGCGAAGAAGAAGCACTGTGCGGCGAAGACGCGATGAGAAGCTGCGGCGGAATTTTCCTTAAGTAATTAACATTGGACGACTCAGATTGATTTGAGGAGATCCAACGGCTGATCTTGCTCTGATTTGATCCAAAATTTGATGATGATGATCTAGGGTCAGGATCTGCCTCGTGGTAGCTCGGATCCTCTAGATGTGCAACGAATGGTCCAGATCACCCTAATCTTTGAATGGACGATCTAGAGCCCTCCGAGCTTGATCCAACGGTTGATTTAGCTCTGATTGGGATGAAACCTTCAGATCTTGATCAGAGGGCTTGATCAACCCTAGCCCTAGCTCGGATTGCTTCAGATGGTCCCGGATGGCTCAGATCTAGCCGCTTTTGAATCGGACGGCCCAGATTAATTCGAAACTTGATAACTCGATCCGGGTCCACTTCCGACTCAAGTTTGACCCAGTATGCCCTAGGTCCAGGATCCTTTCATGCCTACAAAAATATATCAGAAAATTAGTGGCCAAATAATTCAAAATTGTGCAAATTTGCAATTAAGTCCAAAATAAGAGGAAATCCTAAAACCTAGGGTAAAATCACAATTAAGCAAGTAAAACAAACATGGATTTTAACAATTAAAATAATCAACAAAATGGTACTTATCATCGCACGCAAGAGGGTATCAATTGTTTCAAATTCAGTAGGGAATGCACCTGAGGAGGGGGCTCTGATGATGGATAGACAATTTGCACCTGAAGTCCAGCTAGAGGGATTTTCTGAGGCAGTAGTATTGCCAACTGATCAAGGTCTGCCACAGGCCCTTCACATAGTGCCAACATCTGGAGAAGTAATCTTGTGTGACCAAGAGGAGGTTTGCAATCTTAATCAAATTCAGATGGATTCGGGTCAACTTGGCAGTTCTTTATTTTTAGATATACAAAAAGATCCTGAGGGTTTGGAGAGATCCAAATCTTTTGTGGAGGAGCTTGAAACTGATGAAGAGGAAGTGGGCCGGCTCCAGAGGACTGCCTCTCTACCTAGGAGCACTCAACAGAGCTCCCCAAAAAAGGATACCAACAAGAGTGTTCCTCCTGGTGCATCCCAACGTGTCACCAGAAGTAAGTCTCAAACACAAAGGGTCTCTTACTCCTTAATATTTTAATGTCAGGAATGGTTTGGAATATCAGGGGTATAGGCAACCCTGCTTCTCTTTGAAGAGTTCATTTTCTAAAAAATTAGTTTCATCTGAATTTCTTGGTCATTCTGGAGCCACTGATATCACTTGATATCCCGTTTATTACAAGAAGGTTAGGCTTCTCTTCGACTACTTCTAATTGCTCAGGGAAAATATGGTTCATCTATGATGCTAATATAGATTGTGTAGTGCTGGAAAATCATGAACAATTTCTTCATCTCAGTTTGAAATCAGCCATGTTTCCTATTGAAATGTTGGTAACTATAGTCTATGCTAAATGTTCAAGAGAAGGCAGATATGAATTATGGGAAAAATTGGATCATCTCAAGCCAAACAACGAGGAATTTTGGATGGTTGGGAGAGATTTTAATGTTATAGCAAAGCCATCTGAACACTCTACAGGTTTTGTAGCAAGGGCAGGAGCAATAGAGGATTTCAACAATTTTATGATGAACACTGGATTGTTAGACGCAGGCTATGTGGGTGATCAATTTACCTGGACGAATAACAGGATATGGAAACGACTTGATAGAATATTGATCTCTCCATCCTGGCAAAGCCAAGGGTTTTCAGTCAGGGTGGAACATCTCAGTCGTGCAGCTTCTGACCATTGCCCTTTGTTGATTTCTTTTCCAAATTTTGAACAAGCAGTGGCCTCTTTCAGGTTTCAGAAGATGTGGCTTCGGCATCATGGTTTTATGCAAACGATAAGGCTAAATTGGAATTTTCCTAGCCCAGGTTATGGCCTGCTAAAGCTGCAGATTAAATTGAAAAGGCTCAAGAACCATTTAAAGTGGTGGAATAAGGAGGTGTTTGGAAACATCCACGACAATAGGAAAATAGCAGAAGAGCAGTATTCTCTTGCGGAAAAACAATTCGACTCTGAGCCTACTGAAGAGAATTTGATTAATAAAAATAAGATTCAAGCTCATCTCTTCAAGACACTTCAAATGGAGGAGGAATTTTGGAAGCAACGGGCAGCGGTCAAATGGATGGGTGAGGGTGAAAAGAACACAAAATTTTTTCATGACATGGCTCAAACAAGGAAGATAACAAACAGGATTTTCCGGATGTGGGATGAGGGGGAATGTTTGGAGAAGCCAGAACTTATAAGGGCTTCGGGGGTCAAATATTTTGAACAACTGCTTACTGGGGAGACCTTTAATGACATAGCAGCTGATCTTCGGCACATACCAGAGCTTGTATCATCAGAAGAAAATTCATCCTTGACAGCCATGCCTTCAATGGAGGAAGTAAAGCAAATAATATGGAAAATGGATCAAGACAGTGCGCTGGTCCAGATGGGTTCTCTGCAACCTTTTATGTTTCTTGCTGGGACATCATTCAAGAGGATGTGTTACAAACTGTGCTAGATTTCTTAGCAGGTGGATCTTTACCAAAAGGAATGGCTGCCACAACTATTATTTTGATACCAAAAAAAGAGAATGCACAGAAATGGCAAGACTTTCGGCCCATTAGTCTATGTAATGTTTCATACAAAATTATTTCTAAGTTGTTGGCAAATAGGCTGAGGAAATTTCTGGACAAAATAATATCCCCAGCTCAAAGTGGTTTTGTAGAGGGAAGATTGATTTCAGATAACATCTTATTAGCCCAAGAGCTAACCCACAAATTGAATTATCATGTTAGAGGAGGAAATTTAATCATAAAGTTAGACATGACAAAAGCTTTTGACAGGGTACAGTGGAACTTTTTATTCAGAATTATGGCTGCATTTGGTTTTTCAGACACTTTCATTGCCATGATTAAGAGATGCATTACTTTCTGTTGGTTCTCTATTCGTATTAATGGTCATCTTGCGGGGTTTTTTCAGGCAAAGAGAGGATTGAGACAAGGAAATCCGATATCCCCTTTTCTATTTATTATTGCATCAGAATTTCTTTCCAGGGGCCTGGAAGACCTCTATGCTAAAAATCCCAAGTTAAGCTTTACAACCGGTTGTGAAATGAGGATATCTCACCTGGCTTATGCGGATGACATTATGGTTTTCTTGAATGGATTAATTGATTGTGTCAAAAAGGTAAAGGATTACCTTAATAAATATGAGTTGCATTCAGGACAATCGGTTAATGCTGGGAAAAGTCTGGTATATCTCTCAAGGAAAATTCTGACAGCCCGGAAAGGCCCAATTTTAGCTGCCACAGGTTTTTTGGAGGGGTCATGGCCTATGACTTAGGTATTCCAATCTTTCCAGGACATAGAAAGTCAGCTTACTTTTTGCCTCTGCTTGAAAAAATAAGGAAGAAGCTACTTGGCTGGAATATTTCGCGTCTCTCTCATGGAGGTCGCCTTCTTTTAATCCAGAGTGTGCTGATCTCAATGCCTTTTTATCTATTACAAGTGCTCCTTCCTCCACTATCAATTTTGCATAAATTGGAGATGATCTTTGCTAATTTTTTCTGGGGCACTACTGATACCAAAAGGAACCCTCACTAGATTTCATGGACAGAGATAAGCAAACAGAAATTAGAAGGGGGGGTTAGGACTGAGGAAATTAGCAGATTTTAGTTTGGCAATGGCGATGAAATTGTGGTACAGATTCAGAGAGCAATCTACTCCCTAGGCAAATTTCCTCACAAGAATGTACCGTGGCTCTATACACCCGAGTATTGTTCCATTGCGAGGCAATGCCTCACCCGTGTGGCGCAGACTGATTAGAATCCGAAACTTAGTAGAACAGAATATAGGTTGGCTACTTGGAGAAGGCAAGATAAATTTCTAGTATGATACATGGCTTGATAGGGGGCCACTTTTTCAGTCTTATACTTCGATAGGAGACCCTGGTGTCATAGTTGCAGATTTTTTGGATGGCTTGGATTGGAAGATGGACAGAATCATAGGTCTGCTCCCAAGCAACGCAGCAGCTGAGGTGGCTAAGGTCACTGCACATCTAGAGGAGTCAGATCAGATCCTATGGAAGCTTACAATGGATGGCAAATTTTCGGTAAAATCAGCTTGGAATTGTGTTAGGCAAACATAACCAGTGGTTCCAATAAATGCGGCAATTTGGAATGGTCTTCTTACTCCAAGTATAGCTGTTTTTGCTTGGCGTTTCATAAGGCAAAGGCTTCCTATAGATGCTATTTTGCAACGTAGAGGAATTCACCTAGCCTCAAAATGTCTTTGTTGTGAATCCATGGAGACTTGGGATCATTTATTCTTTGAAGGACCAGTGGCCAAGGGAGTATGGTCTTATTTTTCGAGCTTGTTCAGTGTGCACAGATTCACCAGCCTGAAGGATTGGATGGTTGGTTCTAAATGGTCAAAAGGAGGGCATATACGGGAGATAATGCCTTTTCTCATTTTATGGTTTTTATGGATGGCTAGAAATGACGCAAAGCATCGACACCTTAAACAAGAGGAGCAGAATATCAAGAGAAACATAATCTGATACCTTCTATTAGGAGAAGATGCGGGAGTAATTAAAGGCAAGCATTGAAAAGGCTTCACCTCAATTGCTAAAGCATGGGGGTCAACAATTAAAGCTAACATCAGGAACACTATTACTGTGGTGTATTGGAGGAAGCCGGGAAATGGAATTTTCAAATTAAACACTGACGGATGCTCAAGAGGAAACCCAGGAGAAGCATCGTATGGAGTGATTATTCGAGATTATACAGGGCAATTCCTTATTGCGAAGCATGGAACTCTGGGAGTAGTTCCAACATAATAGCAGAATTGTCTGCTATACTAATTGGTTTGGAATTATGTGTAGCTCATAGTTATCTGCCGATGTGGCTGGAGTCAGACTCCATGGTTGTGTTGAGATAATACAATCTAACTGCGGTCTACTGGGAATACAGGAAAATGGTTTTAAAAATCAGAATGTTGATACGGAAGCATCAAGTGAGCTTTTTCACATGTGTATCGAGAGGCGAAGTGGCAGCAGATTACTTGGCAAATCGAGCTTTCAATTTCCAAGGGGAGAAGGTGATACGCAGGCAGGGAATAGATAAGACCTTGTATGGTATCTGTCGGGTAGACAAGATGGGTATCCCTTATGTGAGACTGGATCGAAAAATAATGTAGCAGATGCAAAAAGTGGCCAGAAGTTTGAGGTTTGGGTAGCATGGAATGAACCCACATATCAGACCTACGAAATGAACAGGCAG
>JAGFNQ010000407.1:0-50638 GCA_024364735.1 Boesenbergia rotunda
TCCAACCATAGATAAGAACAACCATGGCTGTGGCCATCAAGTTATTCTTAGCTATGAAGGTAGGTAATTATACCGATTACATATACATATATGTAACTATCACTTTATGCTATCAACTAATTGAATGTTTGCATAAATCATTGGGTTGGTTAACTCATTAACAAGTATGCAACAATATACATAGCACCCAACTGCACCTCTCTTTACATCAACCTTGGCTATGGCACAACAAATCGATGCTCCAAGCTTAAGGCTGACCCATTAATCATGAAATAGTTTTAATTTAGTTGGAGCTCATTCAACCGTTTAGTCAGGCTTGGATGTGTCCAACAACCAAAACTAAGGATTGACCTCTGACTCCAACTATATTAATCATAAACTAATTCTATGGTTTGAACAGTTGAGGTTCAAGCCGGGCATGGATGTGTCCATCAACCCAAACGAGAAACAAAACTCAGGTTCTAACCATATTAATGGAAGGTGTTGGCCTTAATATTTTTAAGGGGTTTTGGGTCTCATCCTTTTCTTTCTAAGCACATTCATGACATATAATTATGTCATGTACTAACGATTTCCTTAATAAAGTATGTATGTGACTTAATTTATCAAGTCTCGTTAATTGAATTAGGAACTGGATTTCCTAATTCTAATTTCATACTTTATTTAAGGAATTGTTTTGGGAAACAATTTCCTAAATTGTCATAATCAATTTCGGAAACAATATGTTTAAGACTTTGATTTCTCTAAATCAAATCTTATTAAATTAAGAGACAGATTCCCTTAATTCAACCACATATTATTTTCATGAAAATCTTATTTAAGGAAATAAACTCTATAGGAAATAATTTTCCTAATTAATTTTGGAGACAATAATATGTAAGAAATCAAATAAGAAAATTATCGTTTGAGAATCACCTCAAAAATTTCCATGATTTGATCACATATTTTATTTATGGACTAATTAATTACAACAAATTATTTTCTTTGGGTGGCTCCCCGAGGCTCAGATACCCAAAGAAAAGAAATTTGTCGTAAATCTAATTTGGCCCGCTCCCCGAGGCGTAACCAAATTAAACTTGACAATTCTTATTCAAAATAGGAAATTAAATTACAACAACTAACTTTAATTTGGGTGGCTCCCCGAGGCACTCCCCAAAGTAAAGAATTTTGTTAATAATTTAAAACCCAATTCGAATTTAATTGTCAATTAATGATCCATAAATTTGTCTAGACTTTCTTGAAAGAAAGTGCCCAAAATTGCGAGCTTTCCAGAATAGTTTTTCAGAATAATTGTAAGTTTCTGGTACAAAGAAAACTTACATATTTCCAAAATTAAAAAATTCCCAAAATAGAAAATTTCCAAAATTGGAAAGTTTCCAAAAATGGGAAGTTTTCACAATTATCACAAAATTTCAGAAACTAGGATATTTCAAAAGATTGCGAAATTTCATGAGGATTTTCAAACTTTGAAATTCCTAAATCTAAAATTTATCATAATTGGAAAGTTTCCATAATTGAAAAATTTTTCAAAATTGAGATCATGACAATGTTTTCCGCAAAACAATTATATGATTATGTCGAACACTAACCGGCTCTGATACCACTGTTGGGATCGGGTGCATGTTGACATGGATGCGGGTTCGTAATTTTAAAATTTATTACGTGCAGCGGAAGATTTAGCATAAATAATTTCCTAAATTATTTAACCACACATCTAAGCATGCAACCTTATATTGTGTAGACATGATCATATATTAAAATTTTACAGAAAGTAAACTAATTTACTTAATACCTCGCGTAACTCGAAGGAAGGGACGAGATCCAACCGTAAGCGTCCCTTGGAAGCTCCGCCTCTATTCGCGTCCACGCCGAGTTTTCTTCGGGATGACTTCTCAAAGCCACGAGTTTCGTGCTGACAAGAACTACTAGATTCTCCAAAGGCACGACAAGAATACCAAGAGAGAGATGGGAAGACTAACCACTAAACGAAGAACGGAATCAAGATTCCGGGAGGAAGGAAGGAGTTGCGCCCGCTTCTTCTTCTTCTTCGGCAGCTGCTTGGTGGATGAAGCTCACGGCAACAAAGGGGTCCTCCTTTTAGGGCCGGCGGCACTAGAGGAGGGAGAGGGAGAGAAGGAGAGAGAGAGAGGGCTTATTTCTAGATCTCTTAGATTAATTTCCAAGCCTTGCCTTGGTTCCTTTATATAATAGCCTCTCAATTGCCAAGTCTCCTTTTTATGGAATAAATTTTCATAAGAAATTTATCATATAAATTTTTCTATGAATTATTCCATCATGCCAAGTTTTTATCATAATTTAATTTATAATAAAAACAACCATGTCTCCCTTTTTATTATGGAATAAATTTTCACAAGAAATTTATTATATAAATTTTTCTTATCATAGAAAAATCAATTCATAATTGATTTTATAAAATAAAATAAACTATTCAAAGTTTATTTTAATTTCCATGAAAATAATAAACCAAACTTCGGTTTATAAAAATTTATATATATTATCCATAATTTTATAAAATAAACCATGCTCGGTTTATTTTATAATTTGAACCAAACAATTTGGTTCTCCCCTTTTAATGTGGCCGGCCAAACAAAGAGGGTGGGGACCCTCTTTGGCCGGCCAAACCCAAGCCTATACCATACGAATTAAACTCATTTAATTCGTCCAATAAGTCTTCAAAAGACTTAGCCATTTTATGCTTCCGATGCATCACTGAAAAAATTCAGATTCGACTTATCTCTCTTGATCGGAAAATCTAATTTTCAACTCATTTTAAATCCCTCGGATTACTCGTAGTACGTGTGACTAAATAGGTTTTCGATTTATGTTGACCATCTATAATTAACCAATTATAGAACGATCATGAGTGGCACCTAGTAGTACATCATGATCCCCAATTAATCGAAAGATCAACGGTTGACCTCAGAAATAATTCTGAAACCCTTCAGCAGCTATAATGAGTCGTGCCCCATTCCCTTCACCATCTTATACCCACTTGATTCAGGACACGGTCTATGTGTGTCAGTCCCCACTAGGCTGACTACGTCACACCTAGCCCAAGCAATGTTTTTCTCGTCCTACGGATTCTAGTTACTCTCATGTATCAGAGAGATTCATACTCTGAACATGTGATGCTCTGGCCAGAGGCTTCGAGTAACAATCCGACGATAGGCCTTGGGTATACATCTCCTCGCAAGGAGTGGTGAATCCTTTGTAGGCTGTTCAAACATCTTTGGGCACTTCGGCTTATACCCAACCATCCTGGGTCCACACCTCCTTAGAGATGCTTGCTTAAGATGTCAAAGTATAAGTCTCTATGACCAAGATGACTTGAACACCGCAAGTCAAAGGAACATCGCACTTAAGCTGCAGTAAGAACTTCATTGACATATCTATATGTAGATTACCATATGAAGTTTTACAGCCAGTCACTCCAATGAACTAGTTCCCTTAACTAGCATTCATGTTTATCTCCGAACATCCCAATGTCTCCAGCCAGTGAGAATCAGCTGATTAGAGAATAACCCATGCTAGTCTCAACAGAATTGATAGTGTCCGTATTTATCAATTCATCGACTAGGGACAATTTGAATACTTCACAATTGCACATGTAGAGATAATCACTAGTTGTGAATTCATCACAAATTCTCTCATGCTGTGAATTGTATTGCGGACATTCAGTAAATGAGTTTAAGATCTCAATCAAATACACAAACATGTATACTCAAATAGTGAATATTCATTTATTAAAATAAATGATTACAATCATAAGGCGATTGCCTTAGGACACTTCTCTCACAATACTAACATTGCCCACCTAATAGCGAATGCAACTTGATCACCTTCAAAAAAGGCTAAATGCGGTCTTGGAGGCTTCCATGCAATCTTTCCCCCCGGTGCAGTTGAAGGAGGTTCCTGCCGAGGGCTCTTCTTCCGAGGGGACTTCCAGGTCTGAGGAGGGCAACTCCTGCCCTTCTATATTGCCACCCGGAGCTCCTATTGTCCATCTACTTCCTCCGCGCAGGGGCTCGTTGCCTTCCAAGAGCCGGGTTGATATCTCGATGTCTCAAGGAGGGGAAGCCGTGCGAGTCTCTGTGGGGCCTCTCACCACTCTCCGTGAGTCCCTTTTGAAGGTGTGTGTTCCCGGCACATAGGCTACTTTCTTGTATGCTTTATAATTCCTTGGTGCAACGATAGGCAGTTGAAGATTGCCTGACAGTCGACCGTGGCTTGTACGCCTGGCTCGAGATTGAGGTCTTGACCCGCCGGGCCCTAAGAGCAGAGGCCGCAGCTAACCACGAGCACAGAGAGGGAGTTATGCAAGCGGAGGTCAGCAGAGCTCTCCATGCGAAGGTGGAGCATCAGCTAGACGCCTTGCTGGCCATGGAGTCCTCTATCTAGAGTTCCAGACACCAGGAACATTTGGCATCCGAGAAGGCTGTGGGCATCACTAATGACCTGCTTCGGGTGACTCGGGAGCGGGACCAGCTTCAAGCGAAGGAGAAGATGTTGTTGGGCGATATCCACCTTCTGGAGGCCTCGACCACGAGGTCAAACAAACATGTCAAGGACCAAGCGCGTCAGCTCGCTCAGAAGGAGTCCGACCTCCTGATGGCGGCTGATCGCTTGTCTGACTTCGAGGAGGATCTGGCCCAGGCACGATCGGAAGTATGGGCTACCTCGGACAGGCTCGAGGAGGCTCTAGCGGACCAAGATAAAATGACTACTGAGATAGAGCAGCTAAAGCGCACCAAGGAAGTTGCTGAGGCCGATGTGCGCCACTTTTGGGCTACTGAGGGTTCCCGCATGAAAGAAGCCAAGGCAGACTTCAAGGCTAAATACCTGGAGATGGATGAATTTGGCGACATCATTGTCGGCCAGGTAATGAAGCGCTTGAAGTAAGGCTTCCACGGGGCCATCGACCAGCTAAAGAAGGCCCAACTTTTGCCTCCGGATGCCGACCTGGGCTTCATGAGCGTCGGCCGAGTTTGGGAAGAGCTCCCTCCCGAGGACAAAGAGTTGTAGGATTATTTTACTACCCAGGAGCTCGACTCCAATGTACCCATTTTGATTGTAATGAAAATATCACTTTTCCTCATTGTCCTTTGTATGCTTTGGTGCCTAGCTTCTTTGTATTATTTGTCTTCGTCCTTCTTTCAAGAATAGGCATTCCTTCTCGGCCCTTGGGGGCAGGGGAGTCAAGGAACCACTGCTTGTTTCCTGCAGCCCCTTGGGTTGGATTCAGGGACTCTGGGTCTTTAGTGACGTCAGGTGTCTTCCGGGGTTTTCGGGTTTAATCTCGGGTACGGATCTTCCCAAGGTAGCCCCGAAAATCCAACCGCCAGGTCCGTAGTTGCTCCTCTGTGGGACCCATGTGTGCTCCTTTCTCCATTGAATGTTTACGGACGTCGACGTCGTCTCCAGGCCCCAACCAATCCATTGAATTGGTGTTCGCAAATTCCTAGGCGTCGCAGGGGCCTGCCAATCGACGGCGATAGAAAAGACGCGACGCTTCAGGATTGGTGTCTATTACTCCGTCTGCGCCGTGCCCTCATTAAATGCGGACAAGTAACCCTCTCTATAAAGGCGGGTACCAACGCGCTGTTTCTCCTCCATCTTTCTTTCCCCTGTTAGTAGGAGCCCTAGAGCCAATTATATGATGATTGATAAAGACTTTTTGTATCATATTCTATCATTAATAAAGGCAGTTTTGGTTATTATACTTACTTTAGAGTTGTGCCAAATAACTAAGTATAATCATGTCCTTGAGTAGTAGGTTCTTATCTACATTATATCGATTGGTTGAATCAATAGTGATAAAGTAGAGAACACTACACTAAATCATTCCTAGTCAAGCATTAATATTCAAGGACAATATTAATGCAAGGAGACTAGCATATAGGTCAATTGATGACTTGAGCTCACAAGTCATGGATATGTGATATCAAGTTGACACATGGGTATATATTAGAGAATGTATACTGAATTGACCCGCCATGAGAAAGTTTCATAGATTGTCATATGAGTGTCATAAACTTTCTCATGTGACTATTAGTATGAATAGTCCTTAGACCTGGAGTCACTACGGTTCCCTACATGATGAGTTATGTACTTTGATATCGTCAAACGTCACCCATAACAGGGTGGACTATAAAGGCGATCACTGCGTATATGATAAATCATGCGGAGGGATGTGAGTGATGTAGATGAGATCTATCCCTCCCATATGACGAGAGTGATATCTGTGGGCCCCTTGATCGAGTAGGACTACTAAAATGCATGGCCATGCTCAAATGAGTTAATATGAGATATTAAGCTCATTTGTTTAAGTGAGTCTACTCGGGGATCAAGAAATACATCGATTGATCGAGGATGACATGGTCTATGCCTCATTGGTCAATCTAGATATCGAGGATAGAAGGACAAGGTCAAACATTATCATAGTCACAGAGGTTAAGTCGGATCTCGACTTTCTTGTTACTTGGGTAGCAATGATGCATTGCTAGATGCCGCTCATTGCTTATGTGTCTAAAATGGTTTAGACACATTGCCAACGTCACGAGAACCTATTGGGTCACACACTAAGGACACGATATTTCGGGAGCTCGAGTTGGGAACTCGGGAGACTAGGTCGGGAGCTCGAGAGACTAGCTCAACAGACTTGGTCGGGAGGTCGAGAGACTAGCTCGGCAGACTTGGTCGGGAGCTCGGGGACTTGCTCAGGAGACTTGGTCGGGAGACCTGGTCGGGAGCCCGAGAGGCCCTGGTCGGAATTGCGGGAGAAATTCATTAAAGTGTTTAATGAAGGAAAGAGAAAAGTCTCTCTTAATTAAATGAAGAGAAGATGAAGAGTCACATGAGAAGATATGCTCTTTATTTGCTTTAATGAAGGGAAGCCAAAGAGACAAAAGCCTCTTCATATTCATGGGATGAGTATAAAAGAGAGTCTAGTCATTTTGAATGAAGAGAGCTTTCCCTTCTCCCCTTCCTCTCTTCTTTCTCTTCTCCCTCATGGCCGAAACCCTTTTGGGGTTCTTGGTGGTCTTGTGAACTACCTCAAGTTGCTAGCACAACTAAGGTAGTTCTTTCCGAAGTTGAGAGATTGTGTCCGTGTGGGTACGCATAGAGGCACGGACGCTTGAATGTGTAAGAGATCCGGCGGCACTTGGACGAGCGGGATAAACACAAGGGCATGCTACAAAGGTATACACTTTAGATAGATGATGAACTTCGTACGAGTTTTTCTTTCGCTTGGATCGCTTGAGGGATCTTGTTTCCGCTGCATTTTGTGTTTGTGTCGCCGGGAGATCCCAACATCCCCTTCTCCTGGATCAGGAACAGAACAAAGGTTGCTTCATGGAGGGGAAACCGACGAGGGTTGAGAGAGGAGAGGTTTGCTCCCCAGAGGGTGATGGTGCAAGTTGCATCAGTGATGTCCTCCTCTATGTGTTTTAATGTTTGACAATATACTTAAGTCAGTGATACATTGAACAAGGGAAGGGGAGTTAAGAGAGGAGTAACCAAAGTGAAAGAAAGTGCTAGTAAACCTAGACAATAAGTCCTGGTTCGAGGAATTGGGCACTAAGTCCTGATCATGGATTGGGCACTAAGTCCTGGCAAAGGGCTGGGCACCGAAGACCTGACCGAAAGTTGGGCACGAAGTCCTGGTCGAGGAATGGGCAAGAGGTCCTGGCCGAGGGTTGGGCACCGAAGACCTGGTTCGAGGAATTGGGCACGAAGACCTGGCCGAGGGTTGGGCACCGAAGTCTTGGACCGAGGGTTTGGGCACGAAGTCTTGGTCCGAGGGACTGAGCAACTTAGCTGAGCGATGACTAAGGACAGAAGTAGAGACGGGTCAGGGTTCTGACGTTTCGAGATCCGAGAGTATCGGAGGCTAAGTAAAAGTCCACCCGAAGGACTGGGTGGCAACCGTCTCCTGAAAGGAGTAGGTGAAAGGCGCATTCTTGGGGGTGGGAACTTGCGTCTGTTCGACCTAGGGTTTCGTGGAAATCCGAGTCAGAACTAAGTCCTTAAGGTTAAAATTGTGTGTATACTTGCTTTGTATCTTGCAGGTACCAAGAATGGAAGACAAAGCAGACAAACAACGCGTCTGGAAGCTTGAGTCCGGGCGCCCCCATCAATGGGGGCACCCCCAAGCATCCAAGCGCCCCCATCAATAGGGGGGCCTAGATCAAAGAAGGAAAAAAAAATAGTTTAGTCGAAGAAGGCAGAGCAGGCTTCCATTCAGGTGCCTGGGATGATACAGGCGTCCGGGTTCATGTAGGCGCCCAGGTCAAAGGTTTTATCAACTACGACGAGTTCGGCGCAGGGATAAGGTTTGACCAAGCCCTATAGGGCGCCCCCATCAACACAGGCGCTCGAATGAAGCCTATAAAAGGGGCTTCGACCCCTTAGCTTTAGATACAACTTATAAACATGATTCTAAGCTTTTCAAGTGACGACAACACGCTAAAGGCGAGGCTCTACGACAGGGAGGCTCCAGGAGGAAGTGCGCGACACTTCGGAGGTCCAGATCGGCCGAGTCTTCAACCATTTCATTTTGGCTTGCTTTAATTATTCTACACTTAATTTTCTATATTTGTGATTGTAATTATTGCACTGTAAGATGGGTTTCTCCGCCTCTGGAATGTCCGGAAAGAAGACCAATAGTGGACGGGTGTTCCCGTGCATAGGCCTTAGATGTACTGACCCTGGGAGGGTCGGGAACCAAGTAAAAAATCCCGCGTGCAATCTGTGTTTTGTTTTGTTCTTCATTTTTCTATTTTCCGCTGGCTACTAACGCTCTGAGACTAGAACGTAGTTCGAAAGTAAGACGAATTTTCGTGAGAAGTATTCGGTCAATATTCAGCCCCCTCTATCGATGACACCGATCCTACAAGTGGTATCAGAGCCAGACCGCTCTTCACCGGACTAACCGCTGACGGAGCAAAGATGCCAGGAGTTGAGGGGGAGCCCAGGGGTGAATCAGGTACAATTTTTTTTAAATGTTTATTTTTAAATTCCATATTATATGCTTCACGTGCAGGGAGAGAGGACACTACAAAAATTAGTGTCCTACTCGTAAGAATCATTCCTCACCGGTGGCAAAGGAGGCACCAGCGCCAGAAGTCCGAAGGAACAAGGATCAAATCAAATGTTTCAAGTGCGAAAAATACGGACACTACAAGAATAAATATTCGGCAAAGGTACACAAAATTTACGTTCCAAAAATTTTTCAAATTCCTGCACTTTCCTATGTTAATAGTTTAGATAAGTCTGTTGACTTTTCTGATAATGATTTTGTTGATAAAATATATCTGTTGCATAATCAACTTAGGGTATTACATGATCAAGTACCAAAGTGGACAATAATAAATTATCAGAAATTAATTCTTTAATTGTCAATGTCAATACAATGATTTTGAAAATTAATTCTATAAATATTAAAATTAATTCTGATAATGTTGAAATTAATCCTGAACTTAATTCTGCAATTAATCTTAATATTAATTCAGAAATTAAATCTGTTAATTCTGAATTCAAATTTGAAAATCTTAAGGATAATTCTGAATTCAAATTTGAAAATTTTAAAGGTAACGATGAGATTATTTCTGAAAATCCTAAGGAAAATATTTTTGAGGATAATTTTGAAGATAGTAGAGATAAAATCTCCTTAGATAATAATTTAATTATCCTCTTGGATAATCCTGAAAAATTAACTAGTGGCCCAAATTACTCCACCTATGTTAAGGATATTGAAGGATATAATTTTGAGGATGAGGAAGAGATCGAATTTTCTGAGATCAAGGTTATAGTTAATAAAAATCACAAAGATTCAAATAAATTAGAATTATTAAAAAAACTTGAAAAGATAAATAAGGAAGAAAGAGTGGATGAGTCAAAAAATTTTGAAATAATGAAAATTATGGACTTAAACCCACAATTATTATCTAACCCAGAAATATTGAAATTTAAATCCAATTAAATTTTTTTTACATTATTTATTTCAATCCTCAATTGATCCTTAATTAATTTTAATTCAAATTAAATCTTAATTAATTCAAATTAAATCTTAATTAATTTAAATTCAAATTAAATATTAATTAATTCAAATTCAAATTAAATATTAATTAATTCAAATTCAAACTAAATCTTAATTAATTCAAATTAAATCTTAATTAATTTAAATTCAAATTAATTCTTAATTAATTCAAATTAAATCTAAATTAATTCAAATTAAATGTTAATTAATTCAAATTCAAATTAATTCTTAATTAATTCAATTAATCTTTAATTAATTCAAAACTCAATTAATCTTTAATGGATTCTTAATTAATTTTAATTCAATTAATCCTTAGTTAATCCAACTTCAATTAATTCTTAATTCAATTAATTCGTAATTAACTTAAATCTAATAAAATTCTTAAGTAACTTAAACTCGAATTAAATAAAATATTACCCAAACCGTAATAATTAATTTAATAATATCAAATATGTTAAAGTGGGTTGGCATATTCGCGGGTTCCATGGCATGTATCAAATCGGGAATTTGATACATTATTAGAAACTTAAATAAAATGATTTGAATTATTTGACTTATGCATAACTGCCATGCCATGCATTTGCTATTTCTTTTAAATATATAACATGTCATTCATATTTAAATTTTATGCATGATTAGAATGGTTATAGGAAAAAGAATAATTGAAATTTGATCAACCTAGTATTAAGTAGAGGTGAGATGATAGTACGTTAGGGAAGCCTCTTTGGTGGAACTAGCTGAAGCTACCGATCCAAAACCTAAGCTAGTTAGACCAAAATCATTCAAGAAGTAACTTGAAGATGAATTTTCTATAAAAGGCTTTGTCAAGGAAAGGATTGATGATCCAATAAGGCTACGGCCAAAGAAGGCCTTGTGCCTCGCCAAGACTTGGAAGCCAATTACTGAAAATCAAATTCACTTTACTATTGTTAGATTTGAATCTAACACAAGTTTAAATTAAATCATAGATTTAATAATAAATTAAGGAAAATAATTCATGTATCTCACAATACACCCATAAGGCAACCATGCTTGCTGTATTGAGATATCTAGAATGGGTGAGATGTTAAGGACTAATAAATTGAAAAATATTTTTCAAAAATATTTTTCAAAATTGTTAGAATATTTTTTTAAAAATATATTTTCAAAATAGTGCTTTAACATAATAATATTTTTATGAATTTCATGATTGTCTGATTGCTTATACATATTATACATTTTTCAAAAGTATATCTTTTCAAAATTGTTTGACTCACACAATTAGACACAAACCTCTTAGGTCAACACTAAAGTTCCTTAGGGCACTTAGATAGAGTCAAACGGTGTTGGATGCAGGGGGAGTGTTTTATTCTTTTTAATCTTTAAAAATGTTTTTCGAAAACTGCGCTTTAATTACTATCACATATGTTTTCGAAAAAAAACGTATACTTTAAAAATTATATTCTTTCCAAACTGTGGTTTTGAAATTTATCTTCCTGAAAAGTATTGTTCATTTGATTTATGATAAACCCTAAAAGACACAGAGGAAGGTCTACTTCATGATCTACAAGGACTCCTAGGATGTGTCAGATTTAGGGGGAGTCTAAGTCAAAAGAAAGAAATTTCTGACAAGTTTCTTTTGAAATTAGCTATTTTGAAATTATTAGATAATTCCTTTGATCTGAATCAAACCTTATGACTCAGAGGAAGATTACTTGTGGTCAACAAGCTTCCTAAGACTGGGTCAAGTTTAGGGGGAGGTCAAATTAAAAAAATTATTGATTATTTCAAGGTGATATGTTTTCATGCACGGTATTTTCAAATCCTTTTGAAAACATAAGTAATTTCCTTTCAAATACTATCATTTTAATAATTTTTCTTTAAAAATATTATTATTTTCAAAAATTTATCTTGTTTTAATCAATTTGAAATAATATTTTTCTTGAGTTTGAAAAATTTTCCAGGACATTTAAGAAAATGTCCTTGTAGCTAACAAGGTTTCCTAGGATTGTGTCAGACTGGAAGATAAACCAAGTCAAATAAAATATTACGTTTTCAAAAGTTCATACATTTTTCAAAATGGACTTGCATATATTTTCAAAGTACTATCATTTTTTTTGGCTTATCAAAATTCTGTTTGGAAATAGTACTTACTTGAATTTGGAGAATTTTCTAGGACACTTAGGAAAATATCCTTGTAGTCAACAAGGTTTCCTAGGATTATGTCAGACTGGAAAGGAAACCAAGTCTAGTAAAATATTATATTTTAAATTCTAATATTTTTCTAAGTACTCATACTTTTCAAAAATGCATAATATTTTCCAAAAAAAATTACTTATATTTTTCAAAAATGCAGAATATCTTTCAAAGTGACTTGTATTTTTCAAAGATATAGATATTTTAAAAAGTGCTTGCATTTTTTTCAAGCTTAATATCTTTCAAAGTAGAAAAAAAATGCATATTTTTTCTAAGGAAAAATCATTTAAGTATGTAATTTCTTTTGAAAGTCTTTCCAAGGCAAATTTTTTTTAAGTGAAAATTCTCTAAATTTTCCTGAAAATACACAATATTTTTTCAATATCTTTCCAAGTATATGTTGGTGCAGGAAGCACCATATCGAACCTTGTTTTGATATTGGCAAATGGTTCAAAGTTAAGTATTATTGGTGATCTAACAATGTTACTTAAGTGTGCAGGAAAAGTCCTAGCGAAGGGCTGCTAGGCACCTGGCGAAGGACTGCCAGGAAACAAAGTCCTAGCAAAGGGCCGCTAGGCACCTGGCGAAGGACTGCCAGGAAACAAAGTCCTAGCGAAGGACTGCCAGGAAACAAAGTCCTAGCGAAGGACTGCTAGGCATCGGAACCCTAAGACCCAACGAAGGGCTGCTAGGAGTCAAAGACCTAGCGAAGGAATGCTAGGCAGTAGGCGAAGGACTGCCTGGAACCGAATACCTGGAGAAGGACAGCTGGGCACCTAGCGAAGGGCTGCTAGGAGTCGAAGACCTAGCGAAGGTAAGCTAGGCACCAGGCGAAGGACTGCCTGGAATTGAAGACCTGGCGAAGGACAGCTAGGCACCTGGTGAAGGACTGCTGGGCAAAAGTCCAACCGGAGGAGCCGGTTAGCATCAGGTAAATTCTCCTGAGAGGAGTAGGTGAGGACGCGTTCCCCGTCGAGGGAACAGTAGGCGTCGGTTCGACCTAGGGTTCCATTTTGGAGACCCAAAGTCAGAACCAAGACAGCGAAGGCTGTATAAAACTAACATATTATTGCTCTGTGTTATTTTGGACTAACCCTAGATGCAGGACCGAAGGAACGAGTGTCTGCAGCTCAGAGAGCCTCAAAGGAGTGAGGCAGAAGCTGAGTAGGGCGCCCCCAAGGTGAATACAAAAATAAGTAGAGCAAATTTACGCTTTGACAGCTCATGGGCCGGGCGCCCCCGTGCTCCCGAGCGCCCCCATGCTCCCAGGCGCCCCGGATGGTCCGGGCGCCCCGAGCTCAAGCTAACGAAGCGGATAAGAGGCAAGCCAGTGAGAAGCCAACGGATAAGAGTCAACCCGGGTGCCCCCAGCGACCCGGGCACCCCCGTCAAAGTTTGATCCCGAGTTTGAAGGGATCAGAGCTGACCGAGAGGAACTCGGATAAGATGACACGTGGGGGGGCGCCCCCAATGTTCCGGGCGCCCCCAGGGGCTATAAAAAGGCCGTCGACCCCAAGGCTTCAGAACAAACAATTCTTCCAACACATTCACGCTCTTCTGCTCTAGCGCTCTGTCTCGGAAACCTCCCGACTCGAGATACAAGCGCTGACGACGTCCCTCTGCTTCGAAAATAAGATCTACTCCGGACGTCAGTAACAAAGAGCGACTTTCTTTAAGTTTACTGTATGAATCTTGTAATCTATTTCTGTAAACTGTTTGCGCATATAGAATTGCCCGCAGTAAACGGTCAACGACCGTAGGCCTTGGAGTAGGAGCCGACCGCGACTCCGAACCTAGTAAAATCATGGTGTTTGCGTGTGTTTTACTTTAATTATTTTCGCTGCTAATTCTCTTTTTTGAATCTAAACGTTTTACGATATTCACCCTTCCTCTATCGTTTCTCTCGATCCAACAGTATATTCTTGAGTGCAAGTTAAGTTTTATGCTATGCTTTCAAAATTTATACTAAGTATTTTCACAAAGAACCAAATGTTGCCATTGTTGGTGCAAGTATTTTTATTTTTTTTTATGTATGACAAAGGGAGAGAGATGCGCCTTAAGTTAGAAAGTTAGAAATAAATTTTTTCTCTCTTACCAAAGGATCAAAAAAATCAAAATGTTTTTCAAAAAGGGGGGAGAGTGAGTGGAAGTTAAAAGTTTTCCCCAGAGGATCAAAATGAATTTTTGAAACCTAGATCATTTTTTTCATTTGATCCCAAGAGTTAAAGTTTAGCCCTTTCAACCAATCTAACTTAAGATATTGTCAAACATCACTTAAGTCAGTGATACATTGAACAAGGGAAGGGGAGTTAAGAGAGGAGTAACCAAAGTGAAAGAAAGTCCTAGTAAACCTAGGCAATAAGTCCTGGTTCGAGGAATTGGGCACTAAGTCCTGATCATGGATTGGGCACTAAGTCCTGGAAAAGGGCTAGGTACCGAAGACCTGACCGGAAGTTGGGCACGAAGTCCTGGTCGAGGACTGGGCAAGAAGTCTTGGCCAAGGGTTGGGCACCGAAGACCTGGTTCGAGGAATTGGGCATGAAGACCTGGCCGAGGGTTGGGCACCGAAGTCCTGGACCGAGGGTTTGAGCATGAAGTCTTGGTCCGAGAGACTGAGCAACTTAGCTGAGCAATGACTAAGGACAGAAGTAGAGATGGGTCAGGGTTCCGATGTCTCGAGATCCGAGAGTATCAGAGGCTAAGCAAATGTCCACCCGAAGGACTGGGTGGCAACCGTCTCCTTAAAGGAGTAGGTGAAAGGCGCGTTCTCGGGGGTGGGAACTTGCGTCGGTTCGACCTAGGGTTTTGTGGAAATCCGAAGTTAGAACCAAGTCCTTAAGGTTAAAATTGTGTGTATACTTGCTTTGTATCTTGCAGGTACCAAGAATGGAAGACAAAGCAGGCAAACAATGCGGCTGGAAGCTTGAGTCCTGGCGCCCCCATCAATGGGGGTGCTCCAATCATCCAGGCACCCCCATCAATAGGGGCGCCTAGATCAAAGAAGGAAAAAATAGTTTAGTCGAAGAAGGCAGAACAGACTTCCATTCAGGCGCCCGGGATGATACAGGCGCCCGGGATGATATAGGTGCCCAGGTCAAAGGTTTTATCAGCTGCGACGAGTTCGGCGCGGGGATAAGGTTTGACCAAGCCCTATAGGGCGCCCCCATCAACACAGGTGCCCGAATGAAGCCTATAAAAGGGGCTTCGACCCCTCAACTACAAATACAACTTACAAACACGATTCTAATCTTTCCAAGTGACGTCAACGCGCTAAAGACGAGGCTCTACGACCGGGAGGCTCCAGGAGGAAGTGCGCAGTACTTCGGAGGTCCAGATCGGCCGAGTCTTCAACCATTTTATTTTGGTTTGCTTTAATTATTCTGCACTTAATTTTCTATATTTGTGATTGTAATTATTGCACTGTAAGACGGGTTTCTCCGCCTTCGGAAAGTTCGGAAAGGAGACCAATAGTGGACGGGCGTTCTCGTGCATAGGCCTTGGATGTACTGACCCTGGGGGGTCGGGAACCAAGTAAAAAATCCCGCGTGCAATCTGTGTTTTGTTTTGTTCTTCATTTTTCTATTTTCCGCTGTGTTACTAACGCTATGAGTCTAGAACGTAGTTCGAAAGTAAGAGGAATTTTCGCGAGAAGTTTTCGGTCGATATTCACCCCCCTCTATCGACGGCACCGGTCCTATAGAGGGGTGCGGAGCCACTTCAGCATAGGCGAAGTCAGGCGCTCTCAGAACTCCCTGTGATGATTACAACATGGTGGTCTATTCTCCCTCGTTTTTCCTTGCGGCAAGGGTTTTCGGCATTGCTAGAGAGCGTAGTGGAGATGATGTTGCGCTTCACCCTGGAGAGTGGGGTGGAGATGGAACCACATGATTCACTGAGGAGTCCAGAAGAGACATCATATACTCTGCTAGGGAGCATAGCGGAGATGACATCATTTGTTTTCCCTGAGAGCATCTCCTGATGGTTCATCTTCTGCCCCTCTCAAGGTGGATAACGTCTCCTGGTGGTTCATCTCCTGCCCGTCTCAAATGCCTTCCTCTTCCGGACTGCTCATTTCCCCGAGTTTTGGGCATCGGATGGTGTCGGTCGGGTATGGAGTATGCTGTCATCCGAGGGGAAGTTGCAGCTGCTGCTTCCTCTCCTCTCCCATTTGCGTTTTGTAATTCCTCTTAAATGCGAGTTGACTATAAGAGGTACTCAGGGTCTCTTGAATGGAACTGTTTCATCCATGTGTATCCCAACTTTTTCCCATATGTCGAAGGTTATGAGGATAGAGGACCGAGAGGTCTCAACCGCGACCAAAGTGTTGGGTATGGCATGGTGGGTTTCCCTAGCGAATACTTGGTCATCCTTGAGAGACCTCTCCGTGTCTACGAATTAAAAATTAATCTGAATGGAGACCCATCTCCCAACAACCATCTCGTCATCATATCATTTGGTACGAATCACAACTTGACCAATCACAAAGATCGCGCCTTGTAATTCTTCTAACCGAACGACCGCGGAAGAGACGACGAGTGGATCACCGGTTCTTGTGTTTATGGTCGGGGTCTAATTAATTAATTATTCACTATGATACAACATCAAAATAATTAACTAATTTACATGAAATGACAAAGCTAATCAACAAAGCATAATAAGAATAATAAGAGCCAAAGGAAGAGATTTATACCTTCTTTTTACCTTACGATCTTCTACTGTATAACCCTCCCCTCTTGGGCGTCGTGTGAGCGACGATCTATCAAAAATCGTGATCACCAAGTCGATCTCTTCTCCTTGCGTCAACCAATCCCTAACCAAAAGGGATGCCGCCGACCGCTCCAAGAAAGAAGATAATCCAAACACAAAACCCTATTATTCCTCTTCTTCCTTCTCCCTTAATTGCTATTCTATTTCCATGCTATGCTCACACGGAAAAGCCACAACCCCAGCGTGTCCACGCATGGAGAAGCCACCGCCTTGCATCTGTGTCCACGCATGGATGGAGAATCCTTGCATATGTGTTCACGCATGAAGGAGCCTTGCATGTATCTGTGTGCACGCATCTGTGTAGAAGAGACAGCCACCACTTGCTGTTCGGTTTTCAGCATGTAAAACCGAACTGCTCGGTTTTCCATCATGCAAAACCACAGCAGTAGCTGTTCGATTTTCCAACATGCAAAACCAACAGCCGAATTCAGTTTTCCAGCATGCAAAACCATCAATTTTCCAGCATGCAAAACCACAGCCAAAAGTTTCGGCTTGTTCAGTTTTCCCGCATGTAAACCACCGGTTTCCAGCAAACAAAACTACAGCAGTAAGCTTCGGCTTGTTCGGTTTTCCAACATGAAAAACCACAGCTTTTCTTCCTTGGAGAAGAAATTCTTCTTTTTGGAGAAGAGAGAGCGCCGCACATCGTGAGGGAGAGAGGGAGAGAGAAAAGAGGATAAAGAGGCTCAGTGGTTTCCTTGTGTTCCCTTGAATTAATCATCAACTTGGTTTCATGCCACCATGGGGTATATATAGGGCTACGATAGGGACCATGAGGAGGAGTTAGATCTTGGCCTGCCAATGGATCCAAACCCAATCCATTAATGAAGATCTATTCCACTAAAGGATTCTCATTGAATTACCTCATCAACCCTCATATTTACATATGAGCTCCACCTATTATGAGTCGTCCATCCCCGCGTATTTAAGATATCGAATGCCCATCAATTAATTTAAATTACTGACAATTTAAATTAATTTACTTCTGGATCCTTGATTAGTACCACTCAATCTTATCATCATGTTGGATCAAATTCACCTGCAGGGTTTAACATCATGAACCGTTTAAGCTCATCAAGGGGGCATCATCATCCCGACTCACCAAGACACAGATTCCGTCAATAATCAATGACCCACCATATAATTAATATTATTTCTCAACTTACCGGGCCTATCGATCTAACAAAATAGATCTCGCCTATTGGTAAATCAAAGAAAAAATAATTAACCATATGTGCCCGTTATTATTTCGGGATTTAGGGATCGTACTCCATAATAAAATCTGATGTCCTATCCAATTATCAAGCCAGTACAAATTGGATGACCTCTGGTTTTGGTCCTACTCAATGTACTCAAAGCACACTAGTGTAATTCTATGGTCAAGATAAACCACACCTAATTACACTACAACCATCCCGATGGTTTGTCCAATCCATCTAGGTTGTGGGCCTCTTACTTATACTATGCAAGGAACTGATAACATGATCTTTCGTGTGTCACCACACACCATGTTATCTACAGTGCACAGTATTGGACATTTATGCATATACTAATATAAATACGCATCTAGTGTTGTTGTGATTCCCTTTTCAAAAAATAGATGATCTCATATATAAAAAGAGCAAGTCTTTTAGTATACACATATAACACAAAGATTCAATGATTTCGACCATAACGACCATGGATCCCCGCTCACCTGCCACTGAAAGACGGTGTCGAGCTAAGCGACCCTGCGGGGATGATGAAGCGATAGGGAAGAGCCCGAGCAAAGGAGTGATCTCCTCTACCGGATCCACTGATTGTATCTTTGTATTCCTCTGAGATGTCAGCATCAATGTATTTCCCGTAGAAATGAAGGAAAATACTAGTTATCTTTGATGCGTAAGTGCTTTTAACAATAATCGGATGTCTTACTTGATCCTTTTGTCTGTTAGGTTGTGTTAACCTTTCGTCTACAAGCCTCCTCCCATTTTCTGTTAGAGGTTATAGGGACGGTAGGGATCTTGGTCGGGAGTCCGAAGCACCTAGACCAAGCCTAAGTACCCCGGGCCTGCGCAGCATCGTGAGGTATTAGGGTTTTGATTCTTGGTTGGGCATCCGTAGCACCCAGACCAAGCCTAAGTACCTCGGGCATCCGCAGCACCGCGAGGTATTAGGGTTCTGATTCTTAGTTGGGCATCTGTAACACCCAAACCAAGCTTACATACCCGGGCATCCGCAGCATCGCGAGGTATTAGGGTTTTGGTTTCTTGGTTGGGAGTCCGTAGCACCCAGACCAAGCCTAAGTACCTCAGGCATCCGCAGCACCACGAGGTATTAGGGTTTTGATTTCTTGGTTGGGAGTCCGTAGCACCCAGATTTGGTTTCTTAGTTGGGAGTTTGTAGCGCCCAGACAAAGCCTAAGTACCTCGGGCATCCACAGCACCGCGAGGTATTAGGGTTTTGATTTCTTGGTTGGGAGTCCGTAGCACCCAAACCAAGCCTAAGTACCTCGGGCATCCGCAGCACCACAAGGCATTAGGGTTTCGATTTATTGGTTGAGACTCCGTAGCACCCAGACCAAGCCTAAGTACCCCGGGCATCCGCAGCACCGCGAGGCATTAGGGTTTGGATTTCTTGGTTGGGACTCCGTAGCACCCAGACCAAGCCTAAGTACCATGAGCATCCACAACACCGCGAGGCATCAGGGTTTTGATTTCTTGGTTGGGAGTCCGTAGCACCCAGACCAAGCCTAAGTACCCCAGGCATCCGCAGCACCGTGAGGTATTAGGGTTTTGATTTCTTGGTTGGGAGTCCATAGCACCCATACCAAGCCTAAGTACCCCGGGCATCCGCAGCACCGTGAGGTATTAGGATTTTGATTTCTTGGTTGGGAGTCTGTAGAACCCAGACCAAGCCTAAGTACCTCAGGCATCCACAGCACCGCGAGATATTAGGGTTTTGGTTTCTTGGTTGGGAGTCCGTAGCACCCAGACCAAGCCTAAGTACCTCGGGCATCCGCAGCACCGCGAGATATTAGGGTTTTGGTTTTTTGGTTGGGAGTCCGTAGCACCCAGACCAAGCCTAAGTACCTCGGGCATCCGCAGCACCGTGAGATATTAGGGTTTTGGTTTCTTGGTTGGGAGTCCATAGTACCCAGACCTAGCCTAAGTACCTCGGGCATCCGCAGCACCGCGAGACATTATAGTTTTGGTTTCTTGGTTGGGAGTCCGTATCACCCAGACCAAGCCTAAGTATCTTGGCCATCCACAATACCGCGAGGTATTAGGGTTTTGATTTCTTGGTTGGGAGTCCGTAGTACCCAGACCAAGCTTAAGTACCTTGGGCATCCGCAGCACTGCGAGGCATTAGGGTTTTGATTTCTTGGCTGGGAGTCTGACAAACCCGATTTAGCTAGATTAAATTTGTCACGAAATGTGTGGATCCGTCAGAATTTAGAATTTATAAATAAATGCTGAAAACCCTTTTTGCAATCAAAGAATATGAAAACGTAGTAAAGGGGCCACAGGTCGTATTTTTCCTCGGGACTAGTTGAGGTTGTGTTCGATTCGTGCTCGTATTTATGTGTCGTGATTGTCTTTGGGTTTCGAATATGATTTGGGTTTGGGTTGCAATTGGAATTGAAATGCAAGGAAAATAGAGGAAACTTAGCTAATAAGCTAAACAAAGTGATGGCAATTAATAAGCTTGACCAAATGATACTTTAACCAATTAATGCAAACTTGCAACCTTTAGACATCAAACTGATACAAAATGCAGTGGCACATCCCACCTTGTGTTCAGCTTCAGGATTTTGTAAATCAAAACCAACCAAATGATAAGCAATCTATGAACAAACTGATACAAGATTGATGCCAAAACTCCACTTGATACTAAAGAGCAAACAATTTAATAATCCCAAAACTGCTAATGAATTAAAAACTGAGCAAATACAGAAACCTGCGGCAGAATTGTAGAAACTTGATGACAGGTATGCAGCCACAAATTGGATACAAAATCAGACACAAAAACTGAACTAGAATGCTACAATCCAAGGTTCAACTAAGATTCACAAGAATAGGCATCACTTGATACAATTTCAGAATTAACAGATTGAAACACTGCAGCCATAAACTTACTTCTGCCAAATGCAGAATTCAAGTACTGAAATGTAGAAACAAGTCGATCACAGATCAGGCAAGGCAAGCTGGGACTAAGTGCTCCAAGCTAGTGTTCAAATTCGATTCAGAAAATCAAATTCACTTACAAACTAAATGCATTACAAACTAAGAATTGCAGAAAATGAACTGAGGTGCAGAAATGGTGATGCCGCAGAAATTTGGATGCAAAAAAAAAAAATCATACAAGTAGACTGATTTCAAATGCAATCAAGTTCCAATGCTAATCTTCACTGATACCATTTCAGAAATGATACTTGGTATTTGCAGAAATAGACTTGCAGAAATAGAGTTCACAAAAGTGAATGCAGAAATGTGACAACAGATCAAATGCTGAAATTATCACTTTCAAAATGAATTTGCATCACTAATCTAAGTGCAGGAAGGCTCGAAATGAATTAAGGTTCACTTGACACTAAAATCAGAAGCTACCAATTACCATTTGCTGATACAAAACTGAAATTGCAGAATTTTCCAAATTTGATACGCATGAATTCAAATCAATTGCAGGAACTGAATTTGAGTACCTGGTAAATGAGACAAGCTACAATCTGACTTCAGAGGATGAAACTAGATCTAGCTAGCTACGAAATTCAGAGCTGAGGTAAGAAACTGATACAAAAGGAAAAGAAATGATACGTAGAAAAATAGGGCTGAAATGGGACTGATACGCAGGCTAAAAACAGGAAATAAACTAAATTAAATTCAATTGATCACTGAACTAGCAATCTAACTATCTACTTGAAGCATTGAAACACTAATTAGAGCTGGAACAATTCATTAAACCAAGTTAACGAATCTGAAACAAAAAAACAGAAACGAAACTAAAGCAGTAATGGAAATAACAGCTAAAAACAATGAAATTAGCTAAATAACTAAGCCTCAATCCTCCCTAAGCTCAAGATCTTCTTGGTCATCAAGCAAGAGCCGACCTCGAACCCCTAAGCACAGCAAATCAGTGGAGCGTAGCTTCACTCGACCAATCTGCTCAAACTGCCTCAGCTGGGAAAATTCCAGTCCAATCTCTTCTGTCTCAAATGATCGGAAATGGCTTGTGGACAAGACACAATCGATTGGGTAGCAGAGATGCCGAAACCCTCAAACACCCCTGTTCTGGCGCAAATTGAGCTGAAATCTCGATCGAAACTGTCTTCCAAGGATTCAGATGATGATCAAATGGAGATATTGAGGGTTCGCGCCTTCAAAACTAAGAAACTTGCAAAAGAAACGAAGGAAAACGATGAAGAAGCCGACTGTTGCGGCGAAGACGCGACGAGGAGGAAACACTGGGAATTTTTGATTAAGTAGCTAGCAATGGACGACCCAGATTGATCGGAGGAAATCCAACGGCTGATCTTGCTCTGATTTGAGCCAAACTTTGAGGATGTTGATCAGGGGTCAGGATCTGCCTTGTGGTAGCTCGGATCCTCCAGATGTGCAACGGATGGTCCAGATCATCTTAATCTTTGAATGGACGATCTAGAGCCCTCCGAGCTTGATCCAACGGTTGATTGAGCTCTGATTGGGATGAAACCTTCAGATCTTGATCAGAGTGTTTGATCAACCCTAACCCTAGCTCGGATTGCTTCAGATGGTCCCGGATGGCTCAGATCTAGCCGCTTTTGAATCGGACGGCCCAGATTTAATCATAATCTTGATAACTCGATCCGGGTCAATTCCGACTCAAGTTCGACCCAATATGCCCTAGATCCATGAACCTTTCATGCCTACAAAATAGATCAATAATTTAGTGGCCAAATAATCCAAATATGTGTAAATTTGCAATTAAGTCCAAAATAAAGGTAAGTTCTAAAACCTAGGGCAATTTCACAATTAAGCAATAAAAACATAGGTTAAATATGGATTTTAGCAACTCAAATAATCAATAAAAATGGTAATTATCAACTCCCCCACACTTAACCTTGAGCGTCTCGCGAAACTACTAAATAAGTATCCCCTAGATTTTCTTAAGCATAATTAGAAACAAATGAAAAGAAATTACCTAAGGTTGTCAATTCTCATAAATCTAAGCTCTATGGATTAGTATCTTGTCCTTAAATCAACAACTTAGCCTTTTCATCCATCATGAGTCATTGAGATGAATTTAACTCACTAGCCTTTCAAGGGAAGTTTTGGTGGCTCTCTCCTTAAGTTCTAAGTTGATGATGGAAGTAGAGCTCACTCAAACACACATGCTTCTTGCACTACCATAGGCTTGCTTGTTGTCTACTCTCCACCATTATTCATGATTAGGATCAACATCTACAAAAACAAGTGAAAAACATAGAAAATGGTAAGAAATGGAATAAAAACCAAGAAAATGGAAAATTTTGATGGAATGGAGGACTTGGTTGCTCAAGAATGTTTCCAATGTACTTTGCTTCTCTTTATAGTCCTCTAATGATATCAAAAGTGTGGTGAAGTCAAATTTAAGTAATTGCCTTTGATTTGGATGAAAAACCCTTCCTTGGTTTAATGTGCCAAATTGCCTTTTGTGTGCCAACTTTGCTTCCTTCTCATTTTCTTTTCTAAATTTTTTTATCATCCTCTAGCAAATTCAGACTTGAAATGGAGCAAAGTTTTGATCCGGATGAGATTATCTTCCCTAATTGCATGGTGCCGAAACTCAATGGTGTGCCATTTTGACTCTTTTTATTTTTTTCTTAGCTGCAAATTTTTTCTTCTTCTTTCTCTGTTCTGATTTGAAACATCCCAGCAGCCACATTCTTTTGTTCTGATCAGCAGTGGATATTCTTGATACAAATTTGATACACTTATATACTAAGTTCCTTGATTCACAGCCCTTGAAAACCAATTTCAGCTTCATCTTGATACTAACTCTGCACAAAAACTGCTTGTTCTGATCTTTCTTTCTTTTTCAACTGCATTTTCCACTCTGATTTTGTTCTCAATTCTTGTAAGCAGCCCTTGCAATCTTAGTTCATTTTCGGCTTCAAATCAGCCCCAATTCTGATCTGCACAAGCTGTGCTTTAATCAGTCTTCAAGTTTCGAATTTCTGCATTACATCAAATTCTGCTGCAATTGTTTCAAACTCTCCTGCATTTCCCTGCTTCAGATTCTAGCTTTTCCTCAGCTTCATTCGAATTTGGTTTGTATCATTCAGTAGCTCTCAGATGCAGCACTCGGCAGCACCCTTTCCCATGCAGTTCAGATTCCCTGATCAAAACATGCTTCACATCAACTCTTGGTATTCTTGGCACAGATTTTTCAGATTCTCAGCTTATATTCTACTTCAATTCAGCTTGTCTTCAGATTGTACAGCTACATTTCAGGCCTCCAACAAAGTGTGGCTGATTCCTATCGCAAAGAACAGCTTCAATCCCAACAATTCTGCCCAAAAAGTAGCTTCACAGAATTTTTTTTCTTTTTGGCACAAGTTTTCTTCATTTGGTGCCATTTTTCTCCTCATTGCAGATTTTTATATTGCATGCCATTTGTTTTCCTTGGATCTTCAAATGATGAGCAAGAATCTAGATGCTTCAATTGTTGTCTTCCTTAACTACTTCTTCTTGCTTGATCTTGATACCAAACTCAACCAAATTGGAACATGAAAATGCAGAATTTTTTTTTCGACATGAAATTTCCTCTTTTGATACCAAATCTTTCCAAAACACTAGTCACTCCCCCACACTTAAATCTTTGTCCGTCTCGGGCAAAATGGCATTAAGAAACATTTCAAACAACAAGTCCATAGAAAAGTGAGGGTAAGAGTAGGAAATAAGTAAATAAAAATGGAATGAACATGATTTTTGCCAAAATTGATATGGAAAGGTAAACAAAGTGATTAGCCTCTATAGATGTGATCCAATCATTGAAATATGATTTTGAAAGAACCTAAGCAAGTTCTAGAGTTCAATAACATATGTGTGTCATAAATATAAGGCTAATTCTCACTAGGTAAAAATAATTCATCTCAAGTCCTCAATTAAGAATCTAAAACAAAGTAGTACTCAAGCATCCAAGATTTCATCCATTAGCTCAAACCCTAAGTTTTAACAGCCAAATTTAATTTATTTTCAAAAGACTCTAAAATGCTATGGAGATAACCTAGAGGGATACTTTTATTTCTACTCATGCAAGAAACAAATTTCCAAGAGAACTAACATGCATTTATTGACAAGGGCTCAATTTAAAAGAAAATTCTACTTCTAGAAAGCATGAAAATGAAAAATGCAATAAAAGAAAATACAAGAAAGAAAAATCTCCCCTTTATTTCTGGTGGACGGAGTCTATTAAGCAGTAGCCTCCATCGTGGTAGTGGAGGAGTATGAGTGGCTGAGAGAATTAGGACTCCCCCACACTTAAACTTTGCAGCAAAATGTTCAGGTGGCCGCAGGCGATTTAGGTACAATAGCCATTCAAGGGGTGGAGTGCTTTGAATTAAAGTAAGATCATCTCCTCCTTCTTGATGCCCTTTAGAAGTCCTTCCAGGAGACTGAAGTCTGTTCAGTTGGAGCACCCACTCCGGAAGTCTTCTAGACCCTGCAAAATAATGTAATACCTCTCTCAAGCGTGCAGGGTCAGAAAGAAATAAAATAATATCAGTCTCTGCATGAAATGTATCCAAAACTGCATCACATCCAATTAAATCAATGCTTGGTGTCTCAATAAATTTTTCACAATTATTTTCTACAAAAAATGCATCTAGAAATTCATCACAAATAAAGAAATCAATTTTTGGCACTTCAATAGGAATATCACAATTATTTTCCATCAAGGATGTATCAAGCAATGTGTCATAGCCAATAAAATCAATTTCAGATACCTCCATAAGTTTTTCACATTCAACCTCAGCATAAGATATAGCAAGAGATTCATCACAATAAATAATATCAATTTCAGGCACTTCTAAAAATTTTTCACTATCCATATCCACAAAAGATGTATCAAGTAATTTATCATAACAAACAACATTAATTATAGGTGCCTCTAAAATTATTTCGCAATCCATATCTACAAGAGATGTATCAGGTAATGCATTACGACCAAGGAAATCAATTTTTGGTACCTCTATTGGATTTGCACAAGCAATTTCTACACAAGGTATATCAATAAATTCATCATAACCAATAAAGTCAGCACTAGGTACCTCGCTGAATTTTTCTGAACAAAGAGGAGAAATACTTACTTGAGCGTGCTGAAGAATACCTGGAGGTTCTACAAGAGTAGATGTATCTATGGCCTCCTCCTGATCAAGTACATGCTCCTCATCAGCCTCAAGCTTTGGTGGACAATCAACTAAAGCAGGTGATCCTTGGGTGCTTGCTTCCACCATGCAAGTCCCTACACTTTCTGGTTCATTCTCTGAATCTTGTGGTGGTCCCTGGGGCTTAGTGCAATCCCCTACACCTATGGAATCATCTCCCATGCATGTTCCCTCAACCATTCCTGTATCAATCAAATTAGAAAAATTAGGACCATCAATAATACTATCATCACAAAATAAAAGTCTAGAATGGTCCTGTGGAGCTTCAGTTTCTTCTTCTTGAGCTGAAAAATTTGGAAATGGATTTTGAGTAGGAATCTCCGGAGGAATGCATGCTGTAGTTGCCCTGATTTTAATGATTTCTTCTTCTTCTTCTACCAAAATTCTAAGATCACTTGAAGAAGGACTTGGCCATGCACTAGGGTCACCTTGAACTGATATAAAACCAACTCCGGGGCTCTCAGAATTAAGAGTATCTTGAGAATATAACTGTTCTGATCTTTGGGCTTTTATCTGATTCAAATCACTAGCCACTTGTTCCATTTGCCTTTCGAGGTTTTGAAGCTCTTGTTGAAACATTTGTTGAAATTGAGACTGTGGGGGTTGATAAAATGGTTGAATAGGCTGATTATATTGCTGAAAAGTTGGTTCACAACTTGGTGGAAATTGCTGAAAATTATGATTCTGAAAACTCTGATCATAGGGCTGAAATTGTTGTGGTGAACACTGAAATTCTATGGGCTGAAAATTATGATTTGGCTGCTGAAAATTCTGGTTGCAAGGGTGAAATTGCTGTGGAAATTGACATTGTTGCTGGAAATTCTGTATGGGTTGAAATTCTTGCTGCCATGGCTGAGGTGGAGGCTGAAATTGATTATTTCCTTGCTGAAAACTTACAAAAGGCTGCTGAAAATTTTGGTTAAAATGCTGAAATCCTTGATTTGGTTGAACTTGATGAAAGGGTGGTTGTTGAAAATTCTGATTATCTAAACACCCTTGCTGAATTCCTTGAAAAAGGGATTGATCTTGTTGATAAGGTTGCTGAAAGTTGGGCTGAAAATTCTGGAATTGTGGCTGCCCAATCTGAAAATTCTGACTTGGCTGAAAATCTTGCTGAAATTGTTGACATTGTGGCTGAAAAAATTGATTTGGTTGCTGATTAAAAGGTTGGTTCTGCTGAAATTGTGGACACGGCTGCTGGTAAGTAGATGAGAACATTTTGAACTGGCAGTCCTGTCACAAAACAAACAAGAAAAATGGCAGCAACCGTATACAAAAGATAAAGCAAAATAAAATAGAACCCAATGATATGTCCAAAAGCATACAAGCAAAAATCAAACAAATCAACTAGTTACTTCCCCGGCAACGGGGCCAAAAATTTGACAGACCCGATTTAGCTAGATTAAATTTGTCACGAAATGTGTGGATCCGTCAGAATTTAGAATTTATAAATAAATGCTGAAAACCCTTTTTGCAATCAAAGAATATGAAAACGTAGTAAAGGGGCCACAGGTCGTATTTTTCCTCGGGACTAGTTGAGGTTGTGTTCGATTCGTGCTCGTATTTATGTGTCGTGATTGTCTTTGGGTTTCGAATATGATTTGGGTTTGGGTTGCAATTGGAATTGAAATGCAAGGAAAATAGAGGAAACTTAGCTAATAAGCTAAACAAAGTGATGACAATTAATAAGTTTGACCAAATGATACTTTAACCAATTAATGCAAACTTGCAACCTTTAGACATCAAACTGATACAAAATGCAGTGGCACATCCCACCTTGTGTTCAGCTTCAGGATTTGTAAATCAAAACCAACCAAATGATAAGCAATCTATGAATAAACTGGTACAAGATTGATGCCAAAACTCCACTTGATACTAAAGAGCAAACAATTTAACAATCCCAAAACTGCCAATGAATTGAAAACTGAGCAAATGCAGAAACCTGCGGCAGAATTGCAGAAACTTGATGACAGGTATGCAGCCACAAATTGGATACAAAATCAGACACAAAAACTGAACTAGAATGCTACAATCCAAGGTGCAACTAAGATTCACAAGAATAGGCATCACTTGATACAATTTCAGAATTAACAGATTGAAACACTGCAGCCATAAACTTACTTCTGCCAAATGCAGAATTCAAGTACTGAAATGTAGAAACAAGTTGATCACAGATCAGGCAAGGCAAGCTGGGACTAAGTGCTCCAAGCTAGTGTTCAAATTCGATTCAGAAAATCAAATTCACTTACAAACTAAATGCATTACAAACTAAGAATTGCAGAAAATGAACTGAGGTGCAGAAATGGTGATGCCGCAGAAATTTGGATGCAAAAAAAAAAAAAATCATACAAGTAGACTGATTTCAAATGCAATCAAGTTCCAATGCTAATCTTCATTGATACCATTTCAGAAATGATACTTGGTATTTACAGAAATAGACTTGCAGAAATAGAGTTCACAAAAGTGAATGCAGAAATGTGACAACAGATCAAATGCTGAAATTATCACTTTCAAAATGAATTTGCATCACTAATCTAAGTGCAGGAAGGCTCAAAATGAACTAAGGTTCACTTGACACTAAAATCAGAAGCTACCAATTACCATTTGCTGATACAAAACTGAAATTGCAGAATTTTCCAAATTTGATACGCATGAATTCAAATCAATTGCAGGAACTGAATTTGAGTACCTGGTAAATGAGACAAGCTATAATCTGACTTTAGAGGATGAAACTAGATCTAGCTAGCTACGAAATTCAGAGCTGAGGTAAGAAACTGATACAAAAGGAAAAGAAATGATACGCAGAAAAACAGGGCTGAAATGGGACTGATACGCAGGCTAAAAATAGGAAATAAACTAAATTAAATTCAATTGATCACTAAACTAGCAATCTAACTATCTACTTGAAGCATTGAAACTCTAATTAGAGCTGGAACAATTCATTAAACCAAGTTAACGAATCTGAAACAAAAAAACAGAAACAAAACTAAAGCAGTAATGGAAATTACAGCTAAAAACAATGAAATTAGCTAAATAACTAAGCCTCAATCCTCCCTAAGCTCAAGATCTTCTTGGTCGTCAAGCAAGAGCCGGCCTCGAACCCCTAAGCACAGCAAATCAGTGGAGCGCAGCTTCACTCGACCAATCTGCTCAAACTGCCTCAGCTGGGAAAATTCCAGTCCAATCTCTTCTGTCTCAATGGATGGCTTGCGATGATGATTTGAAGAACATCTGAGCTCACCTGAGAACCCCTACAAGCAGCTCAAATGATCAGAAATGGCTTGTGGACAAGACACAATCGATTGGGTAGCAGAGATGCCGAAACCCTCAAACACCACTGTTCTGGCGCAAATTGAGCTGAAATCTCGATCGAAACTGTCTTCCAAGGATTCAGATGATGATCAAATGGAGAAATTGAGGGTTCGCGCCTTCAAAACTAAGAAACTTGCAAAAGAAACGAAGGAAAACGATAAAGAAGCTGACTGTTGCGGTGAAGACGCGACGAGGAGGAAACACTCGAAATTTTTGATTAAGTAGCTAGCAATGGACGACCCAGATTGATCGGAGGAAATCCAACGGCTGATCTTGCTCTGATTTGAGACAAACTTTGAGGATATTGATCAGGGGTCAGGATCTGCCTTATGGTAGCTTGGATCCTCCAGATGTGCAACGGATGGTCCAGATCATCTTAATCTTTGAATGGACGATCTAGAGCCCTCCGAGCTTGATCCAACGGTTGATTGAGCTCTGATTGGGATGAAACCTTCAGATCTTGATCAGAGTATTTGATCAACCCTAACCCTAGCTCGGATTGCTTCATATGGTCCCGGATGGCTCAGATCTAGCCGCTTTTGAATCGGACGACCCAGATTTAATCATAATCTTGATAACTCGATCCGGGTCAATTCCGACTCAAGTTCAACCCAATATGCCCTAGATCCATGAACCTTTCATGCCTATAAAATAGATCAATAATTTAGTGGCCAAATAATCCAAATATGTGTAAATTTACAATTAAGTCCAAAATAAAGGTAAGTTCTAAAACCTAGGGCAATTTCACAATTAAGCAATAAAAACATAGGTCAAACATGGATTTTAGCAACTCAAATAATCAATAAAAATGGTACTTATCAGAGTCCATAGCACTTAGGCTTGAACACTGCGAGGTATTAGGGTTTTGATTTCTTGGTTGGGAGTCCGTAGCACCCAAACCAAGCCTAAGTATCCCGGGCATCCGCAGCTCCGCGAGGTATTAGGGTTTTGATTTCTTGGTTGGGAGTTTGTAGCACCTAGACCAAGCCTAAGTACCCCGGGCATCTGCAGCACAGCGAGGTATTAGAGTTTTGGTTTGTCGTACTGGTACTTATGCGAGGGCATGTTTCTTTATTTCATGAATTCACTGCAAGACAAAAGAACACATAGGCAAGTACATAGTATGCGACACACATCTTACCGGGGGTGACTGGACTGATGACAGTTGGCCTGTTCTAGCTTCCTGAGCCATTCGTTCCTGTCCTTCGGTGAATGATCGCTTCCTCTGGTTAGTCTTCCTGCGCCCTCGGGTTCTTCCGAGACTTCGTTCTCACTTCCCAACTGTAGCATCATCGAGACACCAGTTGGTCCCCCTTGACTTCGGCCACTCGGTCACTAATCGGGAATTTTATCTTCTGGTGGTAAACAGAGACCATTGCCTGGAAGACACTGAGCGCCGGGCGGCCCAAAATGGCGTTGTAGGATGAGGGAGCGTCCACGATCAAGAAGGGTGTCCTCCTGGTCCTCTTGAGCACAACGCTACCCAACGATAGAGATAGGGTGATTTGCCCTATCGGTTATACTCAATACCCGGTGAAGCCGAACAGTGGGGTCGAGACCGGAAGTAGTTCATCCTTGTCGATCTGCATCTAATCCAGAGCAGCCTTGTACAAGATGTTTATTAAACTTCCTGTATCCATGAAGATGCGCTTGACCTCATAGTTGGTGATGCAGGCAAGGATCACCAAGGCATCTTCATGGGGAGCTTCCACCTCTTCCAAGTCATCGGGGTCGAATGAGATCGTAGGACCATGATCCTGCCTCTGGCTCATCCCAATTGCATAATTCTCCATACGCCGGGTGTTGGACTTCCTGGCACGATGGGAATCTCCCCCAGTGGGTCCTTTAGAGATAACTCCCACATGTCTAGAGGGCGGGCCGCATGCAGGGGTCTTGCCCTTTCGGGGGTCTCTTTCCAAGGAGGGAGATCTGCAGGGTGCTGGCCCCTGGCTCCTTCCCCTTGACTGAGATCGGGACTGGTGTCGGGTCTCGTTTTCTCCCGACTGCCTCCGTTGGGGAGAAAAGCTTCGTCGAGGAGAATTCCATCGATACCCCGTCTTCTTCCACTTCTTCCGAGGTTTGGGACTGCCTCTTTACTCATTTTTTTCTTTAAGGCATGACACTCCTCGGCGGAGTGTGTCATACTGCCATGGAAACCGCAGTACTTCATTAGTGGCTCCGACTGCTTGGTGTCCACTGTCTCGACCAACCTACGTCTGCCAGCCCACTAGCCCTCCCCGGGTGGGGGTCTTTTTCTCGGGCTGGGGCCGAGGGTTCCCTCCTCTCGAACCAGGTGATGGCTTGAGGGGGGACCCCGGCTGGTTCCTTACGTCGGGCGAATTGAACCTCCTCCACGTTGACGTGCTTGACCGAATGCTCCAGCAGATCATCGAAGCTAGTGGGCGACTTCTTCACCAATGATCGGAAGAAATCCCCTTCCGAGAGCCCTTGGGTGCAGGCACTAACGAGGATTTCTGACGTGGCACTTGGCACATCATGTGCTACCTGGTTGAACCGCTGGATGTACTCCTTGAGTGGCTCTTTCGGCTTCTACTTGAGGGCGAAGAGTTTGAGCGTCGTCTTCTGATAATGACGGCTGCTGGCAAAGTGGTGGAGGAAAGCGGTTCTAAACTCTATGAAGGGGTTGATAGAACCCGGGAGCAGCCGCTGGAACCATCGTTGGGCTGCCCCGGACAGGGTGTTCAAGAACACCTGACACTTCACACCGTCGGTGTACTAGTGTAGAAGCGCCGCATATTCAAACTTGTAGACATGATCCTCCGGATCCATCTTCCCATCATAATCTGCAATCCCAGGCCCGCAGAACTGCTTCGGCATGGGTCTTCAACAATCTCAGATGAGAAGGGAGTAAAGGGAGCCTGAGGGGAGGCCATAGGTTCCTCCCTCTTCCCCTACCCATCTTCATGTCTCAGCGCACTAGAGGCTACCGAGTTTGTTGGTTATAGCTCGGCTAGTTTCCTAAGAAACTATGAGGTCGAATATGAGAGACCTCTCTATGTCTACGGATTAAAAATTTAATCCGAATAGAGACCCGTCTCCAAAACGACCTTCTCGTCGTCGTGTTAATTGATTCAAGTCGTAACTTAGCCACACCAAAGGTACGACCTTGCAACATTTCTAAATCAACCGACCACGGAAAAGATGACGAATAGATCGCCGATTTTTGTGTTTATAATCGGGGTCCATGACATAAATTAATTATCATATTAATTAACAAATAATTAACCCATTACAATTAATTAACACCACCACATGCAATGATAAAAATAATCAAAGCATGGAATAACAAAAATAAAGACGGAGCTAGGGAGAGGTATACCTCGCCTTTTACCTCGCAGTCTTTTACCGTATGACCCTCCCCTCTTGAACGTCGTGTGGGCGACGAGCTACCAAGATGCGGAGTCACCTAGGCTCGCCAAGATCTCCTTCTTCAATCCTCTTCCAATTGCCAACCAAAACTCTAGCACCTAGGGTTTTGCCCGCCGGCCACCTCATCACCTTCACTTCCATCGCCGGCCACACCAACCTTGTTGATCGCCGGCCGCAAGGGAGCCAAGGTGAGGATGATCAGGAAGATGAAGAGGAAGGATGAAGAAACTGAGACAAATTCCTTCTTCTTCCCAAAAACCCACCGAAACCCTAATCTCCTTCTTCCTCAACCTCGCCGGCGCCAAAACAAGAAAGCTCTTGTTTTTCCCAGCCACCGACTGCCTCTCCTTCCTGCTCCTTGCTTGCGCACACAGAGGAAGAGGTGATAAGGAAGAAAGAAGAAGAGAGCGAAGAAGGAGAAGGAGAAGAAGCAAACTTCTTCTCCTCCCCACTGCCGGCGCCGCCGCTCAACAAAACCGCCACCGACAGCCCTCCTCCCTCTCCTCCACTACACGCCGAGCACCAGGGTGCTCCTCCCAGTCCTGCAGAAGCTTCACGCCCAAGAGATGATTGATGGATGAGGTGAGAACTCCTCTTCTTCCACCTTCTTCCAACCGGCGCAACTTTGACCTAGGAGAGAGAAGATGGGTTAGGGTTTTTGGGTTTTGTGTTGTGTTATTAGATGATCAATTAGCCTTGGTTTCATGACTCCTATGGGGTATTTATAGGGCTATGGTAGGGACCATGAGGAGGAGTTGGGTCTTGGCCCGCTAATGGATCCAAATCCGATCCATTAATGGAGATCCATTCCACTAAAGGATCCCCATTGAACTTCTTCACCAACCCCCATATTTTCATATGGGCTCCACCTATTATGAGACGTCCATCTCCTCGTATTTAAGATATCGAATGCTAGATAATTAATTTAAATTACTGATAATTTTAATTAATTATCCTCTTGATCCTTGACTAGTATCACTCAATCTTTTCATCATGTCGGACCATAGTTGACTTGCAAGATTTGACATGACGATTCTTTTGAGCTCATCAAGGGGGCATCATCATCCCGACTCACCAGGACATGGATTCCATCAATAATCAACGACACACCATGTAAATAAAATTATTACCCAACTTACCGGGTATATCGATCTAACAAAATAGATCTCGCCCATTGGTAAATCAAAGTAATAAAAATTAAATACATGTGCCCGTTATTATTTTGGGATTTAGAGATCGTACTTCATAATATAAATCGAGGTCTAATCCAATTTATAAAGTCAGTATAAAATTGGATGACCTCTCTTTTGGTCCTACTCAATGCACACAAAGTGCACTAATGTAATTCTATGGTTAAGACAAACCACACATAATTACACTACAACCATCCCAATAGTTTGTCCAACTCCATCTCGGTTGTGAGCCTCTTTCTTATACTTCTGCAAGGAACTGATACCATGATCTTCTGTGCGTCACCACACACCATGTTATCTACAACGCAATGTATGAGACATTTTGTGCACATATTAATATAAATATGCACCGTGTGATTTTGCGATTCTCTTTTAAAATGTTGATGTACTTTAATCAAAGCAAAGCTTTTAGTATATATCCTAACAAACTCCCACTTATACTAAAAGACTTTGCTGTTTTCAAAATGTCATACATCTGACCCCTTGATCCTTCACATGCCTAAAAGCTCTCGCTACCAAGGCCTCAGTGAAAAGATCTCCCTAGGTCATCCTCTGATGTAATCTAGGCAACAACAACTGTTCCTCTCCTGGGTTGTACGTGCGCTCTATGTGTTTACTTGTTTTATGGACTCGTGATTCCTTTGAGTTTGCAACTGTACCATTTTAATCACAACAAAATGTGATAGCCCTGAGCAAACCAGGAATCACATCGATGTCCATCTTGAGGTTCTTGAATCATGTAGCTCTATTGGCTGTCTCAGAGACTGTCATCCATCTAGCTCCCATGGTAGAGTCCATCACGCAGCCGCTGCGTGACACTCTCCAATACTATGGTTCCACCTTCTAAAAGTAAACACAAAACCCCGAGCAATACTTATATTTGCCCCTTATCTTGATTGGAATTCTGTATCCATATAACCCACAGGAGATTGGTCTGCCCGGTAAACTAGCATATAGTCCTTAGTCCTTCTCAGACACTAATATATGTTTTTACCGCAGTCCAATTTCCTTGACCTGGGTTACTCCGATATGTGTCGACCATGCCCAGGGCACAACAGATATCTAATCTCATTTTTAGCATACATGAGGCTTCCTATAGCTGACGCTAATGGAACCGCCATTACCTACTCTATCTCCTTTGATAATCTAAACATATCTCCTTAGATAGAGTAACTCCAAAGCTGAAAAGTACAAAACTTTTCTTGGAGGTATCCATGCTAAAACGAGTTAGGACAGTGTCTTGTATGAAGCTTGGGATAAGCACATCATCCGTGTCTGGAGATCCCTTAGATCTTTGATCCCCAAAGATGTGTCTTAATACTCCCTAGTCCTTCTTAATTCTTTGGACGACCATACCCTTACTCCTGATAGTATTTTATTATTGTTGTCAATCAACAAAATATTATCTATGTATAGTACAAGAATACCACTTCGTTTCCATCACATTACTTGTATACACATTCTCATCCGTCCTTTAAACAAATCCATATGATTGGATTTATCACTTCAAAGAGGATGATCCTTGTCATAGATCCAGAGATCTAGTTTATGTTCACCAAGGACCAAGTCCAAAAACTCTCCAAGAACATGAATCCTATAGGTTGACTAACAACCCTCCCACTACGATAAGGTATCCCCTGTGTATCTTCTGTAACACGAGGTGCAATGACTTGTGGTATTCCCTCTTGTACACTTGGTACTAAGGTCAGAATGCCCCCTTCTCAGTTACTCACGAATAATTCTACACATGCGTATGTGGTTTATAACATAGTCCTTTTTCTAAGAGTCAGACATTTGTACCAACGAATATCCTCTGATCTTTAGAACTACTAAATCACTTTATGTTCCCTTAGGATAGCCTATGAACAGGCACACTTGATTCCAACTTATCAGTATCTCTTTTCAACACATGTGCTGAACTACCCAAATCTGAAAATGTCTTCGACTAGGCTTTCGCTTAGTCTACATTTATAGACTACTGACCTAGATAGTATCAAGCACATACACTTGTTAGTGATATGAGAGAAGTGTCCTAAGGCAATCGCCTTATGATGTAAACATTTATATTAATAAATGATAATTCACTATTTGAGTATACATGTTTTGTGTATTTGATCGGGATCTTAAACTCATCTACTGAATGTCCGCAATACAACTCACAGCATAAGAGAATTTGTGATGGGATCACAACTAGTGATTATCTCTAATGTGCAATTGTGAAGTATTGAAATTATCCCTAGTCGATGAATTGATAAAAACGGACACTATCAATTCTGTTGAGACTAGCATGGGTTATTCTCTAATCAGCTGATTTTCACTGGCTGGTGACATTGGGATGTCCGGAGATAAACATGGATGCTAGTTAAGGGAACTAGTTCATTGGAGTGACTAGCTGTAAAACTTCATATGGTTATCTATAAAGATATGTCAATGAAGTTCTTACTGCAGCTTAAGTGCGATGTTCCTTTGACTTGCGGTGTTCAAGTCATCTTGGTCATGGAGACTTATACTTTAACATCTTAAGCAAGCTTCTCCAAGGAGGTGTGGACCCAGGATGATTGGGTATGAGCCGAAGTGCCCGAAGATGTTTGAACAGCCTACAAAGGATTCACCACTCCTTGCGAGGAGATGTATACCCAGGCCTATCGTCGGATTGTTACTCAAAACCTCTGGCCAGAGTATATCATGTTAAGAGTGCGAGTCTCATAAATACATGAGAGTAATTAGAAATCCAAAGGACGAGAAAGACATTACTTGGGCTAGGTGTGACGTAGTCAGCCTAGTGGGGACTGACACAAATAGACCGTGTCCTGAACCAAGTGGGTATAAGATGGTGAAGGGAATGGGGCACGATTCATTAGAGCTGCTGAAGGGTTTCAGAATAATTTCTTCTGAGGTCAAACCGTTGATCTTTCAATTAATTGGGGATCATGATGTACTACTAGGTGCCACTCATGATCGTTCTATAATTGGTTGATTATAGACGGCCAACATAAATCGAAAGCCTATTTAGTCACACGCACTACGAGTAATCCGAGGGATTTAAAACGAGTTGAAAATTGGATTTTCCGATCAAGAGAAATAAGTCGAATCTGAGTTAATCAGAGGTGCAATGGAAGCTAAAATTGGCTAAGTCTTTTGAAGGCTTATTGGGCGAATTAAATGAGTTTAATTCGCGATTGGTGGGGCTTGATTGGCTGGCCAAGGAGGGTGCCAAACCCCCTTGGTTTGGCCGGCCACCTAAAGGGAGAAAACCAATTAATTTTGGTTTAATTAATAAAATAGATCTAACACGATTTATTTTATGGATAAATAAATTTGTATAAAGAAATTTATATAAATAAATTTATGGAAATTTACTCTTTTATGGAAGTTAAAATAATCCATGAATTGATTTATTTTAATTTTATAAAATCAATTATGAATTGATTTTTCCATAATAAGAAAGTTTATAAATTTCTTATAAAATTTATTCCATAATTTAAAGAGAAGAAGAATTTGTTTTATTATAAATTAGTTATAATAAGACTAGGCTTAACAGAATAAGTCATAAGAAATTTTATAAGATAAAAATTCTTATGATAACTAATTCCGTTAATTCTGTTAAAGAGGAGACTTAGCGAGGGAGAAACAACTATATAAGGAACCATAGGCAAGCCTTGGATTCCCAATCAATAATCGGGTATTGATATAGAGCTCCCTCTCTCTCTCTCTTTTATCTTCTCCTTCCCTTCTCCCCACCTAGGGCTGGCGCCCACATTGAAGCTTCTAGGGCCGGCGCCCCTTGAAGCACCTTCCTCCATCTAGGGCCGGCGCAAATCCCTCCTCCCCTCTTGGTTGCCGTGAGCTATCAAGAAGAAGCCAACCAAGAAGAAGAAGAAGCGGATCTCATCTCCTTCCCTCTCGGAATTCGATTCCGTTTCTTGGTGGTTAGTTTCCTATTTTTTTCTTGTTCTTCTTTGTTGTGCCTATAGAGAATCTAGTAGTTCTCGTCGGCACAAAACTCGTGACTTTGCGAAGTCATCCCGAAGAGAACTCGGCATGGACGCAAATAGAGGCGAAGCTTCCAAGGGACGCTACGGTTGGATCTCGTCCCTTTCTTCGAGTCAGGCGAGGTACAAAGTAAATTAGTTTACTTTTCCGCAATGTTTTAATTTATGATTATGTCAACACATCATAAGGTTGTATGCTAGATACGCGATTAAAATAATTTAGGAAATTATTTTATGCTAATTCTTCCGCTGCACGTAAAAATTTTAAAATTTTACGAACTCGTATCCTTGTCGACATGCACCCGGTCCCAACAACACTGTTGTATCCAGAGCATATCCCCCGAACAAAACTGGCTAATCTCAGAGTAGCTTATCATTGTCCTAACCATTTCCTTAAGAGGCCTTTTCCTTCTCCATGCTGCACCATTCTATTGGGGCATACCGGATGCAGTAGATTGGTACCTATTCCCAATCTTTGATAAGTAAGTCCTACAACTATCCCAAGAGGTACTTGCCACTACGATATAATCGTAATGTCGCCATACTTTTACTTTGATGTTTCTCCGCATTAGACTTGAATTCTTTGATTTCATCAAAGTATTCAGTCTAGTGGTACATCAAGTAAATGTATTTAGTCCTTTGAATAATTGTTTATAAAATAAACAAAGTATTCAAGGCTACCTCTATTCTGGATAGATTAAGGACCTATACTTATCAGGTTGAACCAACTCCTACATACTGTTGGCTCTATGCCCCTTGGCTTAGAAAAGTCTCTTGGTCTTCTTACCTTCCAAGTAAGACTCAAAGGTTTTTAAGGAAGACTAGTCTTCCACCACCAATGAACCCAAGGGCTCATTGGATATCAACCTTTGAATCCTACTAAAGGTTAATAAGACCAAGCCTTAGAGCCTAAAGGTATGTTTGGTTCATCTAGGAAGGAATCTTTCTCTTACTTTGGTTAGATGATAAGCTATTAAACATCTAGTTGCATTATGGGAGCTTTTGGTTTTAAAATGAACCAATTGCCTATCTATGTACTTTTAACAATAAAAGCAATAGAATATCTTTTTCCAGAAACTGAACAAAAGTTCTTTCCAAAAATTAAGTACATGAAAGCAATCTGTATAAAACCAAAACATTTATCATCCTTTCTAAAAGACAAATGAATAACTCCCACTCCAAAAATCGTCTCTGTAGCCTATCCCATATAGATGGTAATCTCCTCCTCAGCTAGTCGTCGGGTTTCCTGAAACCCCTGCAAAGAGATGCAGACATGATTAGTGGCATCCGTATCTACACACCAGGTACCGGTAGATATCACCGCTAAACATGTTAGAACGACAAAAGAGAAAAGCATACCTGAATTATTACTCTGACGGCGGGGACAGTCCGCGTTCCAATGTCCAAACTGCTTGCACACAAAGCACTTGCCTTTCAGCTTCTTTATGCAACTCTGAGGTCCCTGTAATCCTGCTACTTTCTTTGCCCCAGCATGTTTCTTCTTCTTCTTTCCTTTCGGTTTAGAAGTAGAAACTCCTTGAGCAATGAAAGTCTGTGAGCTCTGAAGAGAAATCGCCTCTACCACCTCAAGTTCTGTCAGAAGTTCTGCCCACGAATATGAACGCTTGTCCATATTGTAGCTTAGGCGAAACTTCTCAAAACTCTTTGGTAGAGTTTGGAGGATGAGATCGACTTGGGTTTCCCCATCAATTTGTGCTCCAAGGATTTCCATCTCTTTCAGCTAAGCCATCATTTTGAGAGCATGTTCCCTCACGGGCATATCCTCAACCATGATGGTCGTTGTCAAGTTCTTCATGACTTCTTGCCTAGTGGCTCGATCATGATGTCCGAAGAGTTCATTGAGTTTGAATGTTTTATCACTGGTAATGGAAGAAGCCTGAGGCTGATGACTCTGAGTCATCTCGTCTGCTTCTAACCATTTCCTAAAATATTCAAACTCCTCTTCATCATTAATCTCGATAGGTTTTTCAGCACATAACTCGACAAGATCACACTTGGATTCCTCGGCAGTTTCGTCAATGTCCAGGTTTAATTCCCAATCCATATAATTAGTAGGGGCATTAAGTTCGTTCTCTCTTTGAATTAAGTCAAGTGGGTCTAGATCCATTTTAAAACACCTGAGAATCACAACAATCACACACTTTAGATTTCGAAAATAAGTTGACTCCTCAAAATAATAAAATTTCAAAATCAACCAACATCTCAAAACATCGAGAATATCGCATGCCACGATGGTGTGGACGTATACGAATTCTTCATTTGTGAGAGGAGGTTTTACCCATTAATTTTACTATCTTGTCATCCTAACTTTCTGACAAGTAAAATTAATAGTTGGTCCTCTTCGACCCTACAAATAATAGCAGTGACTCCGATGGGAAGATACTATTATTTGTATCTAAGTGTTTACCATTACACGACACTAAGAAAATTATTTTCGATTATGTGTCTTCCGATGGGGAAGTACACACACTCTTCAATAATTATCTATAATCTTTTCTGACCTAGTGATCCGTAGAACAAGCCCATCCGATGGGGAGGCAGGCACTCAGAGCCGACACGCAGACTTGTTTGCATCACTTATCAGATTGTAATGGAGGCTACGGGACCCTTAGGGTCCCTCTCCTACTTAGTTATTTATGTTGAGGATTTACACATGCACACACACAACAAACACATAAACCAATATAATAAACAATGAAAAATCCTAGATTTTTCCCACTATTATGGCCTTGGTCTCCAATGTGCCTCCAGTTGTGTCGCCACATCGTCCACTCCTCCCTGTCCCATGCGCAAGCCTCCATGAAGGGATCTCCGAGCCGAGATGACTAGCTACTTATTTACATCCATTGATCATATACTCCACAAAGGAGTGTACATGTATTCTAGATCAAAAGTAAATAAAGCTCGACTAAACAAGTGTCATATTTAATTACAAAAATTAAATACCTAATTTAGCCTCGTCAACCCCGAGGATTCAATTATTTACAAACACACAATCAATCACATACAACAATGATTAATGCCATAATAGTTAGAATCTAGTGCTTGCAACAAAAAGTTAGCCTACGCACATCCAAATATTATCCAGCAATAATAAAGTACATGATAATGTGCAGAAAAGTAACCAATCATAAACACACAAAATCGGAAACCTTGCTCAGATACCAATTGTTGGTTATAGCTCGACTCGTTTCCTAAGCAACCACGGGGTCGAACATGAGAGACCTCTCTATGTCTACTGATTAAAAATTTAATCCGAGTAGAGACCCGTCTCCCAAATGACCATCTCGTCATCGTGTCAATTGATTCAAGTCGCAACTTAGCCAAACCAAAGGTAAGGCCTTGCAACTTTTCTGAATCAACCGACCGCGGAAAAGACGATGAATGGATCGTCGGTTTTTGTATTTATAATCGGGGTCCATGACATAAATTAATTAACATATTAATTAACAAATAATTAACCCATGACAATTAATTAACACCACCACATGCAATGACAAAAATAATCAAAGCAAGGAATAACAAAAATAAAGACGAAGCTAAGGAGAGGTATACCTCGCCTATTACCTCGCAGTCTTCTACCGTTTGACCCTCCCCTCTTGGACGTCATGTGGGCGATGAGCTACCAAGACACGGAGTCACCTAGGCACACCAAGATCACCTTCTTCAATCCTCTTCCAATTGCCAACCAAAACCCTAGCACCTAGGGTTTTTCCCGTCGACCACCTCCTCACCTTCACTTGTGCTGCCGGCCACACTAACCCTGTTGATCACCGGCCGCAAGGGAGCCAAGGTGAGGATGATCAGGAAGATAAAGAGGAAGGAAAAAGAAGCTGAGATAAACTCCTTCTTCTTCCCAAAAACCCACCGAAACCCTAATCTCCTTCTTCCTCAACCTCGCCGGCGCCAAAACAAGAAAGCTCATGTTTTTCCCAGCCACCGACAGCCTCTCCTTCCTACTCCTTGCTTGCACACACAGAGGAAGAGGTGATAAGGAAGAAAGAAGAGAAGAGCGGAGAAGGAGAAGGAGAAGAAGCAAACTTCTTCTCCTCCCCACCGCCGGCGCGACCGCTCAACAAAACTGCCGCCGACAGCCCTCGTCCCTCTCCTCCACTCCACGCCGAGCACCAAGGTGCTCCTCCCAATCCTGCAGAAGCTTCACACCCAAGAGATGATCGAAGGATGAGGAGAGAACTCCTCTTCTTCCACCTTCTTCCAACCGGCGCAACTTTGCCCTAGGAGAGAGAATATGTGTTAGGGTTTTTGGGTTTTGTGTTGTGTTATTAGATGATCAATTAGCCTTGGTTTCATGACTCCTATGGGGTATTTATAGGGCTATGGTAGGGATCATGAGGAGGAGTTGGGTCTTGGCCCGCTAATGGATCCAAATCCGATCCATTAATGGAGATCCATTCCACTAAAGAATCCCCATTGAACTTCTTCACCAACCCCCATATTTTCATATGGGGTCCACCTATTATGAGTCATCCATCTCCCATGTTTAAGATATCGAATGCCTGATAATTATTTGAAATTACTGATAATTTTAATTAATTATCCTCTTGATCCTTGACTAGTACCACTCAACCTTTTCATCATGTCGGACCATAGTCCACTTGCAAGATTTGACATGACGATCCTTTTGAGCTCATCAAGGGGGTATCATCATCCCAACTCACCAGGACACAGATTCTGTCAATAATCAACGATACACCATGTAGATAAAATTATTACCCAACTTACCGGGCCTATCGATCTAACAAAATAGATCTCGCCCATTGGTAAATCAAATAATAAAAATTAAATACATGTGCCCGTTATTATTTCGGGATTTAGAGATCGTACTCCATAATATAAATCGAGGTCTAATCCAATTTATGAAGTTAGTACAAAAATGGATGACCTCTCTTTTGGTCCTACTTAATGCATACAAAGTGCACTAGTGTAATTCTATCGTTAAGACAAACCACACCTAATTACATTACAACAATCCTGATGGTTTGTCCAACTCCATCTCGGTTGTGTGCCCTTTTCTTATACTTCTGCAAGGAACTGATAACATGATCTTCTGTGCGTCACCACACACCATGTTATCTACAACGCAATGTATGAGACATTTTGTGCGTATACTAATATAAATATGCACCGTGTGATTTTGCGATTCTCTTTTAAAATGTAGATGTACTTTAACCAAAAGCAAGAATTTTAGTATATATCCTAATAGAGTTGGCCTTCTCAATGTCTCCGGGAGAGTCTCGCCGGTAATCCGAGGCTGCTCCGGCACATCGCCCCGGTGGTGTGACGGATCTTCGCGGTTGAGGGTGCAAGACAGAGACTCTGGGGATCTCCTCCCGTATAGAAGCACCTCGCTGTGAGGCGGCGTGCTCGATTTGTTGTTGTTCGAGCTCCTCTTTGATGGTGTTGGCCTTCAAGCGATCCAGTGTTGGTATGGCTTGGCGGTTTCCAAGACAACCACATGGTCATATCTGAGGGACCTCTCTATACCCACGGATTAAAATTTAATCCGAATAGAGACCCATCCCTATAACGGCCGATTTGTCGTCGTGTTAGCTAATCCAAGTCACAACTTAGCCACAAAGGCTTTGTAACTTTCCGGATTAACTAATCGCGGAAAAGATGACGGTTAGGATCGCTGGTTTTTGTGTTTATCTTCAGGGTCCAGTTAATTGTTATTATCTAAGATTTCAAATCTAAATAATAATTTAACACACATGAAATGACAAGGCAAAGCATAATGGCACAATCAAAGCATAACGTAAGTAAATTGGAGCTCGGGAGAAATATACCTCGCCGTTTACCTCGCAGTCTTCTATCATATGACCTGGCCCTCTTGGACATTGTGTGGGCGACGATCTCCCATGATGTGGAGTCACCAAGGCACGCGAATCAATCCTTCCTATTCTTCTTCCCTTGCGCCGAGAAACAAAAACCCTAGGACTAGGGTTTTCCTTCATTACCCGGCAGCCCCTTGAAGAAGATGGTGATGAAGTCAAGAGGATGAGTTCCTCTCCTTCACCACAGCCCACGCCAACCTCTCCACCTTCTTCCTATCTCGCGGCAGCAACACCACAAGGAAGAAAACCTCTTGCGCTACCCTTCCTTTTTCCGGCGACAAACACCAAAGGTGGCCACGCTTGCCGGCACTCCAATCTTCTTCCTCCCTTGCTTCCGCACGCCACAACAAGGAGAAGAATGCTCCTCCTTGTCCCGTGATCGTCTGTAGCAGGGGTGGAGGAAGAAGAGACCAAGAAAGAGGGAGATGAGTAGCTCCCCGCCGGTGCCAACTCCTACCCTTTGCACCACCGAAAATCCTCCTTCCTTCCTTCTTGCCACACGCCACCAAGCAACGGAGAGAACTCCTTCCTAGCTCGATGATCCGTAGTGACCTTGAAGAAGCGAAGAGGAAGAACTCAAGAGGAAGAAAGGGCCGAGCCCTTCCCTTCCTTTGGTTGCTGGCGCCCAAGGGTTAGAGAGGAGGAGAGAGTAGATTAGAGAGAGGGAGAGAGAGAGGTGGGTTTATATAGGGGATTAGTTAGTTTAATTGAAAAAAATTTCCAATTAAAATTGGATTGATTATAAAAATTTATATAGAATAATTCCATAATTAATCTAATGATTAATTCCTTTAATTATTCCATCCAAATTTTTATATAGAATAATTCCATAATTATTCTATGATTAATTCCTTAATTAATTTCAAGATTAATAATTAAATTAATCCCAAATTAATTCCTTAATTAATCCTTGATTAATTCTTTAATTAATTTCGAGATTAATAATTAAATTAATCCCAAATTAATTCCTTAATTAATTTGGCCTTTTATCATGACTCTAATGGAGCTTTATTGGGCTAAGATAAGGACCATGAGGAGGAGTTGGTTCTTGGCCCTCTAATGGATCCAACCTGATTCATTAAATGGAGATCCATTCCACTAAAGGATCCCATTGTACTTCCTCACCAACCCCCATATTTTCATATGGGCTCTACCTATTACGAGTCATCCATCTCCCCGTATTTAAGATATCGTATGCTCGATAATTAATTCAATTTACTGATAATTAAATTAATTATCTGCTTGATCCTTGATTAGTACCACTCAACCTTTTTGACATGCCGAACCATGGTCCACTTGCAAGATTTGGCATGAGGATCCTTTTGAGCTCACCAAGGGGGCATCATCACCCTGACTCACCAGAACACGGATTCCGTCAATAATTCAATGACACATCATATTATTAATATTATTTCCTAACTTACCAGGTCTATCGATCTAACAGAATAGATCTCGCCCATGGGCAAATCAAAGAAACAATAGTTAATAATATATTTCCGCCATTATTTTGGAATCAAAGATCGTTCTCCATAATAGCATCCGAGGTCTAATCCAATTTACTAGGTTAGTACAAAATTGGATGACTTCTCTTTTGGTCCTAATCAATGTACACAAAGTACACTAGTGTAATCCTATGGTTAAGATAAACTGTTAGTAATATGAGAGAATGTCCTAAGGCAATCGCCTTATGATTGTAATCATTTACTTTAATAAATGAATATTCACTATTTGAGTATACATGTTCATGTATTTGATTGAGATCTTGAACTCATTTACTGAATGTCCACAATACAATTCACAGCATGAGAGAATTTGTGATGAATTCACACCTAGTGATTATCTCTACATGTGCAATTGTGAAGTATTGAAATTGTCCCTAGTCGATGAATTGATAAATACGGACACTATCAATTCTGTTGAGACTAGCATGGGTTATTCTCTAATCAGCTGATTCTCACTGGCTGGTGACATTGGGATGTTCGGAGATAAACATGGATGCTAGTTAAGGGAACTAGTTCATTGGAGTGACTGGCTGTAAAACTTCATATGGGAATCTATATGTAGATATGTCAATGAAGTTCTTACTGCAGCTTAAGTGCGATGTTCCTTTGACTTGCGGTGTTCAAGTCATCTTGGTCACGGAGACTTATACTTTGACATCTTAAGCAAGCATCTCTAAGGAGGTGTGGACCCAGGATGATTGGGTATAAGCCGAAGTGCCCGAAGATGTTTGAACAGCCTACAAAGGATTCACCACTCCTTGCGAGGAGATGTATACCCTAGGCCTATCGTCGGATTGTTACTCGAAGCCTCTGGCCAGAGCATAACATGTTTCAAGTATGAATCTCTAGGAAACATGAGAGTAATTAGAATCCGTTGGACGAGAAAGACATTACTTGGGCTAGGTGTGACGTAGTCAGCCTAGTGGGGACTGACACACATAGACCGTGTCCTGAACCAAGTGGGTATAAGATGGTGAAGGGAATGGGGCACAACTCATTATAGCTGCTGAAGGGTTTCAGAATTATTTCTGAGGTCAACCGTTGATCTTTCGATTAATTGGGGATCATGATGTACTACTAGGTGCCACTCATGATCGTTCTATAATTGATTAATTATAGACGGCCAACATAAATCGAAAGCCTATTTAGTCACACGTACTACGAGTAATCCGAGGGATTTAAAACGAGTTGAAAATTGGATTTTCCGATCAAGAGAAATAAGTCGAATCTGAATTTATCAGAGGCGCACCGGAAGCTTAAAATGGCTAAGTCTTTTGAAGGCTTATTGGACGAATTAAATGAGTTTAATTCGCAAGGAGACGGCTTGGTTTGGCCGGCCAAAGAGGGTCCCCACCCTCATTGGTTTGGCCGGCCACAACATGGAGGGAAACCAAATTATTTGGTTTAAATTATAAAATAAATCAAGTGCGATTTGTTTTATAAAATTATGGATAAATAAATATATATAAAGAAATTTATATAAAGAAATTTATATAAAAGGATTTATTTTCATGGAAATTAAAATAAACCTTGGATTGGTTTATTTTATTTTATAAAATCAATTATGAATTGATTTTTCCATGATAAGAAAAATTTATATAATAAATTTCTTGTAAAAATTTATTCCATAATAAAAGGGGAGATATGTTTGTTTTTATTATAAATTTAGTTATAATAAAACTTGGCATAACGAAATAATTCATAGAAAAATTTATAAGATAAATTTCTTATGAAATTTTATTCCATTAAAAGGGAGACTTTGCGATGGAGAGGCTACTATATAAAGGAACCAAGGCAAGGCTTTGAATTCAAATCAAGAGATCAAGTAGCAATCCTCTCTTCCACTCCTTCTCTCCCTCTCCCTCTTCTAGTGGGCGCCGGCCCTAGAGGGACCTCCTAGGGTTGCCGTGAGCCATCTCCACCAAGAAGGTGCCGAAGAAGAAGAAGAAGCGGGTCGCGACTCCTTCCTTCCCCCGGAATCTTGATTCCGATACTTGGTGGTTAGTTTTCCATCTCCCTCTCTTGATATTCTTGTCGTGCCTTTGGAGAATCTAGTAGTTCTTGTCGGCACGAAACTCGTGGCTTTGCGAAGTCATCCCGAAGAGAACTCGGCGTGGACGTGAATAGAGTCGGAGCTTCCAAGGGACGCTACGGTTGGATCTCGTCCCTTTCTACGAGTTACGCGAGGTATTAAGTAAATTAGTTTACTTTTTGTAAAATTTTAAATGTATGATCATGTCTCCACAACTTAAGGTTGCATGCTAGATACGTGGTTAAAACAATTTAAGAAATTATTTATGCTAAACCTTTCGCTGCACGTAATTAAATTTTAAAATTACGAACTCGTATCCATGTCAACATGCACCCGGTCCCAACAGTGGTATCAGAGCCGGTTAGTGTTCGACATAATCATATAATTGTTTTGCGGAAAACTTTGTCATGATCTCAATTTTGAAAAATTTTCCAATTATGGAAACTTTCCAATTATGATAAATTTTAGATTTAGGAATTTCAAAGTTTGGAAATCCTCATGAAATTTCGCAAACTTTTTGAAATATCCTAGTTTCTGAAATTTTATGATAATTATGAAAACTTCTCATCTTTGGAAACTTTCCAATTTTGGAAATTTCCTATTTTGGAAATTTTCTAATTTTGGAAATATGTAAGTTTTCTTTGTACCAGAAACTTACAAATATTCTGAAAACCTATTATGAAATCTCGCAATTTTGGGCACTTTCTTTCAAAGAAAGTCTAGACAAATTTATGGATTATTAATTGATAATTAAATTCGAATTGGTTTTTAAATTATCAACAAAGTTCTTTATTTTGGATTGAGCCTCGGGGAGCCGTCCAATTTAAAGTTAGTTGTTGTAATTTAATTTCCCATTTTGAATAAAATTGTCATGTTTAATTTGGTTATGCCTCGGGGAGCGGACCAAATTGGATTTACGACAAATTTCTTTTCTTTGGGTATCTGAGCCTCGGGGAGCCACCCTTAGAAAATAATTTGTTGTAATTAATTAATCCATAAATAAAATATGTGATCAAATCTTGGAAATTTAGGATAATTTCCTTATTTGATTTAAGAGGTGATGCTCTTACATATTGTTGTCTCCAAAATTAATTAGGAAAATGGTTTCCTATAGAGTTTTCTTAAATAAGATTTTCATGAAAATAATATGTGGTTGAATTAAGGGAATCTGTCTCTTAATTTAAATAGAGAAATCAAAGTCTTAAACATATTATTTCCGAAATTGATTATGACAATTTAGGAAATTGTTTCCCAAAACAATTCCTTGAATAAAGTATGAAATTGGGATTAGGAAATCCGGTTCCTAATCTAATTAATGAGACTTGATAAATTAAGTCACATACATACTTTATCAAGGAAATCGTTAGTCATGACATAATTATATGTCATGAATGTGCTTTGAAAAGAAAGGATGAGGCCCAAAACCCCTTACAAAATATTAAGGCTAACACCTTCCATTAATATGGTTAGAACCGGAGTTTTGTTTCTCGTTTGGGTTGATGGACAAATCCATGCCCGGCTTGAACCTCAACATGTTCAAACCATGGAATTAGTTTATGAATAATATAGTTGGAGTCAGAGGTTAATCCTTAGTTTTGGTTGTTGGACACATCCAAGCCTGACTAAACGGTTGAATGAGCTCCAACCATATTAAAACTATTTCTTGATTAATGGGTCAGCCTTAAGCTTGGAGCATCGATTTGTTGTGCCACAGCCAAGGTCGATGTAAAAAGAGGTGCAGTTGGGTGCTATGTATAATGTTGCATACTTGTTAATGAGTTAACAACCCAATGATTTATGCAAACATTCAATTAGTTGATAGCATAAAGTGATAGTTACATATATGTGATATGTAATCGGTATAATTACCTACCTTCATAGCTAAGAATAACTTGATGGCCACAGCCATGGTTGTTCTTATCTATGGTTGGATATCAACCTATTTGGAGGTGTTCCTACGATCTCCCGAATTGATAAAAAAGGGTTATTCAATTCGAAAAATAAATAGGATTTAATTAATGTATGTTGATGCATTCTTTATCATTCTTCTCACATAAGCTCAATTTGTATTTCTAGGATAATCACTCGATCATGTCTTCTCTGAATTTGCGTTCCATTTTGGACACCAATAAACTGACTGAGCCAAACTTCATGGACTGGCTTCGAAACCTGAGGATAGTCCTCAAGGCAGAGAAGCTTGCTTATGTCCTTGAAGATCAACTTCCCAACCGTCCTCCAGAAGATGCAACTCCAGACCAGTTAGTGGCCTATCAGAAACATATGACCGATTCTGAACTTGCGAGTTGCATCATGCTAGCCTCTATGGTACCTGAGCTGCAAAAGCAGCATGAGCATATGGATGCTTATACCATCATCTTCCATCTTCATGAGTTATTTGAAGAGCAGGCGAGATCCGAAAGGTTCGAAGTCTCCAGACTCCTCTTCACCTCTAGGATGCAGGAAGGCACTTCTGCCTCATAGTTTATGTTAAAGATGTTGGGGTACATTGAGCGACTGAGCACACTCGGTTTTGCAATGGATCATGAACTAAGTATTGACTTAATTCTGCATTGTTTGCCCAAAAGTTATTCACAATTTGTGATGAAATATCGGATGAACAAGCTGGAGACTACCATTCCTGAGTTGCTCTACTTGCTGAAGACTATAGAGCCTTCTGTAAAGCAAGATCAGAAGACGATACTGTTAGTTGGTTCCTCGAAGAAAGGTTCTAAGAGGAAGGCCAAAGAACATAATAAAAGAAAGAAGAAAAAGGCCAAAAAGACTGAAAAGACACCAAAAGGCACTTGCCATCATTGTGGCAAGGAGGGTCACTGGCGAAGAAACTGCAAGGTTTATCTTGAGTCTTTGAAGAAGAAGGCATCTGATGCCCCATCCTCTTCAGGTATCTTCGTTATTGAATGTCACTCTATTTCCTCAGATACCTGGGTACTTGA